>OX235279.1:163477859-164047406 GCA_944472155.2 Trichobilharzia szidati
CACCATTATAAGGACACTGCGGAAGAATACTTATATGCAATCACATCAACGAATATATGAATAAATTTATTAGATACTGCATTCATTACAGTTTTGAATCACTCTTCGTGAAATAATTGACTGGTTCTAACATTTATGTGATTAAAATACCACTTAATTATTTAGTTAATAACTTTTGAGTTGAACGATTCTATGAACCGAATTCGTACCAAAGCAATCAACACCACTGATTTGAAGTTGCAGTTTCACTCAAGGTGAACGCCTTAGTTAGAATACAATTTAAAGCATATAGTAGTAGTACATTGGCGGTTCAGCGACCGATTGCTCAGTAACAATCCACGTGGCTCTGGTTCCATCCTCAGTCGACGCACATCTAAACCTCGCCTAGCCGGTGGTTAGCTATTTAGCGTAAAGCTGGCAACCCTGTCCCAAGTCCCAAGGATTCAAACTTGAAGTCTTATGTTCAACTCGTCACTCAAAGAACAAAACATGTGCAATAAGTTTCAAATTTCATGAGAGACGCTATCGAAAACCGAGAATGGTTAAAGAATCAAATGAAAACCAAGATACGTTGGTAGTGTATGTCATTAAAAGGCGAATTCTAGGAAATAAATGCTACTTGGTAGGCTTTTCCAGCATTCGGTTAATTGAGTTTTATTACCAACAAGTGAAATGTGATGACATCCGTTTGTAATAAAACTAAACGACAAATACATCTTAACCAGCATAGATTTACAGAGTTCAGCAACACTCCATTTCAAAAATATACTTTAATGGAAAATACCATATTAGAGTTCAAAGAAAATCTCACCATGATAAATGTTCATAAATTAAGAGACATGCTCTACCCCTCCCCCCTTCATGCTTGAGTTCTTTAATTACAACGAGTAACAGATAAAGCACTATATAAACTGCAGACCAAAGTATCAATTAACTAACAAAAAGTAAAGTTCATATATATATATATATATATATTAGAGCTCAGCACAATATAACCCTCCCTTAGCTGAATTAGTTGTGTAATGTGACATCCTGAAAGTAGCCATGAAATTAGATTTTAAACTTTTCAGCACTCATATCCGAAACTTTAAGAAAACACACTTCATCTCAATGATTCATACTCACGTCAGCTGAAAAAAAGACTAGTGACTTCACCGTGGACATAAACCATAATATTTAGTTTTCGTAATGTTTCAGTAATGTTATACTAATTAATCCATAAAGATCCCTAGTGTAGGCTCCTTCTTTTGAAATGATTTCAAGCATACATGGTGGAATGGAATATAGCGTTCTGACACCTTTTTAAACTAACTACAGTCTAGAAACCTGGGCATATAACTATGTCATATTTGTGGAAACCAAACTAATACGGTTACGAAGAATATAACTTGTGCAGTTTTTTCAGTAACCATTTTCAAAAATCTCTTTTGCGTTCTGAGTGGAAATTAGGTACTCAAAGTTTTAAAGTTTCAGTAACTGTGGAACTGTTTTGCTTACAGGATAGGCGCTAGTCTATACTCAACCTTTACGTGGACTGACCAATACTTGAATTATCACAGCTTTGCAATTGCTATACACCTAGCTGACACCGAACGTACAGTGGAAATTAGTCAGGCTTTCAAAATAATTATTACAGGAAGAAAAACATGATTACTCGGGTTCGCAGAAGCCATTGGCATTAAAAGACTTCGACCAAACCTCTGTATACAGAAAGACAGAGTAACTAGTCTGTCACTACCCTGGTGACCTTGACTGTTTTCTTCGTGTGCTTTTGTGTTTTGTTCTGTTGCGTAATATTTCATTTAATTTAGATTTTGACTTGCACTTATTCAGTTGAAAACAGTACTAAGTTTCTAAGTCTGCAAAATTATTTTGTCTATCTTACTTTACTATTCACTCCCACCCACTTGAACTCTCCGTCATAATTTGTATAAATAAACTCCATTGTTCGATCTTGTATTCTGTCTCTAGTCCATTCTTGTTTCCACTTGTCCAATTATATCGGTGGTTACTCTTTTAACACTGAATAATCCCTCTACTTAGATCATTATTTGAATTATGTTGCCTATACTTTCTATCTATAACTCGTGGTCATTGTGGGAAAGTATGTTGGGAAATTTTGTAACTTAAAATGATTTTGTGTAGGATGTACACAGTTGAAGGACATCAACGAAATAAAACGAGCTTGTTTTATCCCGCAAATAGGTTCATTCATTGGGAAACACAAAAACCTTCATTATAATGAATATCATATACCCAATGCCCAAATTTTTTCAAACTGTTAAAAGTGAACTTGGTTTGGACATATATAAGGTTCGTTCTTTCTTTATTCAACCTTTACTGTTTAAGGGTCTGACTATCGGGTTGGTGTCGTTTACAACTGTGTCGGCCACGAGTTGAACCCAGATCTTCCATGCGGCTGGAGAGCATCTCTACCAGTTAACCACTGACGTGAATACGTTAAAGCATCAAACAAAATAATTCAAACCCACTTACTATGTTCAGTAATATGAAGGGTTCACTTATCGTTTAAAGTACTCTCCACACTTTAGCTCAAGTATCTCTAGTATAAAATAGATGTAAAGAAAAATTATAATTTAAATCTTATAACAATTACCAGTTTTCAGATCACTGTTTGTATCTGTGTTGCGAAAATAATTATGAACTCTGACAAACAATTGCTTCAGTGATCTTAAACTCCAATTTTTTGTAAACCCTTATATATATGTATCAATAGATTAACGAATTTATTATCTAATCAGATAACTTATCCGGACTAAGAAACACCGGTAATACTGTTAGCGTACACACAGAGAATTGTGTGACAGGTCACAAAAGCAATTAAGTAACCAAAACACGTCTTAAATCATAAATTTATCGTTTGTTTTATTCAGATTATCGATCTTTATGACTAGTAATTTCACACCTTTAAGTAATTAAAATAGAATTCTTTAATAGTTAAACACTGGAACAGTTAAAACAAAGCTGTTTTTATTTGACTGTCATAAAAACGGTAGAAATAAGAATTAAAACTGCTCCAATATTAGTTTGGAACTCATCGGCAGTACATATCCACTAGGTGTCGAACCGAGGACTTTCCGGTTACAAGACGAGTTTGCATATCATTCAGCCACTGGGATCCGACTCAATGGCTAGTCCATGAACTCTAACTTCTACCAATTTGTGATGATTTAGCGCTACCACTAACCAATGTCATAGGTAGAAACTCCATCCTCACTCCCGACTGGATGCCCCCCATCGGTCACATATAATACTCCATAATATAGTCCTACTCATGTCAACTTTAACTGCACTTACCACTACACATGCGCTTGAGGTACCAAGTACATACGAAGAAATAAGAAGAGAGCATCTACTAAACTTTCTGAGTATATCCTCAACAACTGCAAGTACAATCCCTAAACACCTGACTGACATGAGACTTACAGTGAAAAGTGAAAAATAATTCTCAGTCACTAGATTAAGGAGAAGGACGGGAAACGATGAGCTGGGCGTGAATTCGACGGTGACATTGAGGAGATCAAGTGAAAGGGAAATAAAAGCTTATGAGGAATTGTGAAGTCAGTTTTAAAAGACTTCAGAGTACAGAGTGAAACGAAAATGTCGTGATGAATCCCTGTGCTTCACTCGGAACCAAAGGGAATAATAATAACAATAGTACTGCATAACAGTATTTAGTCAGTCGACCTGTCTATGTGACTGTTAATTAATCTAAATTAAACTCAATAAATCAAATAACTGGTGACCGAATGGCTTGATATTAGAAGAAATAATTTAGAGAATGCACAAATTTGATGTTGCAGTGAAAACAATGTATCCATTCACCAAATTCGTTACATTATATTAAACAGATAGAGCACTGATATAGTCGATAGTTGGATAGCTTCCATTTTATGCTAACTTTAAGTGCGACAGGCAGATCAACAAAGAGAGGGGGTAAGGTGTTCCAAAAAACTTGAGACTCAAAAGTTTAATTGTCATGGATCGTGTATCCGTCCAAAATAATCAGCGAACACATAAACTTCCCCTTAGATGGTTGGTTGGAGGCACCCTTCACCAAGGCAATGACGAGTGCCAACTAGCATGAAACTTAGGTCCAAAGCTTCCTGCCGATTGCCACCAACCATCTAAAATCATCAAATCAATTTGCACGGTGACGCCGAGCTACCTAGTGGCATGGTGGCCACATTGCAAACCTGACTGATAGAATTCAATCTGCACCATTCAATCTACACCAAAGAAAAGACTAGACACATCACACTAGTTACTAGTTTCCAGTCGAACTTCCCCCTATTAGTTAAAATTTCGTACTTTTGTATATGTTTTAACTCAGATAACAGTATTTATATTTTGACAAAATCAGATCTCTGAATCGATACAGAGTCAGTTTCGACTTCTAACTGCTACTGCAGAATGTTAACATAAAGTTAGCACCAATCTGTTTTCGTCATATTTACGTAATCTCTGATGCAAAGTTTTCATATTCAGAAAAAGTCTATTAGCATCAGCTTTCTTTCCTTTACTTACATTTTCAAAATATACATCTGTATAACCTGCTAAATAGAGTACTACTCAATGACGCTTTCAACGACTATCTCAATGATTTTTTTAAAGCCATCCAGATTAGTGCATCCTCTGTCACTGATTTCTTCATTGGGAGATCTCTTGAAGCATTTCAATATTCTGTTTGACATGCTATGAAAATTATTCCCGCCTTAAGAACCGCTGGACAGTCCCAACGAAATAAAATTGCTTCAGTCGTTGTTCCTGTCTTACTAAAATGTAATCGACAAGCGACCTCTTCGACATTCAGTGATACAATACATTGAGTTTTGAAAAAATAACAAAAACAATAAGACCAACTTACTAGGTAAAGCCACAAATTTAACTCGATTAACTCAGGTGAGAAACTGTTTTCGAGATGAGCTAAAATATTAAATTTTTATTTGACTATATTTCGAGCATTTTGCATAAAACGCTACCAATCATGTGACTGTATTTTAGGTGTCCTTGAAGTTCTCTGCTATTTACGTGAATGGCTGCATTTCAACGGCCTTGGCACTTACTTAAGCTATACTGTTACCCAGAGTTAGTAGAAATGTGTGGGTGTGTGTTGATTTGCAGTATTCTGACAATATTTCGATGTTTACCCCTAAAATTTAAATAAATATTCTCACAACTTAAGACAGAATAATTGAATAACATTGGATAAATATCCCATTCGCTTTGAAATATGCAAATGCTCAAAGGGGAGAGACTGTGAACAAGTATTGAGATGAGGAAACCATTCCTTTCTGAGGAGCTGAGATTGCAACAGAGCATTCGTCACAAGACTGACTAAATGTGTAAACGTATAATTTACTTTATCATAAAGGTAGTTCAACACACACCATCTTTAACTGGTAAAATTGCATATGAATACATCATTGATAAAGCACACTGTGTGTGTGTCGGTGGCACAGCGGTGGAATGCTAGCCAACCACTCATGTGGTCCGGGGTTCGATTCCTGGCAAACGCATTTCTTTACCTTGCTAAGGCAGTAATAAGGCTGGTAGAGAAGGAAGGTTGAGCATGAGACTAGCAACCCCATCTTGTAAAAATAAACTTCACTGCTACCGAAACTTTAAGCCTCTAGCTTGAAGCCCTGTTTTCCACTGGTAACATAAAGGAATAATTAAAACAATTAGTCCCTTTGATAAATTTGAATAAGGCATTAAGAAGACAAATTTCGCGAGATGATATCTTCATTCCGTAGTTTCTTTACAACCGCTTTACAACTAGATGGTCAACAGTAATAAAATAAGGATCATGACAATTACTCAGTTAGATAAAAAAACAAAAGTACATACTAATGACCAATCATATTTAGATAGGTCATGTTGTCCATGGTAGGCGAAGATTGAAGTCTATTGTTTTTTGTACACACAGTTTAGCCTGTATGTGATTAATCCAAAGTGCTTTCATCACCTTCAATAACCTTGAATTAGGGTTATGTGAAATAACTGTGCAACAGTCATTAATGTTGATTTTGTGACCTGACATTAATAAGTGTTTTGCAATGGATGATGCTGGATTTCTATGCGTCGGTGGCACAGTGGTTAGGACTCAAGCCGACCATGCACATGGTCCGAGGTTCGATCCCCCGCCGACGCACACCTGATATCTATGGTCGGCCTGCTAAATTTGGGCTACCGATATCACATGCTGAAAATTTCATACTTGTACCAAAATACTGTGTGGAATTAATCTATAATAAAAAAAATTAACCTACCATTCAAGGGTGACCAGATTATGCACTTGACAGCTCAAAGACTTCGGTCAGCCATCAAACGCACATTCTACACCGCATCTCTTTTTCTCATTTGCCGAACATTTTCGATCCCTGTACCTGCGATTAAAGGATGAAATTCTATGGACTCTACTTGAAACTGTATCTACAAGTTCACCTGCAGTTGCAGTGACATCTTTATAGGTAGAACCAATAGAATATTCCAATGTCGTCAAAAAGAACATGTTCCGAAATGGCTACTAAATCATATAGAAAATCCCAACGCGATTAATCTGAGTAGAAATCCAGCATCATCCATTGCAAAACACTTATTAATGTCAGGTCATAAAATCAACATTAATGACTGTTTCACAATTATTTCATCACAGAACTCGAATTCAAGGTTGGTTATTGAAAGTGATGGAAGCACTTTGGACTAGTCACATACAGCCTAAACTGTGTGTACAAAAAACAATAGACTTCAATCTCCGCCTACCATGGACAACATGACCTATCTAAATATGATTAGTATGTACTTTTTTTCTTTTTATTTAACTGAGTAATTGTCATGCCCTTTATTTTATTTTATTATTGTTAACCATGTTAGTTGTAAAGTGGTTGAGAAGAAACTACGAAATGATATCATCTCGCGAAATTTATCTTCATAAAGGAATAAGAAAAAGTACTCTACTATTTTGCAATCAAACTTCAACTTTATTATTATCCGCTGTTGTGTATTCATGACATTCACAGTTACAGGTAACCGAGTGACACTGTTTCCAATTAACACAAAGTAACCGAAGCTGCCTTTTGTAGCAAGTCATGAAGCTGTGCATTTTGCTTCTAGGGCGGCAACATGAACGCTATACAATGCCTTAAGTCAATATTGGAAAATAAATAACAAATGACGTTATAAACTCCAGCAATAGTCAAAGTTTCATTCTCATCAGTCTGGAGATGAGTTGACAAAAATGAAAATACCTGATTTTTTAAACTCTAGGTGAGATTTAGTCCGACGACAAGAGTTCATGAAATTTCACGATATCAGTGAATGAGGAAATCGAAAAGCTTATTTATGCACTTGCAAAATAAATAACTGTGAGTCAATTATAATTCTGGTTGAAAGACAGGGCTCCAGTAGAACGAACGTCTTAATTTTATTCTGTCCTCTTCAGCCCTGTAAGACTGGCTATATTATTATTATGGCTATTGTTCCCTTGGGTTCCTAGTGGAACATAGGTCTTCAACTGCACGTCTCCACTTGCTTCTGTCTTCTCCTGTACTTTTCACCTGCATCCATGTTAGTCCATACTGTTTCAACTCCTCTTCACATGATCTCCTCCATGTCACCCACACTCGGACGTCCCACTCGCCGCTTCCCTTTCAGGTTCCACTCGAGTACTGGCCTGACACGCGATGTCACCCAACGGCCTCCTCAGCGAGTGTCCAATCCATCCATCTCCACTTTCTCCTGCATATTTGTTGGCCAATTGGTTCTTGCTTTGTTTGTTCCCATAGTTTATTGTTGGTTCTTGTTCTTTCCCGCCATCTGATCTTCAGTATAGAACGAAGACAGTTGTTGTTGATAAAAGTCTGCAACAGGCTGTTGGAAATATTCTTTGTGACCCGCCAAGTTTCTGATCCGTATAGAACAACTGACTGACTTGACGTTTGTATTGAAAATCCGAATCACTTTGTTGTTGATGATGCTGAGTGACGAAGATTTCCAGATTGGTTTCAGGTTGATGAATGTGTTTCTCGCCTTCCTGATTCTCGATTTGACATCTTCGTCCGTTCCTTCCTGTAGTTGAGACAATGCTCCCTAGATAAGTGAATGAAGTTACCTCTTTCGAATCCCTCCCGTTGATGGTGATTGGCGGTGGATGTTGCTGATACTGTTGTTGTTGTTGGTTGGTTATTTTCATAACCTCCGTCTTGTCTATGTTCACCTGGAGTCCTGTCTTCACTGGCTGCTTCTTCGACCAGTTTGTCGGTTTTCGCTAGTAGGTCTTCGATTTTGTGTGACATTAAACATAAATCATCCACGCGCGAAATCCAGGTCTTCTAGATTCTTCACTTCACGTCGGTCCAGGATATCCCTTTCTTCTCGTTTCCCACTGTCTGACGCATAATCCAGTCCACCACAATTAGGAATATCATTGGTGATAATAAGCACCCTTGTCTAACTCCTGTGTTTACTCCAAACGCCTCGCTGAGTTTTCCGTTGTGGGGATCACTTGACATATGTCTATAAGCCTTCATCTCTCCCTTATATGATCGCCTTCATGTCACACAAGCATGTCAAACTCTCGTCATTTCTCATTCGGATTCCATTCAGGCTAAGTATTAGAAAATCTGTTAATGTTACATCCGGAGTAGTTAGACAATAAATGAACAACTTCACCATGAAATAATACCTAGCGGAAATATTTTGATGGAGGAACTTTCAGTGTGAAGCTAATTAAATATGTCTTCTAAATCAACAAAAACAAACACTATTCAATAGGGCGAGGGCTCTTTGCAGCACTCACATCTTAGGAAAAACTGAAGAAGGATATCTCGTGGACGTCTCCCAAAAGAATGGATATCCACAGAATTTCATCAAGAGACATCTACCCCGAAGCCAACCTCCCATATCAAAGGCCCTCCCAAGTAAAGCACAGAGAAAATCACCCTACCACATTCAAAGCACATCTCAGAAATCGCTGCGGGATTCTTCAAACCTTTATGAATTAACGTCGTGCACAAACCAATACAACACTTCACTCAGTTCTATGTCAACCAAAAGACTCAACAACGAAGGAAGATAAAACCAGCATCATCTAGAAAATGAATTGTCACAACTGCGAAAACACTACACTGGCCTAAGTGGACATTCCCTTCGCCTTCGCATTCATGATCATAAACTAGCCGTCAAAAGACACGACATTCACTCCCTCATATCACTGCATACAGACAACCATGGAAGTCAATTCGACTAGGAAAATGTTCAAATATTAGACAGAGGAAACACCAAGAATGCTGGAGAAGTTTTAGAAGCCTGGTATTCCAGTGAATCGTCAATCAATGGACACATCGAAATAGATAAAATTTATCAATCAAATAGAAGGAAGCTTATTATCACCAATGATATTCCTAATTGTGGTGGACTGGATTATGCGTCAGACAGTGAGAAACGAGAAGAAAGGGATATCCTGGACCGACGTGAAGTGAAGAATCTAGAAGACCTGGATTTCGCGCGTGGATGATTTATGTTTAATGTCACACAAAATCGAAGACCTACTAGCGAAAACCGACAAACTGGTCGAAGAAGCAGCCAGTGAAGACAGGACTCCAGGTGAACATAGACAAGACGGAGGTTATGAAAATAACCAACCAACAACAACAACAGTATCAGCAACATCCACCGCCAATCACCATCAACGGGAGGGATTCGAAAGAGGTAACTTCATTCACTTATCTAGGGAGCATTGTCTCAACTACAGGAATTCGGAACGGACGAAGATGTCAAATCGAGAATCAGGAAGGCGAGAAACACATTCATCAACCTGAAACCAATCTGGAAATCTTCGTCACTCAGCATCATCAACAACAAAGTGATTCGGATTTTCAATACAAACGTCAAGTCAGTCAGTTGTTCTATACGGATCAGAAACTTGGCGGGTCACAAAGAATATTTCCAACAGCCTGTTGCAGACTTTTATCAACAACAACTGTCTTCGTTCTATACTGAAGATCAGATGGCGGGAAAGAACAAGAACCAACAATAAACTATGGGAACAAACAAAGCAAGAACCAATTGGCCAACAAATATGCAGGAGAAAGTGGAGATGGATGATTGGACACTCGCTGAGGAGGCCGTTGGGTGACATCGCGTGTCAGGCCAGTACTCGAGTGGAACCTGAAAGGGAAGCGGCGAGTGGGACGTCCGAGTGTGGGTGACATGGAGGAGATCATGTGAAGAGGAGTTGAAACAGTATGGACTAACATGGATGCAGGTGAAAAGTACAGGAGAAGACAGAAGCAAGTGGAGACGTGCAGTTGAAGACCTATGTTCCACTAGGAACCCAAGGGAACAGTAGTAATAAGGAGAAAAAAGAAACCTCACACACACACAGAGGGCTAAACTTCAGGTCAAGGAAACAATCACTATACTAAAACAAGTAGCCTAGAGGGTGTGAAAAAATACCAAAACAACCAATCACGTTCACTGTCACCAGGAGAGATGACTAATAGACTCGTGGAGAAATCTGAAAGCTCAATTCAAATTGAAGTATGCCCTGAAGATGTTGCCTAGCAGGACAATGAAGGCTTCACAAATAAACCATCCAGCTCAGAGAACACAACAATATCAAAATCATCCACCTGAGCTACAGATCTTCGTCATCATATCTAAATCAATCAGCACCCTCAAAATAAATTCAGAAATATTTACGAATAATTCATGAAAACGTCCCATCTGAACATTAATTAAAACAAGACAAAAGGTTCAGCAAAGAGGGTCTTGCCGCTTCAGCTGAACAATCGCATTTATATACAATCCACTTTTCACAAAAGAGGATAATAACAAAAGTGATGAGTTGTCAACACACATAGCTGCTTATGTTAGCCAGTTCATAAAAACAGTTGCCAAGACTTCGTATCTGACCACTTCTCTGTGCATATATCAGTTCACCTGTTACTGTGGAGTCAGGTATATAGGTCTTTCGATGTCTACATCATCTAAGAGGGTTCAAGAACGCCATCCCGCATGGTTGTAGAAAGTCATCATTATGACCTCTGATAAACAGTGCGATAATCTGACAGCTTGTCAACACTGGCCAGTCCATCTCAATAAATGCCTCCTTCAGAGTAATCTACAAAGCAAAGAGTAACCTGCCAAAGTCATTACGTTTAGATCCCTTCCATGATCTGGCTGGCGAGCACTACTCGTTGATATGTGAGTGGTATCAAACTACTGAAATCAGCCAGTCAGTAGTATAAGACACTCATTTCAGTCACTTTCTAAAAAATTTTAAATATTTAGTGAAAAAAAACATTCAAATTGTCATCTTCTGAGAAAACAAACTAGATGATGATCCTCATGATGATGGAATTTTTCAAGGTTATTTGCACTAAATGACGTGCTACAATTGAATTTTTTAATTTAAAGATATGCATTACGATGTATGTTAACACCTACTCAGCGAATACTCTCTTCATCACACGACAAAACACTCATCTTAGCGTGTGATCAACATACACAAAGCCTTAACAGCCATACTGCATAGCACAAAGTCGCTACTTTAATCTCCCGAAACCATAATCGATTTCACTGTCTGATTTTAATTCAACTTAGACGTCAAACTCCAAATTTTTTCTTTCTTTCTTTCTGATCAATGAATGGGCTCTGCTGAGTTGAGTGCGTAGTTTTTAATAAATTTGAACAAATTATTATTCAGTATGTCTCATGTGGTCCTCAATCATCACCATATATAAACATAGAGTGCATAGATTTGCACACCCACATGTTTTCATCATCAAATCATATGGAACTCTTTACTAAAAAGGACAAGCGTCTAGTTATTTTTCTGACTCATCTCTCACATGTCTGCTGAAAGCAAATATCACGCAAAAAAAGAGCGATGTTCAATTAATCATGACGATGAGCACCATGCATCATCAGTTTATTTATTACGTCATCGGCACGTTGCCTACATTTGCTAATTTGTAATCTATCTATGAATTACAGTCTGAATTAAAAATCACAGTCCATTGGTTAACATTTATGTTGATGCATGATGTGTAATTTGTGCGTGCGTGTGTGTGTGTGTGTACAAACAGACCTTCACATTCCTGCATGATAATGTAAAACTTTGCAATTTTTTGAATAATAAACACTGAGCACAAACAATCAACCGAAGTGTGTGTGTGTGTGTTTGATTGGATGGTTACAACAACAACCTACATTATACTCCTAAAAAAAAACTCAGAAGTGATGCATTAAAAGTGCTTTCACTTTCACCTGAAGAAGACAAGTGATGAATAGTGTCTAGAAAATTGTACAACCACTTTTAGACGAAGAAGAAGAAAATTATCTACGATTATTACTGGGAACAAAACTCTGACAAAATCAAATGGACAGGAGAGCACTGATTCAAAAATTCCATCAAATGGATAAAAATGGTGATGGTTATTTAACAGCTGAAGAAATTCGTATTTGTGTGAAACGTTCTGGACTGCCGGAAAAGCAAGTGGATGTAAGTGTTGTCTTCTCTTTTTTTTCTGTGTTATAACCGATCCACAACAATGCATTTATGAGCATAAAATGTTTCTGATAGTCGGTTATTCCAGGAGACAGTGATCTAGGAAAGTGTGTACGGTTGATTTGTGTTCAGTGCTTGGGCCTAGTCACATGTCGCCTAATTCTTTGTGAAAACAATCCTTGATCAGATATTTGTTGTCATGTTATTCTGTGAGCGAAGCTTCTATTGTTCTAATAGAGAATCGTGGAAAGTAACCGTCAGGACTTTAGAGAGAGGAAAACAGAAGAAGCTCAGTAAAGATATCTTTTCGGTGATTTCATACTCAAAGGCTGTATAATCATATTTTATACAATAATTGAGATAGTTACATTTATTAATAAATTCAGTATAGTAATGAAGGAAGATTAAAGGAGATAATACTTTTTCAACTTGATATGATGAGCCAGTTGAGATGCCGTGACAGCTGTTGGCCTGGTGTTCAATTATGTCTCTCTTCTGATTGAATCAGTGCCTCCTCTTTGCAGGCATGATAAGTAGTGTTCCGTAAAGCGTTTTGAAAGGACGTGCACAGACCAACCTATGTACCTAGCTCCACAGGGGTGGGTGAATCGCTATAAATGGAGAAGCTCTATAACTAGAAACCACGCCAGCACTTTTCACAGTATCACAACTGATTTGATATTAGATGTGGCTGGTTCAACATCGGCCACTCATGAAGTGAGACTCCTAGCAGCGCTTGTAACATGATGATTAATTTCATTTGGTGTCGTAATAAGTGACCTTCTTCGTCCGATTGTTAACAATTTCATCAGATGGAAATCACTACTTTTGATTGGAAACTAGCTATTAACTAGTTTGATATGTCTAGTCCTTTATTTGATGCAGACTGAATTCTATCGTAACTATGACCAAGGTAAAGAAAGGGGTTTAACAAAACGTCTTTGAACACATAATTTAGGTTTCTGTCCATGTATAGCTAGAGCTTCGGTTATGCACAAATGGAGAAAACGTAAGCTTTTTTGAGTGATTGGATTCGGTTCTGTAAATAACTTTGAAGGATAAATCACTTGGGGCTGACTGACATGACTCCAGAATGTGTTCACAAATTGAAGACTTTGTCGTCCTTTGTTCACCTTTCATTAACCGAACCGGGTGGTGTTCAGCCACCTGTTTACGGAGAATACGCTTACAACACCCAGTGTAATCAGCACCAGTTTTGCCGTGGAGAACTTAGATAACCAAAAATTTCGCTGTTGTGTATCAGATTTTTAAATATGCTTTTGAAATAACCTGTTTACTAGAAGCATGTGACAAATCTAAAACCCCACTAAGCAGTATTCATTTCACTAGAAGATGATTCCTTTGCGGGACATAACTGGAAAAGAGGCAACATATTCCTCTGTAAATATCATTCACGCTCTGAACAACACTCATTTATTATTTCAATTCTTTTACCCACTTCCAACTGACGAACAACTGCTGGGATCTAACTAGTGAATCTGCAATAATTATGGCTCTTACACTATGATAATTGATAGGCAAACATGTTTCACAGTGTAATTTCTGCATAAGATGACTTAAGGAATGTTTATGTATCAGTTCAATCACTCCTGCGAAGACAGTTATATTCGCCGCTGCTCCAAGGACGGAGTTTATAGCACCTAAGAACGCCTACCAGATAAAGTGAAAAACAGCAATTCAACATTAGCTCACCTGGTCAAAACAGGCAATAAAGCTAAGAAAGCAAAATCTTTTTCTATTCTCTGTCAGGCACCAAATAAATTCAGACATTAAAAAGATAAAAGGAAATTTGAGGAAAACATATTCTTTGCGATAATTTCCTCTTCTTGCTCAACAATTATATAGATATATATACAGAATAAGCTAGAATAATCGTCGTTAACAATATTGTCGTTTTTAAATAATATCGATTTGTCAAGTAAGATCACAATGGAATGTCAGTTCAAGAAAGATGCATAAATTCTAAAAAACATAAAAATGTAATAGCAAATAGAATATCAAATAAAATTGAGGAAATTTTCACAACACACTGAGGATCATCAGAACCTTGATGGCCAAAGTAAGGACAGTGTCTGAACAAATTTCTTTCGGATACATAAATTAAGCTTCTTAATATGGATCTCAACGGCCTTCCAATATGTAGCAGTAGTTGGTATACCGTAAATGACTTTGGAAGAAGCCTTGTTAACATCAATCTTGTATTCTGTATACACGAGATGAAATAGTATAGAACTATGAATGGATTTTGTTTGTCCCTTACTCAACCACTCACTATGCAGGATGGTGTTCGGAAATCCAACCATAAGCACGCCTAATTGTACGGCCTATGAAACTAGGTGGCTCCACAGGAGCAATCAGATGTGGAGATGCACATAGAAGAGCCGAAATTAGGCAGTTTATCTTTTACTCCCGAACGCAAAACCATTAGGTTTTGAAGACACAGCGTAATTCAGCAGCATAGAATGCTCTTTTTACCGCATTTCTAAGGTGTTGTGTTAATATTTCGCTGATGTTGTCCCCGAGGAACTGCATTTGTAAGAATAAGGCCTTTTTAGGAACTGTCGGTACCTTGTCTCGCTTTGATTTTAAATTCATATTCTTATCAATAAACTTTTCAGGATAACCATTTTCACTCACCAACCGTTTAATATTATTAAGCTCCTCAACAAGACGTTCATCCGAGCAGATTGCTCTTGCTCTGTGGACCAAGCACTTTATTGCATTGCGTTTGTATTTCAAGGGCAAAAAGCTGAGAAAATGTTTGTACTGGCCCCTTGATGTAAGCTTTCTATAAACACTTCTTCTTATTGCGCCATCCTCTTTTCTGGTCATCAGGACGTCTAGAAATGAAATGCTAGAGTCTTTTTCTTTCTCAATAGTAAAATTTATTGCAGAATCCATTCTAGCCGACATTTTCATTGCGAAACTAGAAAATGAACCTTTTAAGGATGTTATTAATGAACTTGAATTCTATTGTCGGCACATGGATGATACGTCTTTGATTATGAAAAAAGAGAAGGAAGCAAAGAACATCCTGGATAAATTTAACGAGGTTCATCCTGCAATACATTTTATTATTGAGAAAGAAAAAACTCTAGCATTTCATTTCTAGACGTCCTGATGACCAGAAAAGAGGATGGCGCAATAAGAAGAAGTGTTTATAGAAAGCTTACATCAAGGGTCCAGTACAAACATTTTCTCAGCTTTTTGCCCTTGAAATACAAACGCAATGCAATAAAGTGCTTGGTCCACAGAGCAAGAGCAATCTGCTCGGATGAACGTCTTGTTGAGGAGCTTAATAATATTAAACGGTTGGTGAGTGAAAATGGTTATCCTGAAAAGTTTATTGATGAGAATATGAATTTAAAATCAAAGCGAGACAAGGTACGGACAGTTCCTAAAAAGGCCTTATTCTTACAAATGCAGTTCCTCGGGGACAACATCAGCGAAATATTAACACAACACCTTAGAAATGCGGTAAAAAGAGCATTCTATGCTGCTGAATTACGCTGTGTCTTCAAAACCTAATGGTTTTGCGTTCAGGAGTAAAAGATAAACTGCCTAATTTCGGCTCTTCTATGTGCATCTCCACATCTGATTGCTCCTGTGGAGCCACCTAGTTGCATCGATCGCACAATTAGGCGTACTTATCGTTGGATTTCCGAACACCATCCTGCATAGTGAGTGGTTGAGTAAGGGATAAACAAAATCCACTCATAGTTCTATACTATCTCATCTCGTGTATACACGACACAAAATTGATGTAAACAAGGTTTTCAAAGTCATCTACCGTATACCAACTAATCTAACCTCAAGAGTTCATCTGCTACATATTGGAAGGCCGTTGAGATCCACATTAAGAAGCTTAATTTATGTATCCAAAAGAAATTGGTTCAGACACTGTCCTTACCTTGGCCATCAAGGTTCTGATGATCCTCAGTGTGTTGTGAAAATTTCCTCAAATTTAGTTGATATTCTATTTGCTATTACATTTTTATGTTTATTACAATTTATGCATCTTTCTTGAACTGACATTCCATTGTGATCTTACTTGACAAATCGATATTATTTACAAACGCCAATATTGTTAACGACGATTATTCTAGCTTATTCTGTATATATAGACATATATATATATATATATTAATTGTTGAGCCAGAAGAGGAAATTATCGAAAAGAATATTCTTTGCTCAATGGTTAGTTTTTCTGCCAAATTTTTGCCGAAAGCTTCATGTTAATGGAAACTCTAAGATTCAGAGATCATTGCTGTTCATTTGAAACACTCAGAATTATGAATGCAGAAGAAATATATCAGTTTACTATTACTATCTTGGTCTGCTGTGGAATCTAGAAATTCATAATTATGGTATTGGTGTGACTACCTTGCATCCTGATCTCGGTATCAGTTCCCCCATTCCTTATCATTACACTTTCATAAACAAACCGTTTTTTTCTCTTTTACTTATACTTATACTTACAATCATCGGTGTGAAATTTGCAATCATTGTGAATAGAATTCAATTTGAACATCACTATATTGCTGACTATTATTCATGATCATTTACTTTGGATTATTATTATTATTGTTCCCTTGGGTTCCTAGTGGAACATAGGGCTTCAACTACACGCCTCCACTTGCTTCTGTCTTCTGCTGTACTTTTCACCTGCATCCATGTTATTTCATACTGTTTCAACTCCTCTTCACACGATCTCCTCCATGTCACACTTGGACATCCCACTCCCTTTCGGGTTCCACTTGAGCATCGGCCTGACGCGCGATGTCACCCAGTGGCCTCCTCAGCGAGTGTCCAATCCATCTCCACTTTCTCCTGCATATTTGTTGAGCAATTGGTTTTTGTTTTGTTCGTTCCCATAGTTTCTTGTTGGTGATTCTTTCTGGCCATCTGATCTTCAGTATAGAGTGAAGACAGTTGCTGTATAAAGGTCTGCAACAGGCTGTTGGAAATATTCTTTGTGACCCACTGGCCAAGTTTCTGATCCGTATAGAAGAACTGACTGACTTGACGTTTGTATTGAAAATCCGAATCACTTTGTTGTTGATGCTGAGTTGAGTGACGAAGATTTCCAGATTGGTTTCAGGTTGATGAATGTGTTTCTCACCTTCCCGATTCTCGCTCGATTTGACATCCTCGTCCGTTCCTCCTGTAGTTGAGATAAGTAAGTGAATGAAGTAACCTCTTTCAAATCCCTCCCGTTGATGGTGATTGGCGCTTGATGTTGCTGCTGTTGTTGTTGTTGGTTGGTTATTTTCATAACCTCCGTCTTGTCTATGTTCACCTGGAGTCCTGTCTTCTCTGGCTGCTTCTTCGACCAGTTTACTGGTTTTCGCTTGTAAGTCTTCGATTTTGTGTGACATCAAAGATAAATCATCCACGCGCGAAATCCAGGTCTTCTAGGTTCTTCACGTCGGTCCAGGATATCCCTGTCTTCTCGTTTCCCACTGTCTGACGCATAATCCAGTCCACCACAATTAGGAATATCATTGGTGATAATAAGCACCCTTGTCTGACTCCTGTGTTTACTCCAAACGCTTCGCTGAGTTTTCCGTTGTGGATCACTTGACATGTTTCGTTGTCGCACAGCTGTTGAATAAGTTTGATGAATATTTGGGGTACGCCGTAGTACTCGAGTAGTTTCCAAATTACTTCACGGTCAACTCTGTCGAAGGCCTTCTCAAAGTCTATGAAGTTGAGGTAGAGGTTTGATTGCCATTCCATGCTTTGTTCGATGATGATACTTTGGATTACTGGTATTTAATTTTGGTGTTACATTTGTGCATATTGCCACATGCACATTCTACTATTTGCATATAACTCCTTGCATTTTGATGTCATCGACTCGATATCATTGAAAAAGGAATGTTAATGTTGTCAATAACAATAATCCCTTAATTATTATGCACATCATATTTGTAGAACCTGATAAAGTTTTTGAAAAGAATATTCTTTGTTCACTCAGCAAAACAAGAAAAAAAATGGATTCCAACGTCAACACAACACTGTATTTTACAGGAGAATAGAAACATGATATTACCGAAGAACACTTGTCAATCAGTCAGTCAGTGTGTATGACTATGATCTTCAGTTTTCCTCTAACCAGTTCACTGGATTATTTATTGATTTCTGTTGCTACCTAGATTCATCCATCACATGACAACTACACGTCTAAAAATTAAATCTTCTCTTTTTTTCTTCCTCTGCTTGTTTTTCTTTTGATCTGTGCTGTGTAAAGGAGTTTTTACGGCTATTTGATCTGAGTGGTGATAATGTTGTCACACTACAAGAATATATTTGTGCACTTGGTTTACAGCCTCCACCGCCAAAAGAGTAAGTGTTTACTTTGCTTAATCTTAATTGAGATGTCATTATGTGAATGTGACTCTTACCAGCAGCAACAACAACAAAAATTGTTTTTAATTTTAAGAAGATTTTATTCTATTTTTGACTGATTCACTCACTTCTGCAACACATGTCATGTATGTAGCATAGTATACTTTGTAGTGATGCGATTTCCTTATCAATGTGATCATTTGTCCACTGTAATTGATTTGCCAAAAAGGACTTTGCATTAGTTATTCGCTTCAGATTACTTTATTCCTTTAAGCTCCTAGTGGAACGTAGTAGTGGTGCTTACTTTTTACGGGATAGGGTTGCCAGCCTCATGCCCAACCTTCCCTCTTTGCCAGTCTTATTAATGGCTTAGCGATGCAAAGGAGTGCGTTTGTGGCCGGGGATTGGACCCCGAACCACATGCGTGGTGGTTGACGGACATTCTACCGCTGTGACACCGACACATATTTAATATCAAGTGCAATACAGGTATCGTCTCGCGAGAAAGTAGAACACTGTTTTGCCTGGTAGATATCTCCTGTCACTTCTTCTTTTATTAACTGGCATCACATCTATCCGGAGGCAGATCATCACAGCTTAATTGGTATTTTTATGTGTTAATTAGGCAAATAATTTTTTGTGGCTGAGTGAAACATTAATATTCCTGTTTTCTAGATTCTGTGCAGCTGTACCATGTATGTTTTTATACACAGTTACTAAGCTAAGCAGGCATATTACGCCAGAAATAGGCGTCAAATGTTACGATAATCTCATCATTATTTGTGGCTTCAAATCACAACTAATATAGCTTTGAGATTTGTAAGGGAAAACTACTTCATAATTGACGAATGCTTATTCAGTAAATATTCTTAATAGTATATACACGATATAAACAAACGCAAAAGGTCAGTTCAATTTGCTCAATAATAAAAATTGATACATAGTGATACATAGGTTGTCTAGTAAACTGCACGTAATTCAAATGTTATATAAATCGAAAATATGAGAACTAAGGTAGAGTATAACCCCATCATGGGCAAATTTTTTATCTGGTAAAATGTAGACAACGGTACAGCATTATTTGCTGATGACATTTCGATTACAATGTATTACTGTTCATAATCATATCAAGGCACTTACAATAACTGTCAAACTTTTTTTTTACTTAATTCGATTATATTTTGTTATTTTTGATTTTCACCAGTAGTACTATTTTTCACATCTCCGGTATCACCGTTCCATCACACCTCTATTGCCCGTGTTAGGTGTAGACTCCATGAATAAGGAGTCAGTGACCAATCCCCCCCTCCCGATTCACCTAATATATTTCTTTCTAAAACTGCAGCTCTAGTTCACTGTATTGTGTGATTGTTCACCAGTGCATGCATTACTAATACTTGCTTTTCCTTCATGCTATTCAACATCGCGAAGTCAATATCATTCTACACTAAGCTAAATTTCTATGTTCCAATAATGTAAATGCCTCCAAACTACTGATCTGACCTATTCAGTTGATTTGATCTACAAAATGCTTTGGAACAGCGAACTACACAGCTGAGCCTGCTAATGGAATAAAGTAAAATATCATAGATACATTATTGATTTCCTGACAGTTATATTTCTCAAGAGTCGGTTTGTAAGGATTAGATTTGTTTATACGAGTTTGACCACGGATTGATATCAGTTAGAGAACCATTGAAAACCAGTACTGGAGTACTGGACAGCTGTTTCATCAGCCTAGTTTGGGAATCATCGGCAGTACGCAACCACCACAGGAGGTTCGAACCCAGGACCTTCCGGTTACAAAGCAAGCTAGCTCGTATACCATTCAGCCACTGGGACCCGATTCAATGGCCAGTCTATGAATTCTAACATCTACCAATTCGTGATGCATATAGCACGACCACCAACCAATATGATCGGTGGGACATCCATCCTCACACACTTGACTGGATGGACCTCACTGGTCACGACTTCTCACTAGTACTCCAGGAAACTCCATCCTATAGCAAGTCACTGGTGAGCATCAGATTAATTTTCAAGAGTTTAACCACGGACTGATATCAGTTAGAGAACCATTTGTGGTCGCACTAAATCACGAATTGGTAGAAGTTAGAATTCATGAATTCGCCATTGAATCAGGTCCCAGTGGCTGAATGGTATACGAGCTAGCCTACCTTGTAACCAGAAGGTCCTGGGTTCGAACCTCCTGTGTTGGGTGCGTACTGCCGATGATTCCCAAACTAGACTAGGATGAAACAGCTGTCCAGTACTCCCTGGTTTTCAATGGTTCTCTAACTGATATCAGTCCGTGGTCAAACTCGTATAAATTGTATTTCTATGACTTCTCACATTAATATATGCATTTCTCGATGACTATATATATATATATATTCTTACCAACATGTTTTTATTGAATATATAGAGGCGTTTCTATCATTTCCTACCTACGTTTAACTAATTAACCGCTTTATATCGATACTGAGCATTATTAGTTCATTCTGCAACATATATTGCCCTGAATTGCATGAGAAGCCTAGATAATCACAATTTCATCACATAAAGGCAACTAAATCTATTATTATTTCCTTGGGTTCCAAGTGGAAAATATGGCTTCAGCAGTACATTTCCACTTTCCCTACTTCCCTACAGTCCTCTCCATCTGGATTCACGATTGCCCACGTCTTTTGAAAATTTGTCCGATCCACCTCCACTTTCTCCCATATATTTATTGAGTTGTGGGTTATTCAGTGATTAGTTCCCAGGTTTTCTCGTTGCCATATCTTCCTGGCCTGCCATCTAATATTCAGTATGGGGCCAGAAAAGGCAGCTGCTGATAAATGTTTGCATTAGCCTGTTCCAAATGCTTTTGGTGAAACACCGACTCTCTCAACCATGCGTAAGCTCTAATCAACTTCACACTGGTGTTGAAAATCCGAATCTTATTCTTTATGCTGCAGCGGAGTGCAGAAGATTTCCAAACTGATTTCAGAATGATGAAAAACTGAATGGCTTTGACACCCCTATCTGTGGGACGTGCCTGTAGTTGAAGCGATGCTGCATGGTCAGATAAGTAAAGTCAGGAAATGACCCCTTTCAAATTTCGTCCGTTAATAGTTACTGGTATTGGTTGTTGTTGTTGTTGTAGTTGCTGTTGGTGGTTGGTTATCTTCATCACCTCCGTCTTCGCTTTGCTCACTTGAATTCCTGTCTTCGCTGGCTGTTTCTTCTGCCAGCTTGTTGGTTTTCGCCTGTAAGTCTTCGAGTTTGTGTGACATTTTGACATAAATTATCTGCGGTGTCCAGATTTTCTAGAGTCTTCTTATCAGTCCAACGTATTTCTACCTACTTGCTCCCTGTGCAAAGTCTTTCTTCATAATCCAGTACACCACGATCAGAAATATCAGTAGTGAACAATGAGCAGCTTTGTTTTACTCCTTTTTTTCACTTCAAAAGCTTCTCTGTGTTTATCACTCGACATTCAGCTGAATCTACTACACAACTCTGAGTAGAAATAAAGATATAATCAGTGGTGGCGAGTAGTGCACAGTAATTGTAACCAGAGGGTTGATATTAGTTTGAAGTACACTTTTGCAAGAGTTATAAGTACAACAAAAAAACATCTATGAATTCTCAGTTTATTTACTTTAAACTTGAAAATTCCTAAATAACCCACACGAAAGACCCTTTTTTCACTCAAAATCTCTTGAGAAGTAAAAAACATAAAAACACTGGTGGGTTGGTGAAAACAGTGTGTTACACGCTGCATCACGTAAATAAACTCAGCTTTATTATGTACACTCGATAAAATAGCGAGTCATACGAATGTAAATATTTTTAATATCAAGTTTCATAATGGCCTACTGTAAGAATTTCTGTTGTGTTGCTCTTAAAAGGAAATTTTATCTGACCAATTTTGTTTGCGATATTTAAGATTTCCTGAGAAAGTAAACAACTTCTGTGTTAAAAAACTCTTTGGGTTTTTATGTCACAGCAGCTTATGAGTGAATTCTCCTTCAATTTACAAGAATTCCTGAGGCAAAGTGGCAAATATTGTTAGACCAGGTTCTATACACACACACACAACTGTTTGCACGTTGTAGGTTTCGAGTTTGAAATTTGTTCGACAATGCACTAAACACAATACAATGATAATTTTAACAACAAAAAAAACTAAGTTCCTTCTCTGTATTTGTGACTAAAGGTGATAACCATTGATTAGAGTGATGCTTGCATTCGCAATCAGCCTTACATGCATTTCTCAAAATGATGC
The DNA here is from genome assembly GCA_944472155.2 of Trichobilharzia szidati. NCBI lineage: Eukaryota > Metazoa > Platyhelminthes > Trematoda > Strigeidida > Schistosomatidae > Trichobilharzia > Trichobilharzia szidati. The sequence continues at coordinate 163,501,040 of OX235279.1, forward strand.
AAAGGTCTATATTAAAAATGTTATGGAGTTTGTACTCCTCGAAAAACTAACACCCTCTTTTTTTACAATTAATGTATTTCTATACAGTAAAATAAGACTACTTGTAAGGTAGTTGAAGGAGATTGGTAGAAACCCTCGGACCAAGGTTTCGTACTTGTCGGCACTCATCAGTCAGAAAGGCGTATCTACAGTTTTGAAAGAACTCACGTTCCATAAGATATTCAAACATGAGTTATTCGGAGTTGGGATTGACCTCTTGCAGGAATGTTATGGATATTTTGATTGCACACAATTTATTCACTAGTGTCAAGCGTATACAGACTTAATTCTATGAGAGCGTACCGTTATTGCGTGCCACCTAGCATGGTGGCCGTAATGCGAACTTGACTGAAAGAATTCACACTGCATTAGATAAGAGATTAGACGCTGTTTAATAAATAGTGTCCAGTTAAAATATCCATAAAATTCCTGCAAGAGGTCAATCCCAACTCCGAATAACTCATTTGTAAGGTCTCCGGCTGCAGCACTAGGTGACTCAGGTTCGAAAATCTCATGGGACGTGAGTTCCTTCAAGATTGCAGATTCGCATTTCTGACTGATGAATTCCGACATGCACGAAGCCTTACTTCAAGCTGCAACAAACTGCAGAAAAGAATAGTGTCAGAAAAAAGCTAACTGTGGGCGGAAACAGATGCAAAAATTAATTGATAAAGTCGGAGACTGTACATCTGGCACATGTTTGGAAAACCATGCTGACCGACTCCGCTTGACATGACTCTGAATAATCCGCAGTGGTAAGGATGAATTCCTGCTTTATCTTCCTCCTGTTCTTAATATTTAATTTTTTTCCGGCTGGTACTCTTTTACTCACTAATGCCCCCCCCTTCAAGTTCACTGCATATATCACTCGCTTTTATTTCTCTCTCCCTTTTTGTCTTTTGGCTGTTATGTGGAAAACAAATGTGACAAATTAAGACACTGAGCTGCAGTAATATGCCCTATATTGATTTTATTTTTCAGTTTCTCGATTCTCTGTCTCAAGATTATTTCTTCCAGGCAGTTATCACTCCAGATGCTCTTAGCACTTCACTCTAAGTTGACATGTATTCACGCTTAATTAAAAGCACGCCATCAACAATTATAATCCTGAGCCACATGGATTCGGTGTGCAAAACATAACACAAACGGTAATATCTTAAGAAAACTGAATGACGAAGTTTTGAATATTAGTCACTTAGTTCAACATTACTAATGATGGAATGGCCCTAGTTACTTGTCAATAATACCTGCTGGGATATTGATGAAATAACTCCATTATGGAGGAAGTTTATTTTGATAAAATCTCACAGTAATATTTACTAATGACCACGTTTCGAGCACAATTTATCGTTACTCATAATCATGTCGAGCTTCTCACACAAATTTCTAACTTTGTCTATATAAGTACTTTATTTCTCGTCTCTCGATCTGTGCGTCAGTGCCACGGCAGTTAGGACCTCGCCGACCATGCAAATGGTCCGAGGTTTGATCTTCGGCCGACGCACACCTGATATCAATAGTCGGCCTGCTATATTTGGGCTACCGATATCACATGCTGAAAATTTCATACTTGTACCAAAATACGGTGTGGAATCAAGCTATAATAAAATTCTAAATTCTAATACTAATGTTTTCCATATCTCTGGTATTATTGATAAGTCATTCCTGTTGCATGTGTTGGGTGTAGATTCGATGAAGAAAGATTCACTATTCAACATCCCCCTCCGACCATTCATATTACTTTTTATAATTGCAACTCTGTCCCGCCCTGTTGTGTGGTTGTGTGTTAATGCATGCAATGTAGTCGCTGAGTTTTTTTCTAAATTACTTAAATTCTCGGGGGTAATCATTTTACACAGCCAAATTCCTATGTCCTGACAATCTGACTACCTTTTAATTCATGGATAATCCCCATCCAGGCATTAATGAAAACAAAACACGTAGTTCTGCGAAGAGTCTCTTTTCGGAGAATTCGAAATTCATCGAATCTGACTACCGCCGATCTACTGGTTCAACCTATGTAGGTGTCTTCGCAGTCACTGCAAGGTATTTCGTAAATTATTTTGTTTTGTTTAATGGGTTAACAGGGTCCTTTAACCTACAGAGATTGTCCCTGAGTGAGTCTGTAGGTTTAAATGACACCCTAATTCCTGCTCTGTTAAGAAAACTGTAGATGCCTTATATTCTTTCTTATTTTTGTTATCATTATTAGTTTCCTCATTATTTTTATTCTGCTTTTGATCTTTAATGATATTCCTAATGAATTTTATAGGATAGTTATTTAACACCAACACCTCTTCTTCTATCTGTTTAATTTCAACGTTTAGGCTTTTTGATGTACTACTTAGTGCTATTGCTCGGTTTGTTAGACACTTAACTAAGCCTGCCTTTACAGATTACAACGGATGAGATGAATTAAAGTCCACATATCTATTAAAATGCGTTAGCTTTTTATAAACGCTAGTGTGCAGTTTACCTTCTTCTATTCGTTTTATTTTACAATCTAACATAGCTAATTCTCCTCGTTCATTTTCCGATTCAAATGTGAATTTTATTCCCTCTACTAGTGAGTTTATATGTGTCAAGAAGCTAGAGATGTGTTCTGTTTCTAAAACTGTGAAAGTGTCATCCACATATCTCCACCATATTTTTGGAGTAGGATTAAATGTATTAAGAACTACATTTTCCCAGCTAACCAAAAAGATATATGTTACGATTAGGGATATTGGTGATCCCACTGCTACACCCTCTGTTTGTTTATATATTTTGCCTTAAAATTTAAAGATAGTAGACATGAGACATAATTGAATTCCCAAAATAATTTCTTCATAAATAAATATTACTGTATAATTTTCAAAAGAATGGTTACTGAACAAAGAATACTCTTTTCGATAACTTCATCATCAGGTTCTACAGTTATATATACATTATAGTGAATGAATGAATTAGTGTTATTAACAACATTAATGTTGTCTAAATAACATCGAATCAGTAATATCAATGGATTACAGTTCACTGACATCAACATAAAAATAAACTGAATGTCAGAAAAATTCGAAAAGGTAACAATACAAATTCATGAATTTATAGTCTCTAATGAAGGCCAGGGCAGTAGTAGTGGCTAGCTGGACTTGTTTCTTTTGCACACACAGCACTGGTTGTTTCACACTGTGACACCCATAATAGCGACATATTCTACCTCAGTGCTCAAATTCTATTCTTATATGTTGATGAAATATCTTCATATGTTACTGCACAGCTGTTATAACGTAAAAGCTTGTTGGAATTTCCCCCCTTTTACCTACATCTAATTAGTTGTGTTAATTAATTAAAAGAGATAACATAAGTAGGCAATAATCCAGTATTTATGTACAAAGTAATTTTCTTAGCATTTCAAAGTATTCAAATTTGTGCGTACTACCCCTACAGACAATGGCAAATAACCAGAACAGTTTTTATAAGTACTCAAACATAATTTGTACATTTATTCTCTATGGTATTTAAAGTCAGCTTGGAAAATTAACTCTTAGTCAAATCAGGTAACTGATTCAATTCACGCCTCAGTGACGAAGACCAGTTCAGTCGTTAAGTATAATCAAACAAACCGCACATTCTTTTTTGAATGAAAGCCTACCTACCTATTTCACGCTGGTAGCCGTTTTTGTCTAGTTTCCTTGTATAGTTATATATATCCAAACCAAGTTCACTTTTAACAGTTTGAAAAAAACTTAGCCATTTGGTATATGATATTCATTATTGGAAAAAAACATTGTATTTCCCAATGAATGAAAAACAAAACGATAGTGTTTTTTTTCAGAGTTGGTTTGTAAGGATTAGATTTGTTTATACGAGTTTGATCACGGATTGATATCAGTTAGAGAACCATTGAAAACCAGCACCAGAGTACTGGACAGCTGTTTCATCAGCCTAGTTTGGGAATCATCGGCAGTACGCACCCAACACAGGAGGTTCGAAACCAGGACCTTCCGGTTACAAGGCGAGCTAGCTCGTATACCATTCAGCCACTGGGACCCGATTCAATGGCCAGTCCATGAATTCTAACTTCTACCAATTCGTGATGCATATAGCACGACCACCAATCAATATGATCGGCGGGACATCCATCCTCACACACTTGACTGGATGGACCTCACTGGTCACGACTTCTCCCTAGTACTCCAGGAAACTCCATCCTATAGCAAGTCACTAGTGAGCATCAGATTAATTTTCGAGAGTTGATTTGTAAGGATTAAATTTGTTTTTATTTGTTTGACGGCGGATTGATATCATCAGATTACTTCCGATGATTCTCAAAACTAGAATGAAACAGCTGTCCAAAACTACCTGGTTTTCAATGGTTCTCTAACTGACGTCAATCCGTGGTCAAACTATAAAAACAAATAACTTTTATTATGATTATTGTTAAACGTTTTTTCTAATATAACCCCAAAATCTCCACATTCCAGTATGTGTTTCCTGTTTAAATATTAGTGTATACGACGTTCTTATCAAACACAGTGACGTAAATATAAAAGCAAATGTCACAGTGATATTTGTTTTTTCAGGAAACTGGAGTCCTGATTGACTTTAGTGCATTTAATTTTTCTTAACTCAAGAAATTCACAGTCATCTGATAATTACGAAGACAAAAGGGCATTATGAGTATGCATTCGGCACTGGACAGTTGATATTGCTGTAGTTATAGTTGAAGCTAATACAAAAGTCTGGTGGTCTGCCTAAACCAAAAGGGCTAACTTAATTTCCATCAACCGGAATACATCTACATTTCTCTGTTTCCCAATGTTTTAATCATCTAATTAAGTCATATATGTCCAAACCAAGTTCACTTTTAAGAGTTTGAAAAAATTTGGCCATTGGGTATATGATATTCACTATAATAAAGGTTTTCTTGTATTTCCCAATGCATGAAAAACAAAACGATATTGTTGTTTTTACTGACGTTTGGCTATTTAATGCTACTAATAGCTTTATCAAAGTATTATTAAACCAGAATTAGGAAACTCTCAGTTCACACATAACAACTTGATTACCGTTCATCAGCATGGGGTAATTTTAACGTTGTCAAGTTGCCAGGTGTAGATTGTTGCTTTTGATAAGTGTGTAAAATTATAAAAGCAGCCTGTGTTTATATTATAAAATTGCTTATCACATTCGTGTTGATTTTGTCATGTCATGGAGGAGAGGGATGTTGAAACCAGGTCAAATTCTGTTTTAATCCACCATTCCTATTCAGACAATTTGGATTCCATTTAATGTGAAGTGCTTCTAACATTAGTCGCATCACATTATTATTATTATTGTTCCCTTGGGTTCCTAGTGGAACACAGGGCTTCAACTACACGTCTCCACTTGCTTCTGTCTTCTGCTGTACTTTTCAACTGCATCCATGTTAGTCCATACTGTTTCAACTCCTCTTCACACGATCTCCTCCATGTCACCCACACTTGGACGTCCCACTCGCCGCTTCCCTTTCGGCTTCCACTCGAGTGATGGCCTGATGCGCGATGCCACCCAGCGGCCTCCTCCTCAGCGAGTGTCCAATCCATCTCCACTTTCTCCTGCACATTTGTTGGGTGATTGCTTCTTGTTTTGTTTGTTCCCATAGTTTCTTGTTGGTTCTTGTTCTTTCCGACCATCTGATCTTCAGTAAAGAGCGAAGACAGTTGTTGATAAAGGTCTGCAACAGGCTGTTGGAAATATTCTTTGTGACCCCCCACCAAGTTTCTGATCCATCCGTATAGAAGAACTGACTGACTTGACGTTTGTATTGAAAATCCCAATTTTGTTGTTGATGCAGGCTGAGTGACGAAGATTTCCAGATTGGTTTCAGGTTGATGAATGTGTTTCTTGCCTTTCCGACTCTCGATTTGACATCCTCGTCCCTCCGTTCCTCCTGTAGTTGATACAATGCTTCCTAGATAAGTGAATGAAGTGACCTCTTCCAAATTCCTCCCGTTGATGTTGAGTGGCGCTGGATGATGCTGTTGTTGTTGTTTGGTTATTTTCATAACCTTAATGCATCACATTCCAAGCATTTAATTTGTAGACACAAGAATTTGATTTGATTTTTAATCTTTTACATGGAGAAGGTTGTTTTGCAGTGTGTCTGATGTTTTGAAGAAAGCTGATGAATGATGATTAAGTTGTTATATATCAGCTGAGTGGATTTTGTAAATTCTGGTTTAATATTCCTACTTTGATAAAGCTATTAGCAGCAGCATTAAATAGCGAAACGTCAGTAAAAACAACAATATCGTTTTGTTTTTCCTTCGTATTGTCTTAAAATCTGACGTATTGCTGAACAACAAATTGAAATATGTAGTCATAATAAGTACTTTTATTGATACTTCCTGTACTTCATCCAGATTACTTTATTAAATTGCAGTAGTGAAGCGGCCTTATTTGACTTTAGAAGGAAAAACACAGTTTTTTCTTTGGTTCAGCGGAGAAATATCTTTTTTCAATGACTTCATTTTCAAGATGTACAGTTGTATTTATATTACGGAAAAATAATAATAATAATTTGGTTTATTCCAGAAACAGTACTAGTGGTACAGTGTGGAATTTTCAGCACATATCTACAATATTTGCATCTAATTTTATCCAACGTTTAAAAGAAGTATTTCAAAAAAGTAAATATAAAGACAACAACAGCAAAAAAACAGAAAACACAAAAGAAAATTAAAAGAATGCGAAAAAGTACCAAGTAGTAGAAAGGAAAATAAACAGCACATAATAATATCTGAGTATTGAGTAGTGGAAGCTATGATATGATTATGCATGGTGACAGTAAAGCTGTAGTCATACAAGAAGTTATGAAATGATATTTAAGAATGTTTATCGCCAAGATGATCAGTTAATTTGGTTGAAACAACTCTAAATACTCATAAAATAACATTTCAGGGTTGTTGTTTTGTTTTTTATTGTCAGGTCTAATGCAGTGTTTGTAGTGGTAGTGTGAGTAATCCTGAATAATACAAAATTTTTTAAGGTGGTGACTATGGCGTTCACAACCAATGATTGTCAGTTAATATTGCCGAACGAAAAAAACAACAACCACAAAAACTAATAATTACATGATGATTAATGACAGGATAATTTTGTAATACTTATAGTGCTAATATAGTCGGAACCAGTAGATACACAAAAGAAGGAATACAGTAAAGTATTAGGTAAACCATTAAGTGGCACTAGAATGACTTTACTTAGAATTAATTCCGTTGCATTTCTGCTTGAATGCCTCTTGAACTTTTAACACGGAAGTTAGTGCAATAGCATAGCAACAGAAGAAATATATATGTTTTTGTACATGAATGCATGTATTTTGTGACTCCTGTTTATAATAAACCGTGAAGCAGTCTCTCTGCATGTGATCATGTTCCAATCTGCTGTAATTTCGTTTCATTTCAAATACAATTCATAAACGTATGCTAGATAATGCTACATTACTGATATCTTGCTGAATATTTTATCCGAAATTATTATTCTACTCTAAAGGTTGGAATTGGGGATTGAGAAAAGTAGATAGCGATATACGGCCATTTACTGATGACGTTTCGAACACAGTTAATTACTGATGATAATAATAATATGAAGGCACTCACATAACTTTCACGCCTTGTTTATATACTTCCATTATTTCTTATTCAATGATTTTATTGGTAGTAATATTTTCCATATTTCTTATAATAATGATGACGATAACTGAATTATTCTCTTAGTTACACTGACCTTTTAACCTCATAAGGGCAAGATTGATTCACATAAGACGTTGGTTGAGTCAATTATTCCATTATGGATAATATTTTATTTTGATAGGGTGGCATTCAAACCTACAAACTCACTCAGGGACAAGCTCTGTAGGTTGAAGGACCCTGTTGACCCAATTAGACAAAATAATATAATTTACAAAATACCCTGCAATGACTGTGAGGTCAACTATATAGTTCAAACTAGTAGATCGGGGGTAATCAGATTGGCGGAACATAAGAATTTAGCTAAGGTAAGAATGGTTGACCCCGAGAAGATAAGTAATTTAGAAAAAAGCTCAGCAACTGCACTACATGCATTAACACACAACTACACAATAGGGTGGGAGAGGGTTAAGATTCTAAGAAGTAATCTATGTAGGTGGAGAGAGAGATTGATTACTGAATCCTGGTTCATTGAGTCTACACCCAACACATGCAACAGAAATGACTCAATGCAAATACCAGAAATATGGAAGATATTGTTACCGCCAGTCAGTCAAATCAGAAGAGGATAATAAATAATCTCCAAATTCTATTTCAATTCAAGTACATCACAACATCCTAACAAGTTGCTTATTATGACTAAAAAACACTCGTCTTATTTCCCATCTGATTGTAATTGATCAATAACACTCGTACTATTATTTCTGAATGTTTTATTTTTATTCCTTCACGTTCCCAGTGGAACATAGGGCTTCAAGCTAGTGACTTGAAGTTTCTTTAGCAGTGTTTATTTTTACAGGATGAGGTTGCTAGCCTCATGCCCAACCTTTCCCCTTTACCAGCTTTACTTCTGGCTTAGTGAGGTAAAGGAGTGCGTCGGCCGGGGATCGAACCCCGGACCATGTGCATGGTCGGCGAGCATCCTAACCACTATGCCACCGACGCACATTTCTGAATGTACATTATCCAATATTGATTTTTATTCAAATATCTAGTCGATTCCACACATGTATATAAATGAAGGAAAAAAGTTGTGTGAGTAGCTTGATATGATTATGAGTTGCAATAGTTTGTGCTCGAAACGTGGTCATCAGTTAATATTACTGTGTAACACTGTGTGACTTATCAAAATAAAATCTTATCCATAATGGAGTTACACTCTACCACAGTGCCCAAGTTTTATACTTATATCTAGTCAATTATTGTTCACCATTGCTTCCGACAAAATGTTATTTGCACTGATTTGCATAAAATGTCTTAATGGCAAAAGATTTTCTCGCATATTTTGCCCAGTTGAAAAGGCTGTCTGAAGTTTTAATTTGTCACCTAGAGCAAAAGATGAAGGCGAAACCATAATACAATACTCATAATCTTGAAGTGTGGTGAACTGTGCTTCAAAATAACTGGTGCATAAGACAAAATTGTCATAAATAGCTCCACAGGAATTTAATCATTGAACCTAATGAACACAATAACACCAAAGATGAAAATTGACTGGGACACATAAAGATCTAAACAAGATGACAGAAAAAGTCAGTTGCTGATGGAGTTAAGTATTACATTTCTACAATTGTACAACTGCTCCTAGTTTAGTAGCCGGGGAAATGAGCAATGTCGGACAAAGAGTAGGCAACCCCGCATCATAAGAAATAACCACATTGTTACTGAAACTTTAAGGCATAGAAGAAATTATTCTCATCAGGAATCAGAGGGGAGAAGAAACGCTGGCCGGTGAAGGCCTCCTGGAAGCCAGTCTGCCAACAAGTCTTCTTTCCATGAAAATTAAAGTAAGAATAGGGACATGGAGTGTCCAAACAACGTTCGAACCTGGGTGGAAAGGCTGCTCAAACTGAACAAGGAATGAGAAGATACAGTGTAGAAGTGATAGAAATCCCTGAGATCAGAAGGAATAGGAATGGTATCTCCAAACTGTTGGCCTGTAGAATCAGTCATCTACTCCTTTCACTCAGACGACAACCACAAGTACACTGAGGGTATAATTATCATGATTTCATCAATAGCATTGAAGTCTCTTAGTAAGTGAGAACCAATCTCCTCCAGGACCATTCCACCAAGATTCAACTAAAAAGAAAGGAAACTTGCATTTATGCAACGCAACGCAGAGTGTCACAAACAACGCAGACCCAATGGAGAGAGAGAAGAACTTCTGAGATCAACTTCAAACAGTAGTGGTCAAGACCACAACCAGATGATTATATCAGAATTCGACTTGGTTGTATGAACGACATCAGACAACATTGGGAGAGAGCTCATCTTGAGTCAATAGGCGCCGGCTATGTGAAACCAATAAGAACGGAGAATTCCTTACAGGCTTTCAAACCTTTAATGAGGCAGAGGCAGAGTGTACAACCACAATAATATTGACAAGGTGACCTGAGTTTCACCAAATGGACATGCCAGAATTCACACAAACTTCATCTAAATCTCAAGAAAGTGAAGACTCAGCCTACCGGACACAACGTCAAGAAAAGATATCACAGTCTAACGTAAAAAATCGTCGCGGTGAACCTGAAAGAGTTCAAAGATGCTGAAGATAAATTGTGACTGACTCAATCTTCTGACAGATTGGGGGCAGTGAGAAGAGAGGAATAAATTGGACTCAAGAAAATACTCCAGGAGATCCGGATTTCACGTATTATTTATGTCTTATATATAACAGATTCGAAGATACACAAGAAATAATCAATACGTCGACAGAAAAGATAGCGAAAACAGGACATCAAGTGAACATGGAGAATATGAAGACGTCCAAACAACAACCACTCATCACCAGTGGTAGAAATCTAATGGAAACTGTCAGTTTCATATACCTTAGCAACATAGTCTCAACTATAGGCGCCACGGATGAAGACGTGAAAGTGGTCTGAGTAGCTGAGTAACTGTGCTCTATTTATGGCATGACGGTAAAGGATTGTCTGTAGTCTGTCGTAATACATAAACAAAGTGCTTCTAAGTTCTAGTTTATTCATGTCGCCGTGTTTGAATGTTTTAGCAGCATGCTATTTATCATCGGCCTCATTCAGTTTGATATTTATTTGAAGGCTGTATAATAATAATTATTACTAATATAAACATTCCTTTGGGTTCACAGTGAAACATAAGGCTTCAGCAGCACATCTTTATTCTATACTGCTCTGTCGAGTCCTCTATAGCTGGCCTGGCGTTCTCCCATAAGCCCTGATCTTCTCCTCGCACGATCTACACACTGCCACCCTCAGACGCATGCCCAGCTCGTCGTTTCTCATTCGGGTTCCACTCGAGTGATAGCCTAGCGCGTCCTGTCATACGAATATCTCGGCGTGGGTCTGACCAATCTCCATTTTCTGTGATGTATTTTCTGAGTAATAGGTTCTCGATTGATTCATTCACAGATTCTCTCCGGCCTGCTACTTCATCTTCACTATGGAATCAGCTTTCGGTGATACACCGAGTCTCCAAACCATACATAAGCACTGACCAACTTCCCACTGGTGCTGAAAATCCAAATTTTTATTCTTTATTCCAAACTGATTCCAGAGTGATGGAGATCGGTCTTGCCTTCCTGATTCTGAATGGCTTTGACAACCCCATCCGTAGGACGTGCCTCTAGTTGAAACGATAGTGCGTGGTAAGATAAGTGGATTCAGGAAATGACCTCTTTCAAATTTCTTCCGTTGATAGTGGTTGGTGTTGGCTATTGCTGCTGTTGGTTGGTTGTCTTCATCAGCTGCTTCTCTTCTGCATTCCCCTGCAGTCCTGTCTCCTGTCAGTTTGTTGGTTTTCGCCTGTAAGTTTTCTAGTTTGTGTGACATTAGACATGAATCATCCGTGGAGTCCAGATGCTCTACGGTCTTCTTATCAGACGGGAGTATCGCATCCTTCCTCTCCCTATGCACAATCTTGTGCATAATCCAGTCCAGCAAAATTATGAATATACATTGTCGTACTCCTTATTGTTGATGAGGCTTAGTGTCGTTATTTACTTGTAAATATTTTGCCTTTAATTCTTATTTTACCATAATAGGCATGGTTATTTCCAGCATCAGTGTGAAAACTATTAAAATATAAAGTGGCTAGAATTAAGTGCAAAAAGTAACATATTGTCTTTTATTAATATATCAGAAGGTAATTTACTTAATCATCTGATATTTTAATTATTTGTTAAATTCTTATTATCTTTTGATAGACAGAAGGGAAACAATCACATTTACACTGATAAGACTTGTGATGAACACTTACTTAGTTGAGTGTTTTACATATCGCAGAATCTTTGTTGTCAGGCTTTTAATTAAGCAGGCATTTGTTGTCTATATCCTCAGGTTAGACAACATTTCCGTCAGACATTTCCTGTCAATGAGTGTTGGACATTTTACGTAAAGCTGAAAATAAACCTATTGTACTCAATCGATAAAAAATAAGTGGTATCTGTTTTTTGTAGGATTTAGTAGTGTTTCCCTTGAGAGGATTTTTATAAAGATTTACAGATAGCTGGAATAAGGGAAGCGTAGAACTATGTTTTAAAATCTCAACGATCCTCAGCTATGCATATATTTGTACTATAACATCAGATAGTGATGTTGACAGTAACATAAGTCTTTCATGACTCAATACAGAAAAAAGTTAGAATGAGTAGATATCTTTCTTGTCAATCAGGCAGGAAAAGAATAGAACTTGCCACTATTCAATTTCTGGTATTAAACATATATAATTATGAAAAAAGGCATAAATAGAACCTAAGGAAGGAAGTTAAACTGTCTTACATATATGAAACTAGCCTGTTTCTCAGAGATTTTCCATGCTGATATTCAGAAACCTAGTTTTACCATCAATAGCTCAAATTACCTAGAAGAATACTTAGAGGTGTTCACTGTAGCGACCGCTTCTTGGGAGTAATTGTGCCGTCTGCTGCATTAAAAATTTTGTTCGAATACTACACGTTCACGAAGCTTTTCTGCCTGTCAGTGTTTAGCATATGGATATTTGAAATACCTAATTAGTTGTCTTTGAAACCCCAAGCCAGACACAAATGTTTCTCTTATTTCTTATCAGCTATCCCACAAATCATCAGACTTGGGGGAGCATGTCGACCTTGATCCTCAGTGGGGAAGTCAGACCAGTGGTATTTTGATAGGTCAATAAAAGCTCTGATTTCTGAACTAGTAATCTCCTGTTTACTTTCCACTCGAGGGCCAGCCTGGAAAATGACGTCACTCAGTGGCGTTGCCCCTCTCATCCTACCTTTGACACCCTTATCTGTGATACTTGTAGTCGGGGTGGCCGAGCGGTCTAAAGCGCCAGACTCAAGAGTAATCTTCTGGGTGTTCTGGTCCACGATGTGGGCGTGGGTTCGAATCCCACCTCCGACACACGCTTGTGCGTCGGTGGCACAGTGGTTGGGACTCTCGCCGACCATGTACATGGTCCGAGGTTCGATCCCCCGCCGACGCACACCCGATATTTATTAGTCGACCTGCAAAATTTGGGCTACCGATATCCATGCTGAAAATGCCATACTTGTACTGAAAATACAGTGTGGCATCAAGCTGTAATCAAAATAAAAAATAAAAATGATGCACCTTATGTAAGTGAAGGAGGTGACTCCTTTTAAATCTCTCCGACTGACAATGAAGACGCCTCTAGTGAAATCAAGTTCGAAACAATTGAACATCATGAAGTATCCATCTGATCTCTCATATGTTTAGTTAAACTGGAAAAGTGTTCAGCTACATTTCTAAAATATCATATTATGAAGTCGCAGATTCAGCTGTGAGAACATGAACTGTTTTCAAAAGGGTTCAACCCCAGTAGCAGAATTACTTCATACTAAGTGGAATCAAAATTATCTGAGGAGAAAATTTCAATTTTTGGTTTGCAGGGATTTGATTGGTTACAGGTTTTAACACAGGTTGACATCAGTTAGAGAACCATTTGAGAACCTGGGAGTACTGGTCAGTTGTTTCATCCTGGTTTGGGGCTACTCATCAGTACGCACCCGCTGGTGTTCGAACCAAGAACCTTCTGGACCCCGCTGGTTACGACTTTTTACTGGAATTCCAGGTAACTTCCTTCATAGATCCAGTAGGGTCCATCAAGTCTTATAAGAGAACAGTCACTTGCCCATGTTATTGGTTAGTCATTGCCCCATCTATATCACGATTTGGTAGAAGTTGGAATTCACTGGCCATTGTATGAGTTCCCAATGGCTGAATGGTCTACGAAGTCGCCTCGCAGCCGGAAGGTCCTAGGTTCCAACACCAACTGATTCATACTGTTGAAAAATGCGGAACTAGGAATAAACAGCTGTCCGGTACTCCCAGGTTTTCTAATGGTTCTCCAAGTGATAACAACTCGTGATCACACCTAAAACAATTTCAATCCAGACAAATGTTTTGCTTTTACCCAAATACATTTCAGAAAACAATTACAGTCAGTCACGCAACCGAAATTGCCATCACAGTTCGAATACTTGTCAATTCTAACAAAAGCAGTTGCATAAATTCATTGTCTCGTCAACTATTTGGTGTCATGATGTACGAATTTCGATAGTGTAAACTTTTATTTATCTCAGCTTCATCGACTTTGAAAAGGCTTTTAACAGCGTCCATCGAGAGGTGCTTTGGCAACTACTTCGCTACTACGGGGTACCATCGACAATTATACATCTCATCCAACAGCTGTACGACAATGCTGCATGACAAGTAATCCACAACGGGAAACTTACGGAACCCTTAGAAGTGAGAACAGGAGTAAGACAAGCTGGCTGCCTACTATCGCCAATGATTTTCCTGATTGCAGTAGACTGGATAATGCGACAAAGAGCGAGCAATGAGGAAACAGGCATAAAATAGACTCACACAAAACACTTGAAGGATCTGGATTTCGCCGATCATATATGTCTGATTTCCCACAAACTGGATGATATGCAAGCGAAAAGCCACAAGTTGGCAGAAGAAGCATCCAGAGAAGATAGGACTTCAGGTGAACATAGAGAAAACAGAGGTGGTGAAGATTCCTGGGTAAGAACAACAACAACAGACAACAATCAGTCAGTATAAATGGAAGGAACCTGAAAGAAACAACCTCTTTTACCTACCTTGGAAGCATCGTTTCAACTACAGGCGGACGGAACTGACGAGGATATCAAAGCAAGGATCGGGAAAGCAAGACAAGCTTTCACTACTCTCAAGTCTGTGTGGAGGTCAACAACACTCAGCATCAAAAATAAGATCCGGATTTTCAACTCCAATTTGAAGTCAGTGCTACTCAACATACGGATCAGAGACTTGCACTGCGCGTCATAAAGAGCATCTCAAACAAACAACAGACCTTCATTCACAGCTATTGTCTTCGCTCAATACTCAAGATCAGATGGTCGGCCAGAAAAGATCAGCAACAGGGATCTCTGGGAGCGAACCAACCAAGGAATTGATTGTGAAACAAATGTGCAGGAAGAAATGGAGATGGATTGGCCATACTCTAAGGAAGCCATCAAGTGACATCACTAGACAAGCCATCGCTCGAGTGGAACTCGAAAGGGAAGCGGCTAGTTGGTCGTCAGTGCAAGGGTGACTTGGAGGAGGTCATGTGAAGAGGATATGAAAACGTGTGGACAGACGTAGAGCCTGGTGAAGACTCTAGCAGAGAACCGAACGCAATGGAGACGCACGGCTGAAGACCTATGTTCCTCTAGGAATTAAAAGAAAAAATAATAATAATGAACTTTTATTTTAGCATTACTTTGATAAAAGTAATGGTATGAAATAGTGCGTCGGTAGCTCAGGGTCAGAATGGTAGCCAGCCACAGGTAACCTCCAGGTTCGAATCCTGATCGATGCACTCCTAAACCTCGCCTAACCGATAGCCAGTAAACTCAACCCTTAAAAACAACACCACTACTACTGAGACTTCAAAGCTTTATACTCTTTGTTCCACTAGAAAAGGAAGGATTAGAAAGTATGACAAAAAAATTAACTAATGAACTTGCACTAAGCGGAGGGAAGTCAAAAAATATTAGCAGCAATGAAGCTGAAAAACCACTACAAACCTTCACACTTAGTCACACCTAACTAATCATAAGCATGATTATGTTTGTATCTAGCTGCATTGTGAAGAATAACTTTCCTTAAGAGGACTAATCCATCATTTCTCATTGCTGTCTATTGGTGTTGTGTTCTTTGAATCAAATCCAGTTTGCGTATGTTCGGTTTAGTCTCCGTTATTATTATTATATTATTATTATTGTTCCCTTGGGTTCCTAGTGGAACATAGGGCTTCAACTACACGCCTCCACTTGCTTCTGTCTTCTGCTGTACTTTTCACCTGCATCCATGTTAATCCATACTGTTTCAACTCCTCTTCACACCATCTCCTCCATGTCACCCACACTTGGACGTCCCACTCGCCGCTTCCCTTTCGAGTTCCAATCGAGTGATGGCCTGACGCGCGATGTCACCCAGCAGCCTCATCAGCCAATGTCCAATCCATCTCCCCTTTCTCCTGCATATTTGTTGAGCGAATGGTTCTTGTTTTGTTTGTTCCCATAGTTTCTTGTTGGTGATTCTTTCCGGCCATCTGATCTTCAGTATAGAGCGAAGACAGTTGTTATTGATAAAGGTCTGCAACCTGTTGGAAATATTCTGTACATTGTACGAACATTCCACGTCCCCATCCTTATTTTTGCTTTCATCGAAAGGAGGCACATCGGCTGACTGGCTTCCCGAAGGCTTTCACCAGTCTGCGTCATTTCACTTCCCCGATTCCAGCGAAAAATGAGGTTATTGTTGAGATTTTTAGTACTTTTAATATATTTATGCGTTGAAGTTTCTATAGCAATTTGGTTAAGCTTTGATGGTGGAGTTGCTAGCACCACATCCCAACCCTCCCCCTTTATCCGGGCTTCGGACCGGCTAGAAAACTAGCGAGCTAGTAATCTAGGCGAGGTTAGTCTCCGTTATTACGTGAGATAATAATTTAATCCTGATCAAGCAAACTGATGGCATTGTGTAATTTCAAGTAGCACGAAGGTAACAACCTACAACACACATCATCGACAGCAGCACTGACTCCTGTCACATTACTATTAAGCAACTCAACTAATTTTCTTAAACATTTTATTTTTCCAGTCTACAACAATGGAAAATGGCATTTGACTCAGCGGATAAAGATAAATCAGGACATTTATCGGCTAAAGAAATTCGTGGGCTATTACGTGACTGTGGTTATACGCGGTGTACTGAAGCAGAAATAGATAGATGGATTGAAACAGTCGATAAGAATGAGGATGGAGAAGTTTCCTTCGAAGAATTCGCGGCTTTCCTGGAAAGTAGAATTGAACAATCCTAGTTCGCAGTTGTTTCTCTTCCCAACGGCTTTGGTCTAACTTTGGTCACTACCAACTATAATAACCTTCAAAAACCACGAAAAGAGGCTGTAATTTAAAAAAAAAATACTTTTTCCACGTGAAAGTTGAAAGCTGTGTGCAATTTCTATGTCAAGATAAAATTATTTCTTTACTGTATAATAAAGATCTCTAACGCTTATTTGAAATTTTGACGAATAACAAATAAAACAAGAGATTGTAAAATTGTATTCATGTGTTAGTTTGAAATTCGCAGAAGAAAAAATCCAACACAGTGAGATAGATGACCTACACATGACAATATTGGCTGAAGACTAATAAAATACTGACTATTATTTCATTTAAGATAAAAAAACAATAGTGCTTACTGCTGTCTAATGGCTGCCATAATACCCCTTGAAAATATGATGACCTCTCGACGAAAAACTTCGACAGTTTGTCTTTACAAATTTGTCGAATCTAATCGTAATTCCGACTATTTCTCAGAAGCTGGTTTTTGGTATCAGCAAGATTTCATAAACTTCTGTTGCTCAATACTACTTCGTCGATTTGATCCTTTTGAATCAGGAGTAATTAGATGATGGAAACAATAATAGGGCAATCATCCTGTTACAACGCCTCTACATCACATAAAGATATCTGTCACATTAATGTCAGTAAAAAGTTCAAGCATTGTGGAATAGATCAAATAAAGAATAATTATATTTCAATGGTTTACACACAAAGATAAGTTTTGTTCCATATTAGTTTGTTTATTAGATGTATCACACAGTGAAACAGTATTATTTACTGGATGACGTTTCGAAAAAAATTTATTGTTCATAATCATATCAATTATAATCACACGACTTTGAAACTTGAGTTTTATAGTTTTCTTTGTTCTCTCCTCTTTGTCGTAGGGGTAGGTGGAATTTTCCAGATATCTGGGACAGGTGTTGAATGATATAATATGTTGATATGATTATGAACAATAAATTGTGTTCGAAACATTGTCATCCAGTAAATAATAATAATACTGTTTCACTCACTGTGTGATATACCTAATAAACAAACTTAAATGGAATTACTTACTACCACAGTGCTCAAGTTTTACACATATATTAATAAGTTTTGTTATTGGTAAAACAAAACAATTCCAATAGCAGTGTGAACACGGGCAGTAATTTTGCTCTAAATATTACCAATAACAAAACTTTTCATTGTGTGTAAACCGCTGAAATATAATTCTACTTTATTATATCTGTCACAGTTTGAACTAAGTTTAAATATCTCAAATTACTCTTTCAGCGTTGTTCGATCAAACGCTGAGCTTTCATTCAACCAAGAATGACCAGCTTTATAACGTTAAGAACATTAGACACTGACCCCTATAAGGGACCATCTGATGGTCATTTCTATTGCAATTTCCACTGACTCAATTCCCTGCGTTCACCGTGATGTCTCAATACGATCGAACTGGGCATACCTGATGCATGAGCAGATTTATAACTCCTCCTCAGACTTACAACATAGCAAAAGGTAAGAGGTTAAAGAAAAGCATTACATGATCAAATAAAAGGAGCACTTCAGAAATAGAGCTGCAAGGACAAAGTAAGGCTGTCTGTCTCCCACCAAACGAAATCATGTTACTTTCGCAAGCACCTTACAAAACTTCTCTGTACACATTATTATTGTTTTTCCTTTGGGTTCTGAGTGAAACATAGGGCTTCAACAACACATCTCCACTTCCTCCTATTTTCTGCTGTCCTCTTCAGCCGGCCCCACGATTGCCAATAATCTATAATCTCCTCCTCACAAGATCTCCTCCATTTCACCCTTGGACCCACACCCAACTCGTCGTTTTGCACTCAGGTTCCAGTTGAGCTGTGGCCTGACACGATGTTATCTTATAGTCACCTCATCGCGTGTCCAAGCCATCATCATTTTCTTTGGAATAATAATTGAGCAACAAGATCTTGGTTGGTTCGCTACCATAGTTTTCTGTCGCTAATTCTTCCTAGCTGGTTATCTGATCTCCGGAATGGAGCCAGCGAGTGCACCTGTTGATAAGAGTCCGCCACAGCCTCTTAAAAATACTTTCCGTAGCACGCCAATGCTTCTGACCCACATAGTGAAAAACTAACTCAACACTCATGTACAGAATCTTAATTTTGTTGTTTATACTGAGGCGGAGTGTACAGGATTTTCGAACCGATTTCAGATAGGTGAAGATGTGCCCTGCCTTTCCAATCCTGGTTTCGGTGCTTGTTGTTGTTGGTTGGTTGGTTGGTTGGTTATTTTCATCACCTCCTTCTTCTCTGTGTTCACTCAAAACACACAGTACACATACCTGATAAGAAATCTATTAGGTTGTACACAATCAAAGAAAAGCCAACGAAATAAATTGTTGTTTCAGCTTTAGTCAGCTTCATAAAAAGACGAATAAGTGTATGCTGCTTTCGTGAAATTCTAACGTTATCCGATAAATAGTGCTCTCACTACTGCGTTATTTAAGTAGATATAGAAATAAAATAAAACTAAACGAGTCATCTTAAAAGATGAAAATGAAAATTTAGATGTACTGACTAGGTTAAAAAAAATAAAATAAGAAGAAATGCTGTCAGCGCATTTTATAGTTTCTTACTGTAGGCTAGAGGTGATAAAAACACTTGAGTAGGTTATATCTTACTGATTGCTTTTTGCTTTCTGAAAGTCTTACTACTTAGTCAGTGTCAAGTAAGCGTAGAAATAGTACTAGTTAATTTATAAAACTGTTAAAAATGACAAATCTACTTTTTCTCACTAGAAAAAACCAACAGTTTAGTAAGATTATTATCTAGTGAATTCACCAACGTGTTTAATATCAATCAACCAACACAAATATTTACTTTCTAAGAGACTTTTCTTACTTACTGGCGCCAAGTAATGTGTTTGTTAAAGTAGTGATCTTTTCATACTGGTACAGGAAACAATTTTGTACATCTATTCAAAAGTAGACCCAATAGCTCACATCATCAGTGGCATGTACAACTCCAGTAGTATTCATCAAATAGTCAATTTCTTCTGAATTGTTTCCTATAATAAACTTTTATCCATCAACTATTCCTTCACAAGGTAGCCTAAATGAGATACATCAATAATCAGTAATTTAAAATGCCTACGCTTATTCTTAACACGTGGTTGAAAATTTATTTGGATAGGGATTATGAGGAGAAGCAAACAAACAGAATAATTTTTAAAGTTTCATACTTTTGCTTCTCTAAATAAGTTTCAATAAAGAAAGAAAGACCAGATTTGCAGCATAAGACGACAGCCTCATCATTCTATTTCTCAGGCTTCCCTCATCAGCTGCACACCACTTCTTGAAATTACAATGATGATAAAAGTGTGAATGACAATAACATACTTCAATATCTGAATAGCAGTAGTGGAGAAAACACTTTACAATCAACGCATCCGAAATATAAGCAGCATTACAATTCATTTTTAGCATAATTTACCATCAATTTATATGCCTTCAAAATAGAAAAGGAGGTAGGTAGGTAGGTAGGAAGGCGAAGATAGAAAACAGAAAAATCTATTAAACACCGTTTGTTTAGTGACCTGAAATCACTAATATGGATGAGTAATCAGTGTAATCAAAGTGCAGTTATCTAGAGAGTGAGAGATTGATTACACTGTCTTTTTGTATGCATTAGTTCGGTTTGAAATGCTTGATTGCAACTGCTCCAAGAACACGTAGTAAATCTGCTGTCCTTTGAAAATATTTACTAAAGGACTGTTGAAGCAATTTACCAATTTTATAAACTATCACCTTCTTTAGATGCTATGTAAAGCTACACTCCAATACTGTTAATTGGAATTTTCTGTTTTCTATCTTCGCCTTCCTACACACCTGCATAGTTTTCTATTTTGAAAGCATTTAAATTGATGGTAACTTATGCTGAAAATGAATTGTAATGCTACTACTACTACTATTACTACTACTAATACTGCTTCTAATACTACTAATATTAATACTAATACTACTGTAACGACAGAATACAAGGGCCAGGTAACAGATTTTTATATTAGGAAATCAACAGATATTTATAGATTTTTATGTACATTATTATAGATTATTGTAAGTAGAAAAACACAGTCTTCTGATTGGTGGTTTCTCGTTGAACGTTAACCTTTCACCTCTTTGTGGCCCTTTCTTGAATGTCAGATCATCTATATCCTAAGTGTATCCGCCTACGCAAAGTCTGCTGTGGTTGGTTGTTGAATCAGTCTTTGTTCATATTTTTCTCTCACGACCAATATTGAGGACGTTAACATTGACGTAAATTACTGCCTATCAATTTGGCTAGCAGCCAGTTCTCACCACATTACTACTACTGTTACTACTATTTAGACATTGTAGTATGTCATTGAAATAATAGAGAAGATTTGTAACTCAGGTGGATGATTTGCAATTAGTTGTGTTCTCTGAGCTGGTTGTTGGTTTAATTTCGGAGCTGAAGATGTTTTCCAGGAGGACGACGAAAGCTCCGCAATTAAACCAACCAGCTCAGAGAACACAACTAATTGCGAAGTATGTTATTGTCACTCGCACTTTCATCATTATTTGTAATTTCAGGTAGTGGTATGCAGATGGTGAATGGAACGTGTGAAATAGAATGATGATATCATTTTATACCGTAAATCTAGTCTTTGTTTCATTATGGAAACTTTAATTTGTCAGGTTTTAAATTTTTCGCGCCAACTTCGAGCAGACGGTGTCGTAATTTGCGTTGTTAAGATCAACTTTTTTCTTGTTGTTTTTGATCTGACGGGGAAAAGCGAGAACGGGATAAGTCAGTGACATTATTGTAGATATCAGAAGTGTAATTGTCTCCACCTTGTATTCCTTTAATTACCGAGTGAAATATAGGACTTCAGGCTTGAGCTTTGAAGCATTAGTGTAGCGATCTTTTTTTATGCACAGTTGAATTGTTAGCCCCACATCCAACCTACCCTCTTTTCCTGACTTATCGCTGGCTAGTAAACTATGCGCAGTTTGGGAGTGTTTCAGCGTGGAGAGCTCTGGTAAATACCGCGTTAACCAAATATGCACTAAAGAAACAATTTTCGACGTTTCTTATTCACCTCAGATAGTAAATGCTGTGAGGTTAAAAGTATTTTTTTGATTTCATCTATTCATCAGTGATAGATTTTATTAATCTGCCTAGCTTGGAAGGTTGTAGTTCCTGGAATGTTACACTTTAGGGATTCTTTGACTATCTACCTGCTTATTATTTTATAAAATCTACGATGCTTAAACTATTAAACTAAGAAATGCAAGTGGACAATATTGTCTGTAATTAGATCTTCTTTAAATTGTACTCATTAGAATTACAGAGCCTCAGTTGAGTCCCATATTCGTATTTTTCGTCACTACCTCCTCGTGCCAGGAGAGAGAGGGAAAAACTGCGGAATAATGACACCACACTCAAAGAGAGCGGCAAGCACCAAAATTATCCACTCATGGCATGGGGAGGTAGTGACGAAAAATACAAAAAAAAACGGGACTCAGTTGAGGCTCTGTAATTCGAATGGGTACAATTTAGATCTTCTTTAGGTTTTAATTTTAACTATGGTAATTTTCAACGTTTAAATTACTTCTCTAATAAAGTGGTCCACACCATGCCATTTATTTGCATGATATCAGAAGTGAAGAAACTCACACTCTCTGTATACTATGACTTTAATATTGATCAGAAATGTCATAAATTTTGTAAATTTAGTCTGTTCTTTCTACTGCAGTCAGTTTTGTCATTATAATTACATAAGAGTTAAGCAGATTTTCGTATGATGAACTTTAGTCACAACAACTTTAACAACTCTACAGATGGCCTGCTCTATCTGATGACAGAAACTACCGAAGATGTTGAAAAACAAACTTTGAATTCCTACACCCTAAGTAGTGAGTATTGTTCATGTAGTTAGGCGTACAGTTTGCGTGACTTTGCGTCAGGTAATGTTGACACCTTCCAGGTACATGCGTAGGTTACAAACGTTCGCACGACAACAAGTGCATTATAGAACAATACTGATGCATAAATTTCAGCATGCACATTGGATTCGTTTTATAACCCTAGTGAACAGAAATCAAATATATACACTGACATATCGATGGAATGTGTTGTTTAAACACAAATTTGTATTTGCTTATTCACTATGCTCACCAAAGCAGTTAGTTACAAAGCATTAATTTTCATTTCTTATAGTCATGTTTTCCTGTTATTATTATTATTATTACCAAGCTGTACACCGCGCAGAACAAGCTTCACATACTTACATATCATAAGGCACTAACTGATTGAGATGGTTAGAGTGGTGACATAGTTATTACTATTATTAATCCCTTGAGTTCTAAGTGGAATATAGGGCTTCAAAAACATATCTATACCTTGTTCTATTCTCTGCCTTCTTCTTTAGCTGGGTCTACGATTTCCCGTGATCTCTCATCTCCTCCATATCACCCTCGCACCGACGACCCACTCATCGCTTCTCATTCTAACTCCACTCTAGTGATGCTCTGCACTGCGCGCTATGTAACTCGACGGCCTCCTCAGCCTACGCTCAATCCATCTCCACTTTCTCCTGCATATTTGCTGGAAGATATTTTCTTGATTGGTTTGTTCCCAGAGTTTCTTGTTGCCAGTTCCCTCTGGTCATTTGATCTTCAATATAGAGCCAGAGAAGGCAGTTGTTGATAAAAGTCTGTAACTTTTGTAGGAAATCCTTTTCGTGATACTCTGGCCAAGTTTCTAACCCATACAGAAGAACAGACCAACTCACTTCACATTTGTATTGAAAATTCAAATCTTGTTGTTTATGCTGTGGAGTGAAGATTTCCACACTGATTTCAGCGCAATTAAGGTCTGCATTGCCCCTCTCGTCCTGTCTTTGATACATTTATCCGTGCCGCTAATATTTGAAATAATGCTGCTTAGATGCAAATAAGAGTTGATTACCTTTAGATTCCTTTCACTGATTGTATTTGGGGCTTGTTGCTGTTGGTTAGTTGTCTTCACCAGTCCTGTTTTCCTTCTGTTCACCTGATGTCCTGTCTTCGCCTCCTCTTCTACTAATTTGTTAGTTTTCACCTGTAGATCTCTGAGCTCGTTAGACATTAAAAACAAACCATCCGCGAAGCCCAGATCAGCTACAGTCTCTTGTTTCGCCAGCGAAAAATTGAATGCAGGAAGATAGTGTCAGTTGTTCCGGTGACATTGTACGCCATTTTTAAATTTATTTAGACAGGTAAATAACTTAATCTTCTTAAGTATATTTATTTTAAATCGTACATGTTTTTTTAAGTAAGAAGCATCACAAATGTTCTACTTTAGTCTTTCTGGAAGAAGTAAAGTTATTGTAGTTAGATTTGCTGTAATTATCTTTTTCTAAGTTAAATTCTACCTATAAGCAATGCTTGAGTAGGACTTCCATACACCACGTAACACTTTTTTTGAAAATATTTAAAATCGAGTCGTACACCATCTGTATTCCGACCGCAGTTCTTGTCTCTAATTGTGGCTATATACAATTAGGTATAGTAATTGCTAAAATCAGATTCAGAGAGTTCTGATCGAACCCCTGTGTTGATCTAAAATATGTGCGTACAAATGGGTCGATAATCACGTTTTCCTGTTACCAGTGGAAACTGAGATCTTCTATTTTTAAATATAAGTGATGATAAACAAAATAATTTGATAACAATGAATTTAATGTTGTAAAACAAAATTGATTTAGAATGACAAGTGGAACGAGTAAAATAATACCGGGGACATTTCAAAATGAGAATTTTTTTAATTCCTTTACGATCCCAGTGGGACATAGGACTTCAGGCTAGAGGCTTGAAGTTTCTGTAGCAGTAGTATTTATTTTTAAGGGACGTCTTATTACCAGTCTTATTTCTGGCTTAGCGAGGCAAAGGGCCAGGGATCGAACCCCGGCCCACATGCGTGGTCTGCCAACATTCTATAGCTGTGCCACCGCAACACAAAGTGAGAATAATAATAGCAATAACAATTGACATAATAAAGGAAGAGTATACAAACTGAATTAAAAAAATGATTAGGGATTACCATACTTTAGCATAGAGGAATTAAGACTATGAAAGTTGGAAGGGTGAACGAACATTTTCTGTATACAGAGACCTGGCTTTTCTGTTTCAGTGACCGAAGCTTCAGCAATACAGATGAGTCGGGTACGCAGTGATTCGGGCAAATTACTTTTCGCCTTGTAGATGACTTTAAAGTTGGAGGCTGTAGAGATAGGCCGACCATTATCGACTAGATGTTCAATGATCTTCTTATTGCTGCACTTCCACCTCTTCGTAATAAGAAGCGCTATCATTGAACATCTGGTCGATAATGATCAGCCTATCTCTACAGCCTCCAACTTTAAAGTCATCTACAAGGCAAAAGTAATTTGCCCAAATCAAATAAATCAGTTATCACTTCATGGAAGCTTGATGGTCAGTAAGAGTATAGACAGTATTAAAATGTTTACAGGAAGTCATATTTTGAATGTCACGATATCACGACGAATAACTTTTGCTCACATGTTCAGAAAGTACTTGTCAATACTACTGTTAAGCAGGCAGATGTGTGCCTCTTTCTACTTTCATGAATTATAATGTCCAGTTACCAAAGATGACAAAGTCTGTCTTGATATCATTCTGCTTTTTATGAGGGAAAAAGTGAACCGCGGATTAACCCAACACAAAATAATTTCTCTGAATGACAAAAACAGTAGTAACATTGCTCAAGATTGCAAGTAATTTTTTGTTAATACGCATCAGTAAGTAACAAAACTGTCTCATCTGATTACCTTCAACATTAAGGTATTATGAGAAGGAAAAAAAAGCAGTCACAAGTACATTTAATTCACTCGAGAGCAGTTTTTGAGATACAATTCCGTTTTCAAAAAAAAAAACAGGAAGTAGTCTAAACTTTTACTGCTCTCTAATTACATTAATACAAATGCTAACAGACTTTAACAACCCTTAGCTAATACGTGTTTTTTATACTAAATATATGATTGCTAAAATGATTGTGAAACAAAGTGCTTAGGGTGTCTTTCTAATTTCTTAAATATGCAGTTGTTAATAAGCTACGAAGCTTCAAAATACCAAATGGTACTATGCTGGACCCACTAAAACTTACGTTATGAAGTAGTTTTATGCATGAAGTCAAACTTGTTTTCACGTCACAATTCACTAAAGTTTTTGTGAACAGTTTTATTTTCAGGAAGTGTGTCATTCAAGATGTACCTACTTCTTTGGAAATTGACTGAATCTTTGCCCTTCAGGTGTCTGAAGCAGTACGACTAATTTTCAGTGGTTTTTGTTTTACTGTACCGTTGCCTCATATAGCTTGGTATTCAATCTTTGGATGGGAGCTTCTAGGTAAACAGATAGGCTTAAAACACAATAGTGTTTAGACCTTTGTGTCCTTTCACTTATTACCTCGCACAGAGAATGTAGTTGTGGTAGATACTTTTATTGTAATCATTTCTCATCTGTCCTCAGTGGATTCATACTGGTTCTGTCTAGTACTCGTGTTGTTTTCTGCATTTCTTATGATGGATGTATTATCAAATTTTACTGGGTTTACTGAAGTTTATCTCCTGTACGCTATTATTAGGAAGCGTTCATGATCCCATTGTTATATGCGAATGCCTATTCCCCCATCACTGTCTTTTGTAGTCAGGCATTAAAAAAAATTCAAAGTTATAGACTGATCAGATCCAAAGAAAACAGAATTATGCATTCTTGGCCTTAAAACTCACTAGAAATACAGTAATTGAATTACACACACTCAATGAATAATTCATTCATGCTAATTGTGTTTGAATAAATTCATCTCGAGTTATATGTGCGCTAATGATTTAACAGAGAGAAGAATTGAAAACAAACTGAATTATTTCTAGATTTTGGAAAGAAAACACTTCAAATCTCTTTTTTTTAACACAGGATATCAGAGATATTACAGGGGAGTTTTGCAGGTTAAAATCCTAGTCATTGTTGAAATGGTCATTCATTTTCGCCGCATGTGGCAGTTATCACGGTTTAAGTGGATCGACCTATCGGATTTTCTTTATCCCTACCTAATTTGCATAAAGCGAAAAGTTTAATGAGAAGCAGAAACCTATAGAAAATAAATATCCCAGTTATGTCGACAAGTTTATTTATCCCAGCGGTTTTCCCATTCATGTCAAAATATCAATCATTCGCCCCGATATATGTCACCAATCACTAATTTTCGGGTCGCATATCACCCGCGTATTGTAGACAAATCACTCCATCTTGCTGACCAGTAGCATTAATGCTCTGCGAATTCGGAATCACTGTAAGTATCATTTTTCTAATCAAAATCACTAGTACAATGGCGATCATCACCTCCTTAGGGGGAATTTTGTCATCGTCTCACTATGTACTAACTGATGAGATGGCCATTTTAGTTTTCTAACTGTGCACCACGTGAACAATTATAAACTAATCAATGAATGGCCTTAGTTACATGAAGGCTAGTCAGAATACATAGTTTCTAGATAGTGCGGTGTTCAGGCTGGTGATTCGTTGCATAAATTCGAGAAATGCGTGATTTGTGAAACGACAAATAGACTTTGGAATTGAAATGGTGAATACAAGAGTAAGTTTTACTCCTTTCTGAGCAAATGACCTTTACTAAGCGGGTGTTATTTGTTCTTAGTAAAATCTCTATCCCTGTTTTGAAGTCTGAACAAACAGCCAGGTGTAGCATTCGGTACACTTTACTGGTGTAATGAATTGGTATACCTACTTAGTAGTACAAGAAGACGTTCAACTTTCCGAAATTCAGTCTTACTCTATCTTCGGTACCTGTCAGGTGAACAAATTCCTTTAACCACATTTGCCTGTAATAGACTTCAATGAAAAGTAACAAGCAATCGCAATGAAAGGCGGAACCTCTATGACATCATTACACATGATGAAATGTGTAGGTGTTCCTCAGTCTCACACTGTACATAATGAGTGGCGATAAAATGTACGTTTTGTCGTTTCACTTCATTAGAAGATCTAGGCTTAAATGCTCCCTGGTTCCCACAGCTTGAGTCGAGTGTTAATAAAGACTGTATATAAAAAACGAATGAGACTAAAACCCTTTAAACAAAATGGAAAATCATTTATTAATTGGCCTCATTTAATGCATTTACAAGTACTTTCACTTCACTTCTACTATCAACCGTTAATGAATTTGGAGGACGCTATAAACTATGATATTATAAATAATCTTTATGCGAGATAGGCATGTGCTGGCATTCTATGTTATTCTTTCACTGCTATTGCCAATGAATCGTTTTCTACTAACATTGTGCATACTTCACGGAAGGACATTGAAATTGTTCCTGTTTCTAGAACATTAAGTGAGCCAAGGGTTAAATTTAGATCTGTTGGCATTACTTCACCTTTTTTAAAATAATGGAAAGACTGCTTTTAATTAACCTTGAACCTTCATTGAAGGCTTTTAACGACCCTAATCAATTTGCTTATAAACATAGTAGGTGTAGTTTAGATGCTTAGATATAGGTGTTAAATATGTTCGGTGTGCCTTCCTAGATTACATATCTGCATTCGTCTCTCTACCTATGCCTCTTTTTTTAAACAAGCTTGCTGCGCCACAAGCATAGTGTTGGCTTACCAAGTGGCTGCACTCCTATTTTTCTGATAGGAAGCAGTACACTGTTTACAGTCAGAAATCCTCCACTGCTTCACTTACTCTAACTGGTGTTCCTCAAGCAACTGTTCTTTCTCATTTTCTGTTTTGTTTCTTCTCGAATTACTTGCCCCCCACCTCTATGACGAAGCCAATTTTGCCAATTATGCCGACGATCTGATTGTTTCTATCCCCGTTACTTCTCAGCCAAACTGTTCCAAAATGAGTAATTTTTTGTCGGTGGTCCTTTTTGAATGGTCTTAAGCCTAGTCCCTTCAAATGTCAGGTTGTTAATTTCACTTTCAGACTCAAGCGTAACTTGCATGAACTGGTTAGTTCACAGGATTCCACTATCATAGATGTCACAGAAGTTGGAACCAAATCGAATGTTCAATACCTTGAACTGTGTACTTCCTCTGATCACCTTTTCTGGTTCTCACACATCACGTTAGTTTCCAGAAAGATATTTGTTTGACGTTCTGAGTGAGGAAGTTAAGACAGTCTGATATCATTCCGTCTCTACTGTTACAGTTGGTTGTATTATACCTACCCTTCTTTACTGCCCCTTCTTTACTAGGTTACTTAAGAAATACTTTGTTTTACTGCAAAAGGCAATAAAGGCGGTTAATAGGGAGAGTGGGATGTTGCTAACCCAACTTGTTAATACTCTTGTAGATAGGCATGTGGACTCCTGCAGGAAATTAGCAAGTATTACCTTGTCAGACTCTGAGCATCCTCGCTATACACAACTGTCTCCCTGCATCTCATCAGGTGGAACTGCAAGCAACTCTAGAAGACTGTGTGCTCGGACGACTAAGTACAAAAATTCCACAATACCTTATTTAGCACACGTCTTATGTGACGAGAAAAGTGTAAGGCAGGAAATTATCAACTTACTGTGGAACTCTAAGCAAACAGCCCCATTTTTTTCATGGTTGTTAATATTTTTTACTTGATATTTACATATATTCATTTTCTTACTGAACAATATTATTAAGGTAAATGCCGTGTTTTTTTAATTATTACCTCTGTAATGAGAAAGTTAGATGCAATACTGTGCATGCCGAGAATTCCATACTTGTACCCAAAGTATTGTCTGGAATAAAGCTATTATTATTATTATTACATTAACCGTTTTAATACTATTATACACGTATCAATAACGCATCTGTCATAAATCACAAGTAAACTTCAATAAACAAAATGATAAATTTGAATATTATCTGAAAATAACACGAAAAATAACAAAGTATGAATGTAAAAGATGGGTCATGTGAAAGCGATACATCACTAAGGCAAAATCTGGAGAAATACAAGCCCTTCTAGAAAGCAAAAAATATTCTTAAAGATGGCTGCTGCCTATAAAAAGTGAAACAATTCACTAGTATTCTATCTGTTAACCTAATGGCAAGCTGTGTATGTTTCAGCCTACTGCATAATGAGTAACGAGTATATGTCTGTTAGATACATTGTGTCAACCCTTTTTTGACTGTTTTCCTGATATGCCTTTATAAATCTCTCTGTTTCGGTTCCGTTCATTCTCTTGACGAACTTGTAATTACCATTAGTTAGGATTAAGACTGATCACTATTTTGATCTGCATCATATGATCGAATTTATTTGATACACTGATTACAAGTACCATTAAGCAAACATCTCTAAATTATTTGTCAGCCTGCACAACCCATAACAATCTGCTAGGTTCATGATCCATTACGTATGTCGTGAACATCATCTGCAAACCACCTGTAGTCTAGCTAACAGATCTTTTTTTATTCGTTTACGTTCCTAATGGAACATAGGGCTCCAAGCTAGAGGCTTGAAGTTTCTGTAACAGTGGTGTTTATTTTTACAGAACCGTATTGCTAGCTTCAGGCCCAACCTTCTCTCTTTACCAGTCTTATTACTGGCTTAGCGAGGTAAAGGAGTGCGTTGGTGGCCAGGGATCGAACCCCGAACCACCTGCGTGGTCGGCAAGCACTCTATCGCTGTGCCACCGACGCACAGCTAACAGATATATTACTTAGATATATTAATCACAGTTGACCTGAAGTCAAGCAATAATAGCAACTATTTGGTCAACTGGCACCTTCTCATCTCTGCCCATCCGCAGTGTATCAGCTACACACCAGTGTATGTTTTCCCAATAGCTTAGATTCGATCGCATATGGGATTGATTTCATATACACTAGGGTAGCAGGCAGATTATTACAAGTATTGGAGAGTAGTAGTTGAGATTTTACTTAAAGAGGTTTCAGTGAGCTGACATGATTTTTAGTACATGAAGGCTTAACTTCTATTGTTTCTACTGCTAAAATAAACCGGATCCCTTTACTTTTGATTCTCATAATCTGTAACTATAACCTATACATAGATTCTGAGTATACAAAGTGCGTCTGAAAGTTATAGATAATGATAAATGGAACGAAATCCCTACATTCCACAGCATTTGTTACCTACCCTTATAAAGCGTATTTGTTTAATTCTTAAAACTTTCTATAAAATGTGTGATTTTTGAAAGAGTAATACAAATCTGGGTCAAGGTAGGACTATAACCAGAGACCTCTGAATTACCAGCTGGGCACTACAATATACAACTGCTAAGCAGGCCATCATTTCAATAAATTAAAGTTTTCAGCGTAGCAGAAAACCAATCGCTCATGAAGAAATCCTGTAACCAACGAAACCCCTGCAAACCAACACATGAATACCAAACTGGTGCCCTTTAACAACTCGTCCTATTCAGAGAGGTAGTTACCTGGGTTCTAGTGAGAAGTTTTCACCAGTGGGATACAGCAGGTTGGGCATGAGGACAAATACTCGCCTCTTACGACATTGGCTAGTGGTCGCGCTGTGTCGTAAACTGACAGAAGTTGGAATTCATGGGCTGGCCACTGAATTGGGCCCTAGTGGCCTAATGGTCTACAAGCTAGCTCGCCTTGTAACCAGAACGTCCTGTGTTTGAACCTCGGTGGTGGATGCGTACTGATGAGGAGTCCCAAACTAGGCCGACGAAACAGCTATCCAGTACTCTCAGGTTTTCTAATGGTTCTGTAACTCATGTCAGCTCACAATGAGATCCTGCAGCAAAATGGAAGTCTTGTGACTTGAATCTGAGACGGTAGATTAAACTCCCAGGTGTCAGATTACTTAATATCTAGATTATGTGCTCTTTTATGTAGGGATCTGGATTGACTTCAGTCTAGATTTTATCGCAAACAGACGTCACTTAGAGATCATTGACAACCATGGAGCACTGGATATCTGCTTCACGCTAGTTCGGTGCACACCCAAAAATTTAGAATTCACGGATTAATTCCATATTAGTTTGTTTATTAGATGTATCACACAGTGAAACAGTATTATTCTAACTGGATGACGTTTTGAACAAAATTTATTGTTCATAATTATTTCATCAAGTATAATCACACGACTTCGAAACTTGATTTTTATGGCTTCCTTTGTTCTCTCCTATTTGTTGTCGTTGGGATAGTAGAATTTTCCAGACATCTGGGACAGGTGTTGAATCATCCCTACTTCACGTGTTCTCTCTCAGTCAATTCGATAAACAAAGCTTCTGTTATCAATCTCTCCCTCCACCCTGTGACATTAGATTTTAAAACTGTCATCCTATCCCATCCTATTATATGGTTGTGTGTAATTGCATGAAGTGAGTGCTATAGCTGAACTATTCTCTAGATTTCTTATCTTATTCGGGTCAACCAATCTAGATTTTGCTAGGTTTTTATGTTATGCCAGTCTGACTGCCCCTGTTCTACCAGTTTGACCTATGTATTATTATTATTGTATCCTTTAATTCCTACAGGAGCATAGGGCTTCAGCCGTGCGTCTCCATTGCGTGCGGTTCTCTGCTAGAGTCTTCACCTGGCTCCAAGTTTGCCCACACGTTTTCATCTCCTCTTCACATGACCTCCTCCAAGTCACCCTCGCACTGACGACCAACTCGTCGCTTCCCTTTCGGGTTCCACTCGAACAATGGCTTGTCTAGTGATGTCACTTGATGGCTTGTTTTCTCAGAGTATGGCCAATCCAATCCATCTCCATTTCTTCCTGCCTATTTGTTTCACAATCGGTTCCTGCTGGGTTGGTTCGCTCCCAGAGATCTCTGTTGCTGATCTTTTCTGGCCGGCCATCTGATCTTGAGTATTGAGCGAAGACAACTAGCTGTTAATGAAGGTCTCTAGTTTGTTGGAGATGCTCTTTACGACGCACTGGCCAAGTCTCTGATCCGTATGTTGAGTACCACTGACTTCACATTGGAGTTGAAAATCCGGATCTTATTTTTGATGCTGAACAGTGCTGTTGACCTCCACACAGACTTGAGAGTAGTGAAAGCTTGTCTTGCTTTCCCGATTCTTGCTTTGATATCCTCGTCACTTCCGTTCGCCTGTAGTTGAAACGATGCTTCCTATGTATTTGACCTGAAAATCATCCCAGCAGGGTATTAGATAAACTAAATTGTTTTGTTTTAAAGGCTACACAGGATCCTTTAACCGACACAGCTTGTTTCTAATTGAGTTTGTGGTTGGTTTGGATGCCAGCCACTTTTATTCCTGTCAGCATTGTTAAGAATTCTGCGTAAGTTTTCCGAGGTTCCTTCCTTGTATGGAATTACTACTGATGATTTAGATTCCTTATTGTTGGTGTTGTCTTGCGCATATTTGAAATGCATATCATCATTAATAGTACTACTATTATTATGATTATCACTATTATCATTATTTATTTTATTTTTACCTTTCCTTACAAACTTCCTCACTAATTTATCAGGCTAATTATTAAGTTTCAAGGCTTCTCTTATATGTATCACTTCCTGTCTTAGATTTTCCTTGGTACTACTTAGTTTTTGTGCTCTGTCACTTAAACATTTCACCAATCCTATTTTTACTGACATAGGATGGGATGAACGGAAGTCCAAATATCTGTTTGAGTGTTTGGGTTTCCTGTAAACACTAGTGTGCTTAACTTCTCATTATCTTTCCTTTTTACGCTGCAATCTAACATTGGAAGCTCCCCTTCCTGACTTTCCAATTCATAAGTGAATTGAATTGCCTCCACCTTCGAGTTGATGTGTTCGAAAAATCTATCTATATCCTGTGTTTTAAGTACAGTGAATGTGTCATCTACATACCTCCACCATACTTTTGGGGTGGGGGTGAACGGATTAATGAATTTCAGCCCAAGTGGCTGAATGCTCAACGAACTTGGTCTCGTAATCTGAATGTCCTGGGTCCGATCTATGGTCGGGTCGTGTGTACACATTGCTGGAGAGTCCCAGATCAGGACGAAACGGCTATCCAGTACTCTATTATTTACAAAGACTTCTAAGTGATTTCGTTTTATGACGAAATCCACATTAAAATACTTAGTTCCCATTATAATTTTCATCGATATAACAGTATATTTTCAAATAATGCACCTCTTATTCATGATTTGATTTTATTCCCACTGTAACAGAATAATATCTCTGTACACATAAATCTTTTGTTTTAGCATTGAACAATGGAGAACAGCATTTCGTGAAATGGATCGTGATGAATCAGGACAGTTATCCTTAGACGAAATCAGACAAGTACTACACGAACTTGGATATCATCGGTTGGGGGAAGAGGAATTACTCAACTGGATGAATAAAGTTGACAAAAATAATGATCAGTTAATTGATTTCGGTGAATTTTGTGCATTATTACATGAAAACTGGCAAAATAAAGGATAAACTATTTATTTTAAGAGTGTTAACCGCTTTTCATTTCTTTAGATCTTTAACACACACGCACATAATACATACATACATACGTTCATACATACATAGAAAGTTATGTTCACTGGCGGGTAGAAGTACACTAACGGTATTGTATACTGTAGCGCATAAGAAGAAGAAGAAAATACATTGAAAGCTTATTTTTCAACATATCAGTTGACAACTGACAAATTCTCATCTGGTACTGATCATGTATTTATTACAAGTTGCCCCCCGCTCAAAATAAAATAAAATCTTTAAACTGAATATGTTTTCTCTGTACAATTCCCCTAAACCTTGCTTAACAGACTAAGA
Organism: Trichobilharzia szidati; assembly: GCA_944472155.2. Taxonomy (NCBI): domain Eukaryota; kingdom Metazoa; phylum Platyhelminthes; class Trematoda; order Strigeidida; family Schistosomatidae; genus Trichobilharzia; species Trichobilharzia szidati. Next base: position 163,535,936 of record OX235279.1, read on the forward strand.
AGAAACAGAGAAATAATAACAATAAATATTTTTCCTTCCTTCACGTTCCCCAGTGGAACATAGGGCTTCAAGCTAGTGGCTTGAAGTTTCTGTAGCAGTGTTTATTTTACAGGATGGGGTTGCTAGCCTCATGCCCAACCTTTCCTCTTTACCAGCATTATTTCTGGCTTAGCGAGGTAAAGGAATGCGTCGGCCGGGGATCGAACCCCGGACCATGTGCGTAGTCGGCTAGCGTCCTAACCGCTATACCACCGACGCACCAACAATAATTTTTGCTTTATTCCAAAAACAGCACTATTGATACAGCAAGGAATTTTCAGCATTCAGTACAATATTGCATCTAATTTACTCAAAACGACAAAAAATAAATAAATAAAAACATTACATAATAATAATAACAAAACGTTGTTATAACAGCTATGTAGCGAATTACAGTATGTGATAAGGAGAAAAATATGTATAAAGTATAAAATTATAGTAATAATAGTAATAACAACTGAAATAAAATAGCGAAGTTATAATTAAACGATAGAAAGGGTGACACTATAAAATTACAGAAAGATGAACGATGAAAGGGTCGATTCACTTTGCTAATTACATAGTAACTTATATGTTTCACGTCTAACAGTGTCTTCATCACATAAAATACGGGCTAAATAGGGTATTGTAGAATTTTTGTACTTACTGTTGGTGCGAGCATATAACTTTTTATATTGACTTCTCGTCCTACCTGATGAGATACAAGGGGATAGTTGTGAATAAAGAGGGTGCAGAGGGTCTGACAGTACGGCCTTTGCCCATTTTGTACAGGAATTTATGTGTCTCTCGACTATAGTATTGGCGAGCTCACGCACTGGCATACCACAAGCCCTACTCACAGCATTTAATACCCTTCGTAATATGATATAGTCTTTTTTCAGATGCCAAGGAAAAATTAATGGAGAGCAATAGAGTACAATAGATAAAATACAGGAGTTTACAAACTGCAGAAGTAAAGGTTGGTTGATACCTGATTGTCTTAACTTTTTAATGTGCTGCTTTGTTTCTTTCTTCCGCTTACGCCAGTAAATATGATAGCACCTACTTTTCTAACACCTTCAAACATTGTTCAATTTTGGCTTTGCTACCTACCGACATGCCAATATGTTGTTGTCATACTGAACTGAGATTTCCTTAATCTATGTAGAATTTTATTTATTGATAATGTACTAATTGGATGCAATACTGTAGTAAAAATGCTGAGAATTCCATTCTGTATCACAAGTACTGTTTTGGAATAAAGCAAATTATTATTATCATTAAGACGAAACATTTTCTTAGAATGATAAGATGTGGGATGACCATGAAAGGTCAGAGGAAAGAACTAATCCAAGGTATTTAATGCTTGACTTGGTTTCAATTTCAGTGCCATCTATGCTAAAGGCATCATGGGAACTAACTAGTTCAAGTATGTCACGTCGATGCTTGAAAGTAAAGTTAACTGCCTGACATTTGGAAGGATTTAACATAAGACCATTTGACTTAGACCACTTACTGATGTCCAACAGAAAGCTATTAAGTTTGGAGCAGTCAGACTCGGAAGTGATAGGCAGTGATACAGTTAGATCATCCGCATTGTGTTATGGAATTTAATCAACGGTTGAAGGTTAATGGGTCTTTTTCCAATAGCTGAGTAAAAGGATTTAATTACAGTGATGCAGCTTGCCGAAATGTAAATGCACACTGGGTTTATCCATGGATCCGCACTTCCCACAGTTTTACTCAGATGACGATCGGCCTTTCCTAATCAGCACGAAATTCAAAAAGACAGCGAAAGAGGGAGAGAGAGAGAAAGTAAGATTATTTCACCTACAGAACACCTAGGTCATGCGAACGATAAACCCAGATAGACAATATAAAGATGTAATTTATCTGAAACGTGTAATTTACTAACGCAACATAACACGAAACCTAGGTCTAAGGCTTCTGCCGATTGCCTCCAACCATCTAACATCAACAATTCAAAGTGCACCGTGATGGCGAGCTACCTAGAATGGTGGCCACATTGCATACCTGACTGGCGGAATTCAGTCTGCACCAAACAAAGGATTAGACACATCATATTTCGAACATTCTAACAGTACATATACTTGTCATATATATATATATATCTGTGTGAACTTAATTGCTTAACTTCAAGTGTAGATTTAAGATTACTGCTAAATCAAAAGAAGTAAGCCATTCAAATAAGCAAGGTGTATAGCTGATTGAAATGTGACCACATAAATGACAGTTATCTGGATGGAAAGAAATTATTATTGTTCCCTTAGGTTTCCAGTGGAATATAGGGTTCAAAAGAACATCCCCATTTCACCCTGGTTTTTGGTGTCTTTTTTACCTGGCTCCGCGATCACCCATAAGCGGTCGTGTCTTCCTCACACAACGTCAGACCAACACCCAGCTCGACTTCTTCCGTTCGCTTTCTACTCGGGTGCCTTAGAGGCACGTGCTGTCACTCAACAGTCTCCTCAGAGTTGTATCCAACTCCATTTTCTTCGGTATATCTGTTAGGCAGTATGTTGTCAGTTGGTTTGTTATCAGAGGTCCTTGTTGTCATTCCTTTCCGACCACTTAATCTTCAGTATGGAGTGAAGGTAGCTTCTGATAAAAGTCTAAAGTAGCCTGTTCGAAATGCTGTTTGCTACGCGCACGCCAAGTCTGTGAATCATATATAATTCATGTATAATCCCCATCCAGGCATTAATGAAAACAAAACACGTAGATCAGCGAAGAGTCTCTTTTCGCCGGCGAATTCATTTTCTTAGCTGTACAATCGCAAATATATATATGGGTTATTTTGCATGTATGTGTACATTAAGTTTGTCAAACAAAAATACAATTGGTTATGGTTATTTTAACTAAACAGGTGAAGATTGGTAATTGGAGTTACGTAATACAAAATCAGTCAAGAAAATTAGGTGTTAATGAAATTAGGGTAGTAACAAAGGTGATGAGTTGTCACAAACAGTTGTTAAAACAAGTTATGTAATAATATGAATAGTTTGATGAGTGAGTTTTACTCAGGATGCACATAGGAACAAAGTAGATAATACGAAATTACGTAAGAGTTCTAAATGAATACAAGAATTATAAGCAATTAAAGAACAGGCAAAGAAACAAAATTAAGTCATCAAAATCAAAAAAATCAAATCAAATCAAAAAAGTTGTTACCAAGACAGTAAAAGTGGTTGAGTAATCCTCTTTTGTATGCACAGCTCCGGTTTTTCTATGTGAATGGCCAGAGCTTCAGCGATACAAAGAAGGCGAAACCGTATTGCCTTTGATAGGTTGTTCTTGACTCTGTAGATTACTTTGAAGGAGGCGTTTGTTGAAATGGAATGATCAGTGTTAACCAGGTGTTCAATTATCGCACTCCTTATTGCACCACTATTGCCTTTTCGCAACCATGCTGGATAGTGTTCTTGAATCCTCTTGGACAGAGTGCGCGTCGAACGACCGATGTACCTGGCTCCACAGCAGCAGGTGAACTGATATATGCACATAGAAGTGGTCAGATGCGGGATCTTGTCCTTGAGGCTTCTGCAGATCAGTGGGCAACTGGAGAACACTATTCTTAGCGTTGCTGCAAAGAATGTTCTTCTCAGAGATGATGTGATCCTTCTCTTGAGAATATCGCTTGCTAAATCTCCCTTGAAATCCAAGTTCATGTAGAGTTTCTTTTTAGGCGCAATTAAAGTTTCGTTTCTCCGAATTCTTGGTTTGATATTTTTGTCGATGAATCTTATTGGGTATCCATTTTGGATGAAAATTTCTCTTAGAATATCTAATTCTGTTTCCAGAACGTCGGGACTGCAGATGCGGGTGGCAAGTGATTTAATTAAATTTCGCTTTTGTTGAATGGGTACCCAGATATAGATACTTGTTAGTTGGCCATTCCAAGTAGGTTTTTTATGGATCAATCTTCTTAGGCTCCCATCAGTTCTTCTTGTTAGTTCCACATCAAGAAACGGAATTTTTGACTCGTTTTCCATTTCAAGAGTGAATTTTATTGCTGGATGGCAATAGTTAAATGTCTTCAGCAGTAGATTGGGGTCATTGTTGTTGTCACAAATGTACAAGCACTGATTAACTCCACATTAGTCTTGAAATTCCGAATCGTATTCTAGGTGATGAGTGCAGCATATTTCCACACTGATTTCACGATTCAGATCCTGACTTTAACATCAAGGTATGACATAGTCTCACCTTTCATACTGGTGTTATGAAGAAACTTCTTTGCTTCAATATCATTTGGAGTTTCAGCTTACAGAAACCTCTTGTTATAAACCGCAGCAGTTCTGTTAACCAATTGGAAAGCTTACGGATTGGAAATCTACACATGGACATTATGCAGAGTCGACGAAAACTGGGTTTGTTGGCTCGCCAAAGACTATGAATGTATGATGATTGGATTTATGTGTGGTTCAATGGATTGGTTAGTTTCCTAATGAATAGATTCCGAAAGAAAGGTTTCCACTAGAATGGGGGTTACTTTATTATTATTATCATTGTTCCCTTGGGTCCCTAGTGGAACATAGGGCTTCAACTGCACGTCTCCACTTGTTTCTGTCTTCTCCTCTACTTTTCACCTCCATCCATATACGTCCATACTGTTTCAACTCTTCCTCACACGATCTCCTCCATGTCACCCTGAGACGTCCTACTCGCCGCTTCTATTTCGGGTTCCACTCGAGTGATGGCCTGACGCGCGATGTCACCCAGCAGCCTCCTCAGCGAGTGTCCAATCCGTCTCCACTTTCTCCTGCATATTTGTTGAGCGATTGGTTCTTGTTTTGTTTGTTTGTTCCCATAGTTTCTTGTTGGTTCTTGTTCTTCCCGGCCATCTGATCTTCAGTATAGAACGAAGACAGTTGTTGTTGATAAAGGTCTGCAACAGGCTGTTGGAAATATTCTTTGTGACCCGCCAAGTTTCTGATCCATCCGTATAGAAGAACTGACTGACTTGACGTTTGTATTGAAAATCCGAATCATTTGTTGTTGATGCAGGCTGAGTGACGAAGATTTCCAGATTGGTTTCAGGTTGATGAATGTGTTTCTCGCCTTCCCGATTGTCGATTTGACATCCTCGTCCGTTCCTCCTGTAGTTGAGACAATGCTCCCTACATAAGTGAAGTGAATGAAGTAACCTCTTTCAAATCCCTCCCGTTGATGGTGATTGGCGCTGGATGTTGCTGCTGTTGTTGTTGTTGTTGTTGGTTGGTTATTTTCATAACCTCCGTTACTTTACTTTATAAATTCTGTTCACCTTCTAAAGAGCATTTTCTAACTACACTAATGTTATGCTTCAGTTAAATGGGCCTAAATAGAATTCAAACGTTAGAAAACATTTCTACCATTACAGAACTGACAAATTTTGTCACTTAATGCAATCTTCAACCAATAAAAACAGACAGGAACAGAAAATGTCAGTGGATTTCCACTTCCGCTGAAGTTTCAAGTTATAAGAGGATGGATATTCAACTTGAGTGATTTCAAAATGCTGCATCAACACACTACACAACTCACGTGGATTATGTAGTTGTATTGAAATTACCAAAAATAATTACTTCAGTGAGAAGAGAAGGCTTGTATTGGTAATATGTCCATAGGTAACTGAGAGTGAATTTGAAGTATTCAATCATAGTCAAAGCAAACTTAAGTGTCATCCTTAAATTCATTGTTAAATAAAAAAGGATGTCTGCTATCAATGACATAAGTGGTTATGTCCAAAGGGTGTCTGTCTGTAGAGTATATCAATATTTCATTTTCAGAAGTTCTTTATTCCTCTACAGAGTGACTACTCCAAAACACCTGTGTGTTGAAACGAAAAGATAATACAGACTCATTGAGATATAATCATAGAAAGTTCCATAAAGTAGATATCCCAGTGGTTGCGTGCTGCCGATGATTCCCAAACTAGGATGAAACAGCAGCTGTCCAGTACTCCCTGGTTTTCAATGGTTCTCTAACTGATATCAATCCGTGATCAACTCGTAAAAACATAACTAACCCTTACAAACCAAACTATAGAAAATTAAAAATTGCCTTAAAAAACATCAGCTATAACAACATATTCAGGATGATAACGGTACATACACTGATGCTGATATCTACGTATACAATCTCAAACATACGTCGTTCCACAATACTTCGTCTAAATCAACGTCACTTATAGTAAATACAGTGAGCTACATTCGGTCCACTGTTCCTACAGAACACGCACTCTACTACTACTTCCGGAAATACACACACCTGTTTAAATATCCCCGCCCGACAATTTCACGCTGTCAGCAAATGCGATATACAAAGTGATGCAAACCTCATCAGCATTATACACTGATATATATGAGATGAAACAGCTGCTGTCTCAGGAATCAGTTAAATCAACATGAACAAATGCTGATGTGTTTGATACAGTTGTGGAATTACGCATTTAGTGCATTTCACGAAAGAAGACACCATAGAGGATCACGTGAAGTAGCCATTTGTACAAATACTACCGTCTCCTAAGCTTCTCACTTCAGCCACCTGCATATCCACAGAGATTATCTTACGCCTCATCGTTTCCAGTTCAACTGCCATCTTCAAGTGTTGGTTCGCGGAAATATGAATGAAGTTCAAGTGGGAAGTCATGAACAACGGGATCCGCCAAATTGAGCAGGAGGACATATACGTATGATGACGTTGATGGAGGTTGCGATACACATAACGAACTGTCAGAAGTTAGAATACATTGGCCGTTGGATTTCTTCCCAGGGGGCTGGATGGTATAAGAGTTCGTCCTTTAACCTGAATGTCTTGCTTCCGATCCCTTGCGGGTGAGTGATTCTCAAGAGTCCCAAACAAGGACGAAACAACTGTTCATGCTCATGGAAGCGTTCATGCTTTCATATCCGTATATAAGTGTCGTTTGGCACAGGCTGTAGCACGATCTGAACATAGACGACTGACAGTGAAGGATGGCGAGGAAATATGGAATAGGCATATAGGCAACTTGTATCACGTATGAACCCTCTACATTGGCGCCTGACTTCATATCCACCGGATACATTAGACTACATTAGTGGAAATATCTCTGCGTTAATAGGTTGATGGGTGGATTTCGGTCAACACGTTTTGTTTGTCACCCGACAATCATTATTGTGTGTCAGATATGCACTGCTGAACATCCTTCACTGTACACATTGTTTTATTTCAATATAAATGTTAGTCTACTTATAAGTAATATGGTTTTCTGTATGAAAGTTTTCTGACTGTATGTGATGATGTGGAGAATCAATTAGATCAACTCATAATGAAAACACTCAGATAATCGGATCATAAAATATTTTCTCCGCAAAGAAAATTATTTTGTGGTTCGGTCATCTCACTGTTTTCATTATGAGTTGGTTGATCTAATTGATACTTCACGTCATCACGTAAATTAGAAAACTTTCACACACACAAAACCACTTTACTTATAAGTATAGAGGTTTTAGACAATTGTTCTTACAATAACACCAACCTGACAGAATTTCTGTAGTTTCCAGGATCTAAACAACACTGAAAATAGCTGTAAAAGGAAGTGAATTAATGGAGCGTGATCACAGAACCCAAAGGAAAACTCCTTAATCCCAGTCACAAATAATCAGTTTGAAGTGGTTTTCAGAGCTGTGTCCTTTTTTTCTGAAGGTATTACCACAAGTTGTGGACCATCACAGGTTGATTTGCAAAAACGCTGTCCCCAAAGCTGAGAGTTTACACACCTGAATTGCTAGTTATATGAAGCAAACAACTAATTATTGTTACACCGTTATTATTTAGTGGTCAGACTTTGCCATCAGACAACCCCCCCCCCCCCCAATATAATATAAACAACTTACCTTTGTGATTTTAACTGCTTTTAGCCTAAATGACATCCAAACAACTCTTCTTTTACGATAGAAACACTAGTTCCAGCGACCTTGGCTCGTTGGGTCTTTGGCATATTCAGGCCCCACCACAGTGTCCAGATAGCAGTTATCCATCGGAAGTTATCAAGAATTCTACACATGCACTTACCATGAAGGCTGGACCTGATAAAAAAAGGCGAAATGAGTGTTCGCTTAGTTTCGTGTCTTCTTGACATCCTGGATAAATTTAACGAGGTGCATCCTGCAATAAATTTTACTACTGAGAAAGAAAAAGACTCTAGTATTTCATTTCTAGACGTCCTGATGACCAGAAAAGAGGACGGCACAATAAGAAGAAGCTGTGGCTTACACAGTGAAACGTTCAGAAAAATCTTGTTTTGATTTTCTTAACACGCTGGGATTGATTTAAATAATTTATAAGGAATAAGAAGAAGTGTTTATAGAAAACCTACATCAACAGGCCAGTACACACATTTTCTCAGCTTTGTGCCTTTGAAATACAAACGCAATCTAATTAGTCCAAAACTAGCAACAGAAACTATGCAACAATTACTCTATAGTGATGATTACACAAAAAATGCAATTATCAACTTGGATAGAACTCATAAAATTATGCCTTACAACATACTTCCAGTTCAATACTCAAATATATGAGCAAATAAAAGGAACACCAATGGGATCGCCCATATCAGGATTCATAGTTGAAGCCGTTATGCAAAGGTTAGAATTAATAGCTCTACCTATAATTAAACCGAAAATCTGGATACGTTACGTTGATGATACATTTTTAATAATTAAGAGAAGTGATTTAAAATGTGCTCATAAATTAATAAACAACATATTTGAAGACATCAAATTCACAAGAGAAGAAGAATTAGATGAAAAATCCCATTTTTAGATGTCTTAATCAGGAGAACCAACACAGGAGATTTAGAGACACAAGTATATAGAAAATCAACGCACACAGATCAAATACTCAACTATACTAGCAATAATCCAGTTACTCACAAACGAAACTGCGTTCAGACATTGTTTAAAAGAGTTCAGACACATTGTAGCACTCCAGAGCTGAAAAGAATGGAAGAAAAGTACCTACAAACGGTCTTCAAAAAGAATGGCTATCCACACAATTTCATCAAAAAGTGTTTAAAGTCGAATCAAAACACCAACAAGAAACCATCATCAAAGACCACAAGAAAATTCACTCCACCATACATGAGGAATATCTCTGAAATAACAGCTAGAATAATGAAACCGTTAGATATAGATATAGCACACAAACCAGTAAAATCACTTAATTCGATATTATGCAAACAAAAAGATCCAACAGAAAAAAAAGATAAGATTACTATCATTTACAAAATAAATTGCATGAACTGCAACAAGCATTACATCGGCCAAAGTGGGCGTCCCCTTTGAATCAGAATCCAAGAACACAAATCAGCCGTGAAAAGACACGATATGTATTCTTTAGTATCAATGCATATAGACAATTATGGTCATCAATTTGATTGGGATAATGTCAAAATCTTAGACAGAGGAAACACCAAAAGTACAGTCAGGGAATTCCTAGAAGCCTGGTACTCAAACGAAAATGCAACTAATTAACGCGTTAATATAGACAAAATATACCAACTAATAAAAAGTAGATCATGTGACCAGAAAGTTTAAAATCCAAGTCAGTACAAAATGGTCAATACATATATAAAGATAGTTACCAGGAGACGCAATTAAATCACTCATGAAGAAATTTAAATCATTTCACTTTGTGCTAAATATGGCGCTGAAGATGTTGTCCAGAAGGACGACGAAAGCTTCGCAACTAAACCAACCAGCTCAGAGAACACTATTCATTGCAAAAGTGCTTGGTCCACAGAGCAAGAGCAATCTGCTCGGATGAATGTCTTGTTGAGGAGCTTAATAATATTAAACGGTCGCTAAGTGAAAACAGTTGTCCAGAAAAGTTTATTGATGAGAATATGAATTTAAAATCAAAGCAGCCCAATGCACCGACAGTTCCTTAAAAGGCCTTATTCTTACAAATGCAGTTCCCCTGGGACAACATCACAAGATACTAATACAACGCCTTAGAAATGCGGTAAAAAGAGCATTCCCTGCTGCTGAATTACGCTGTGTCTTCAAAACCGCTCCTCTTTTGCTTTCGAGAGTAAGAGACAAACTACCGAATTTCGCCTCTTTAATGTGTGTCTACCTATCTGACTGCTCCTGTGGAGCCAGTTAGTTGCATGGACCGTGCAATTAGGCGTGCTTATCGTTGGATTTCCAAACACCATCCTGCATAGTGGTTGAGAAAAAGAAAAAGAAAATCCATTCATAGTTCTATACTATTTCATCTCGTGGATACAGAACACAAGATTGATGTTAACAAGGCAGCTTTCAAAGTCATTTACCACATACCAACAAATCTTAATTTCGCCTTTATAGTTCGATTACTAAATATTGCTGATGTTGTTAGGATCCTTATTAAGAAGCCTAATTTATGCGTCCAAAAGAAAGTAGTTCAGACATTATTCTTATCTTGGCCATCTAGGTTTGAATGATGCTGAATTTTTATGGAATTTTAACAGTGTTAGTTGATATTCTATTTGCTACTATATCTCTTTATTATTATTATAATTTAAACATCTTTAATGAACTGACATTCCATTGTGATCTTACTTTACAAATCGATATTATTTTAAAAAAACACTAATATTGTTATTGACAACTATTCTAGAATATTCTATGTATATAAATATAAATATATGATTGTAGAGCCAGAAGAGGAATTTATCGAAAAGGATATTCTTTGCTCAATTATTTTGTGTTTTATAGATGTCTGAATACATATTTTCGCTAAATTGAAAACAGACTAGTCGGAAGAAGAGACAGTCAAAACCGGACTTTAAGGGAACACAGGGGAACTGAAAGTGTTACAGATACCCAATCAACAACAACAACAACGACAACCAACTTATCTAGGCGACATTGTTTAAACTTCAGGCAGCGGCACGTGGGAAGATATCATAGCTAGCCTATATCGCAAAGGTAATGTGGACCTTCTTTCAGTTTAAATCAGTGTGGAACTTTACCACACTTGGCATAGAGAACAAGATTCCGATTGTTAGCACAAATGCCGAGTCAATGAATGCTTCTATTTGGTTCAGAGACTTGGCGTGCGTGTCATCAGAAGTATTTCCAACAGATTGCAGACTGTTATCAACATCTGCCTTCGCTGGCTCCATATTGAGGATCAGACGGCCAGCCAGAAAGAATTAGCAACATAGAACTCTGGGAATAAACCAACCAAGGGTCTATTGCCCAATAATATGTCGAATTAAATAGATATGAGTTGGAGATGCAATGTGGAGACCGTTGAGTGAAGTCGCATTCCAGGATGATGAGTGGAGCTCAAATGAGAAAACACGAAATGACAGTCCAAGGTTGTCATGCAAGAGACTGAATGCGGAGGATATGAGGGCTTATAGGCAGTCATGGAGCCTAATAAAAAGCACTACAGAGAACAGTGTGAAATGAAGATGTATTGTTGAATCCATGTATTCCACTCGGGACCCAGGGGAATAGTAATAATAATAATAATGCTGACAAGTTCTGTTGAGTTTATTCAACTAACTTCCAGTGCATTTAATTCACGAGCATTTTCAATGCAAAAGCAGTTGATGAAGTGATTCAATAAGTGAATGTATGGGAAGCAGTAATCACTATCACACAATTTTAATACTCTGTCCAAAACTAGCTTGAACTAGGTTAAATTAGACTGCTGAGATATTCTGAGGTACAGTCGACACTATAATCAGTTTTAGTTTCCAAAAGTTAATATAGAGTAAGGCTTCAAAACAGTGTGGGATTTTCTTGTCTAAGTTGCTGTGTTAGGACGTATCCTGTACTGTTCTTGAGCATTACCACATGTACTGGCTTTCGGAATCCAATAGTGTCCGGTGTTTCATCTGCCTATGATAACAATTGGTTTCTTTTAAATGTAAAAACACAGTTTTTTTGTTCAGCGAAGAAATTTCTTTTCAACGACTTCATTTTCAAGCTGTACAGTCGTATTTATATTACAGAAAAAGTTATTAAGTGGCACTAAATAACTGCTCAGTCAATATACATATATAAGTGTTAAGAATAACGATAATTAAAATGTTATAAGTGGCAGAGTTGAAGTGGATGAATTACAAAATTATTAAAGATTGTTTTATAAGTGAATTGATACCGAAAATATTTTTCAAAGAAAATGTCAAGCGTTGTCTAAAAATTTTAAAAATTAGGAGTACGATTACGATAAGAATACAGATGTGAAGTGAAGTGGAATGAATTCAAGTGGTAAAATAAAATAAAGTAAAAACTGGAAAGAACATTACTATGACCAAGGTAAAGAAAGGGGTTCGACACAACGTTTTTGGCCACATAATTTAGGTTTCTGTTCAGGTATAGCTACAGCTTCGGCTATGCATAAGTGAAGAAAACGTAAACTTTTGGAGCGATTCGATTTTGTCATGTAGATAACCTTGAAGGATGAATCACGTGGGGCTAAATGACCAGACTCTAACAGGTAATCACAAATAGACGATTTTGCAGTTCTACGTTCGCCCTTCGTTAATCAAACCGGATAGTGTTCAGCTACACGTTTTCGGAGAGTACGCTTACAACGTCCAATATAATTAGCTCCACAGGAGCAGGTAAAAGAGTAAACGCACATAGACGTGGACATAAGCGGTAATCTATCTTTGACGCATTGTCTAATCATGTTTCGGCTAGTAAAAACTAGTTGCAAGTCAGCTGCAGGAAAAGTGCGTTTAATACATTTAGATAAACGATTTTTAATCAATTCAGAAATGGTATCACCTTTGAATGCAAGACTCAAAACAGTTTTTTCTTCGGTAATGTGATTTGTCTAGAGGAAGATTCTTTCTTGATGTTAAGTATGATAAACCTTGTAGGATATCCATTGTTAAGGAGATTTGATCGAAGTTTATCTAGTTCACTACCGATTGTCTCTGTAGAGCAGATTTTACGAATTCTGCAGCATAAGGAATGAATAAGATTTCTCTTTCTCCCTAAAGGTACCTAACTGTTGAAGTTAGTGTACTGCCCTGTGAATGTTGGCTTTCGGTAAATCGACCTTAACAACGTGCCATTCTCTCTTCTATCTAGCTTAACGTCAAGGAAGTGAAACGAGGAATTCGACTCTTCTTCGATCATGAAACGCAAAGATGAGTGAGAACCATTAAATATTCCAAGCAGTTCGGTAGTTGAAGAGCCTTCCCCACAGACAATGAAGGTATCATCTATACATCTTTTATATGCCTGTGAACGAATGCCCTACTTGTCACTCAAAATATTTCTAGGAATATAACGGCGCTGAGAAAAGCAGTTACATTCATTGTTTTCTCATACTAAAGACAAACAGGTGATAGGCGAATGACTTGAATCTATTCCAAGCGTTAATTACCAGAATGAATCATTATAAATTACTTAAAATAATCCCAGCATTTCTAAGAAGAAATAAAAACATGATTTTTCTGAAAGTACTGATTTTTAATAAAGCAAAAATTGTCATCCAAACATTTAGAGGTTAAACGAGAATTTGAGCAAGGATACTCTTTTCGATAATTTCCTCTTCCCCCTCTACAATTACATATATAAACAGAGTATCCTAGTATAATCGTCACATACAATATGGGTACTTAGGTATTGGCTTGCAGGGATTTGATCTGATCGGTTACAGGATTTCGTCATAAGCTGAACTGTCCCAAACCAGGACGAGACAGCTGCTATCCACTACTCTCTGCAGGTTTTCTAATGGCTCTGTAACCAATTTCAGCTCTTGATGAAATCCTGTAACCAATAATGGTGTTTTTTTTAATAAAATCATTTTGTGAGGATCAATGAAATTACTGTTCAACAAAGATGCATACGTTATAATAAGCTTTAAAATGTGATAATAAGGAAATCTTTACAGCAACAAATTAAGGATCATTAGAACCTTGATGGTCAGAGTAAGGACAGTGTCTGAACCAACTTCTCTTGGATATATAAATTAGGTTTCTTAATATGGATCCCAATGGCCTTCCCAATATGTAGCAGATGAACTCTTGAGGTTAGATAAGTTAGTATACGGTAGATGACTTTGAAAACCTTGTTTACATCAATCTTGTGTCCTGTATCCACGAGATGAGATGGTATAGAACTATGAGTGGATTTTGTTTGTTCCTTACTCAACCACTCACTATGCAGGATGGTGTTCGGAAATCCAACGATAAGCACGCCTAATTGCATGGCCTATGCAACTAGCTGGCTCCACAGGAGCAGTCAGATTGGGAGATGCACACAGAATAGGCGAAATTACGCAGTTGTTGACCTCCACACAGACTTGAGAGTAGTGAAAGCTTGTCTTGCTTTTCCGATTCTTGCTTTGATATCCTCGTCAGTTCCGTCCGCCTGTAGTTGAAACGATGCTTCCCAGGTAGGTAAAAGAGGTTCTTTCTTTGAGGTTCCTTCCATTTATGCTGATTGTTGTCAGTTGTTTTTGTTGCTGTTGGTGGTGTTGCCCAGGAATTTTCATCACCACTGTTTTATCTATGTTCACCTGAAGTCCTATCTTCTCTGGATGCTTCTTCTGCTAACTTGTTGCTTTTCGCTTGCATACCTTCCAGTTTGTGGGAAATCAGACATATATCATCGGCGAAGTCCAGATCCTCCAAGTTTTTTGTGTGAGTCCATTTTATGCCTGTTTCCTAATTGCCCGCTGTTTGTCGCATTATCCAATCTACTGCAATCAGGAAAATCATTGGCGATAGTAAGCAGTCAGCTTGTCTTACTCCTGTCCTCACTTCGAAGGGTTCCGTAAGTTTCCCGTTGTGGATTACTTGGCATGCAGCATTGTCGTACAACTCTTGGATGAGATGTAGTAGCGAAGTAGTTTCCAAATCACCTCTCCATCGACGCTGTTAAAGGCCTTTTCAAAGTCGATGAAGTTGAGATAGAGAGGTGACTGCCACTCCAAGCTTTGTTCAATGATGATCCGTAATGTGGCGATCTGATCAATGCATGACTTGCTTCTCCTGAATCCAGCCTGTTCCGGTCGAAGTTTTTCATCCAGGGCTTGTTTGATTCTCTCCAGGATGATGCGACTTAGTATTTTGCTTGGGATGGACAGGAGCATAATTCCGCGCCAGTTCTTGCATTGACTTAGGTCTCCTTTCTTTGGTAGTTTGAATAAGTATCCTTTCTTCCAATCCTCGGGTACTTTGCCTTCTTTCCACACCTTCTCCAGTAGTGGCGTCATCAAGTCCGCTGTTGTCTCTGGGTCCGTTTTCAATGCTTCTGCTGGGATTCCATCTGGTCCTGCTGCTTTTCCAGCTTTTAACATCTTGATTGCCTTCAGGACTTCTGATTTCGTTGGAGGGTTGGTGATCACTGGTAGCTCTGTCTCCGTTGTTGGTATTGTTGGGCGCGTTGTGGGTGGTGGTCGATTTGGGAGTCTTTTGAAGTGTTCAGCCCAGTGCTTCCTTTGCTCCACTTCTTTGGTGAGTGACTTCCCTTTGTCATCCTTCACCGGCTTGATTTGTGTCAAACGTTTGCCTGATAGGTACCTAGTAGTTTGGTAGGGTGTTGCGAGGTCTCCTTTGCCTGCAGCTTGTTCTGCCTCACTTGCCATGGTTTCATAGTACCTTCTTTTGTCTTCTCTGGCACTTTTCTATACGGGTAAACCTAAAAGTGAATTAAATAGTATCTCTGCTGGCAGCTAAATAGATGTGACACCTATAGAACTTTGTCAGTGATCAGATGCATTTCTCATTTCATTTACTTATCTGACGTGACTGGGTGAAGAGTTTTAGCTTCGGGGAGATAAAATCCATCAAGTGAGACAGCCAGTGTCTAGATACCACCTCTCTCGAAGAGTGATCTTAACTGGAGTTGAATTACATTGGCGAAAAGTGATGGGTAGTCAGACGGAAACACAGAATAAGTCAATAAATTCATTTGCTGGCGGTTTGAATAGGTCACTCCAATGCAAACTTACTTCCGCTCACTTATTTTGCACCAGTGGATGCGTTACTTTGAAATTAGTAATTAGTAATGCCTTCTTCACCTCTTGTAAATTTTCACGTCAACAGATTTTGACGACCACTAATCCCTACTAGCATTATGCATCGTATAATATGGGAAATTAGATATAAAACTTACATCACAGACTTTGGATGGTAAGAAACCTCATTAGATATCGTAAAAAGTTTCGTTAAATAATGCATTAAACTGTTATGTGCAAGCACCTGATCACCGAAACATTTTAATTCCATATGTCACACAGTGCAACAGTATTATTCATTGGATGACATTTTGAACGCAATTCAGCATTGTTCATAATCACAAGAATTATAACTGCAAAACATAGAAGCTTGATTTTTATATATTTCTCTTCCTCCCTAACCTCACCTAGATTACTAGGTCACCAGTTTTCTAGCCGGTCCCAAGCCCGGATAAAGAGGGAGGGTTGGGGTGTGGTGCTAGCAACTCCACCCCCAAAACTTAACCAAATTGCTACGGAAACTTCAACGCACAAATATATTAAAAATACTAAAAATATCAACAATAACCTTATTTTTCGCTGGGATCGGGGAAGTGAAATAACGCAAACTGGTGAAAGCCCTCGGAAAGCCAGCCAGCCAATGTGCCTTCTTTCGATGAAAACAAAAATAAGGATGGAGACGTGGAATATTCGTACAATGTACGAAACTGGAAAGGCTGTTCAGATAGCCGCAGAAATGAGGAGATGTAAAATAGAAGTGTTGGGAATCTGCGAGAGCAGATGGAACGGATGTGGGAGCAGCCAACTACCAACTGGAGAGACAATAATCTACTCCGGTCACCCAAAGGACGATCACGAGCACACCAAGGGAGTAGCCATCATGATGTCACCAACAGCAGCTAAAGCTCTCATGCAGTGTGAACCAATCTCCTCCAGGATAATGACAGCCAAGTTCAACTCAAAAGGAAAGAAGGTTACAATCATTCAATGCTATGCGCCTACAAACGTCTCAGAGCATGAGAAGAAGGAGGAATTCTACAGTCAACTATAAGCAGTAATGGACAACGTCCCAAATGGCGGTATCAAAATCCTGATGGGTGACATGAATGCGAAACTGGGAGGAGACAATACAGGAAGAGGACTCACCATGAGTCGTGAGGCCCTCGGTGAAATGAACTCTTCCCAAACTTCTGTGCCTTCAATGATTTGGTGATTGGCGGCAGTGTGTTCAAACACAGGGATATACACAAGGCAACATGGATCTCACCAGATGGACACACCAAAAACCAGATAGACTTCATTTCAATCTCAAGGAAGTGGAGACGGAGCCTACTGGACACAAGATCGAGGAGAGGAGCAGATGTGGGTTCAGACCACTATCTAGTACAAGGGACTTTCAAGGTGAAGCTGAAAGCCTCGAGGATACCTGGGGATAGGCCACAATGCAAGTTCAACACTCACAAACTGAAGGACACAACCACAAAGGACAATTTCACTGCAACTGTCAGAGCAAAGCAGGAAACACTACGAGGCATCACTGAGGAATCATGTGTGGAAGACCATTGGAACTCTCTGAAGGTAATTTTCAACGAAACGTGTTCAACGGTTTTAGGAAGAAAGAAGGGACAAGACAAGGAATGGCTCTCAACGGACACTTGGAAGCTAATAGAGGAGAGGAGAATGGTGAAAGAGAAAATGATTCAGTGCAAAGATGGACAAGAGAAAGAGACGCTGAGCTCAACTTACACAGCACTGGACAAAGAAGTGAAGAAGAGTGCCAGGAAGGACAAAAGACAATTCTACGACAACCTGGCCACTGAAGCTGAGAAGGCAGCAGGCAAAAGGGACCTGAGGACAGTATATCAGATAACCAAGTCTCTATCCGGGAAGAGATCAACACAAGTGAAACCTATAAAAGACAGCCAAGGGAACCCAATTACCAAGGAAGAAAGGCAGATTAAACAATGGGCGGACCACTTCAAAGGACTCTTGAACCGACCACTACCTACAACCCGTCCAGAAATACCAAAAACAGCACGTACACAACTGCAAGTTGACAATAATCCTCCAATGAAAGCTGAAGTCTTGAGTGCAATCAAGCTTCTGAAAGCTGAAAAAGCGGCTGAACCAGATGGAATACCCCCGGAAGCACTGAAAGCGGACCCGGAGACAACAGCAGATATGTTGACTCCATTATTGCAAAAGGTCTGGAAAGAGGGAAAGGTGCCTACTGACTGGAGGAAAGGTTACCTAGTGAAACTACGAAAGAAGGGCGACCTAGGACTCTGCAAGAACTGGCGAGGAATCATGCTCCTGTCGACTCCAAGTAAAATTCTGAGTCGCATCATCCTGGAGAGAATCAAGGACGCACTGGACACAGAACTCCGACCAGAACAAGCTGGATTCAGAAAAGGCAAATCATGTTCTGACCAAATTGCAACTCTACGCATCATCATCGAACAAAGCATGGAATGGCAATCAAACCTCTACCTCAACTTCATCGACTTTGAGAAGGCCTTTGACAGCGTTGACCGCGGAGTAATTTGGAAACTACTCGAGCACCACAGCGTACCCCAAATATTCATCAACCTTATTCAACAGCTGAATGATAAAGGGACATGTCAAGTGATCCACAACGGAAAACTCAGCGAGGCGTTTGGAGTAAACACAAGAGTCAGACAAGGGTGCTTATTATCACCAATGATATTCCTAATTGTGGTGGACTGGATTATGCATCAGACAGTGAGTGAGAAACGAGAAGACAGGGATATCCTGGACCGACGTGAAGTGAAGAACCGAGAAGACCTGGATTTCGCGAGTGGATGATTTATGTTTGATGTCACACAAAATCGAAGACTTACAAGCGAAAACCGACAAACTGGTCGAAGAAGCAGCCAGAGAAAACAGGACTCCAGGTGGCAAAGTGGTTAGGACTCTCGCCGGCCATGCACATGGTCCGGGGTTCGATCCCCTGCCGGCGCAAACCCGATATCTATGGTCGGCCTGAATTTGGGCTACCGATATCCATGCTGAAAATTCCACACTTGTACTGAAAATACGGTGTGGAATCAAGCTGTAAATCAAAATTTAAAAAATTAAAAAAAAAATAAAAAAATAAAAAACATAGGCAAGACGGAGGTTATGAAAATAACCAACCAACAACAACAACAACAGCAACATCCACCGCCAATCACCATCAACGGGAGGGATTCGAAAGAGGTCACCTCATTCACTTATCTAAGGAGCATTGTCTCAACTACAGAAGGAACCGACGAGGATGTCAAATCGAGAATCGGGAAGGCGAGAAACACATTCATCAACCTGAAACCAATCTGGAAATCTTCGTCACTCAACTCAGCATCAACAACAAAATTCGGAGTTTCAATACAAACGTCAAGTCAGTCAGTTCTTCTATACGGATCAGAAACTTGGCGGGTCACAAAGAATATTTATTTCCAACAGCCTGTTGCAGACCTTTATCAACAGCTGTCTTCGCTCTATACTGAAGATCAGATGGCCAGAAAGAATCACCAACAAGGAACTATGGGAACAAACAAAACAAGAACCAATCGCCCAACAAATATGCAGGAGAAAGTGGAAATGGATGGATTGGACACTCGCTGAGGAGGACACTGGGTGACATCGCGCGTCAGGCCATAGCTCGAGTGGAACCCGAAAGGGAAGCGGCGAGTGGGACGTCGAAGGGTGACATGGAGGAGATCGTGTGAAGAGGAGTTGAAACAGTATGGACTAACATGGATGCAGGTGAGAAGTACAGCAGAAGACAGAAGCAAGTGGAGATGTGCAGTTGAAGCCCTATGTTCCCCTAGGAACCCAAGGGAACAATAATAATAATCTCTTCCTTCCTTCCGATTTGTTGTGGGCGTAGTGGAGTCACCTAGTTGCCTAGAAATGGTGTTGGGTCATTCCTATTTTTCGTGTATTGTCAATTCATTCGATAAACAAAACTTCTGTTATCAGTTTTTCTTTCCACCGTATCATCTCATCCCATCATATTGTATGGTTGTGTTTATTTGCACGTAGTGCTATAGCTGAACCATTTCCTAGACTGGTTATCTTATTAGGGTCAATTACCCTAGAACGGAGAACTCTTCACAGACTTCTACGCCTTCAATGATTTGGTGATTGGAGGCAGTGTGTACAAACACAAGGATATATACAAAACAGCATGAATTTCGCCTGACGAACTCACCACAAACCAGATAGATTTCATCTCAATGTTGATCAAGGATGTGGACACTCAGCCTGCTGTACACAAAGTGGAGAAGGGGAGCAGATGAGGGCGTAGACTATCACCTAGTTGAATAAACCTTCAAGCTGAAGCTGAAATCCTTCAGAACAACTAGAAACAGGCCACAATTCAAGTCCAACATTCAGAAATTGAAAGACAACACTACAAGAGATGCCTTTGGATCAGATTAAAGTCGGAGACACTGTGTGATATCACTGAGCAAACCTGCATGGAAGAACACTGGAACTCTCTGAAAGCGATATTTAAGGAAATGTGTACAACTGTTCTAGGGAGAAAGAAGAGACAAGACAAGGAACGGCTCTCAACGGAAGCCTACCTGGAAGCTAATAGAAGAGAGGGAAATGGTAAAACAGAGGCAGGACCTATGCAAAGATGGACAACAGAAGGAGAAGCTGAGTTCTGTATACACTACAATGAATTAAGAAGTGAGGAGGAATGTTAGGAAAGACAAAAGACAATTCTACGACACATTGGCTGGCAAGTGAAGCAGAACAGGCAGATCTCAGGTAAAAGATGCCTCGGAACATTATATGAGATAATTAAGTCTCTGTCCGGGAAGAGATCAACACAGATGGTGCAACCAATAAAAGACATTCAATGGAACCCACTTATCATGTTGGAGAAACAAATCAAAGAATGGGCTGATCACTTTAAAGGACCCTTGAATTGACCATCACCTACAATTCACCCAGAAATACTACCAACAGCACTCACAGAACTGTCAGTGGACGCCAATCTTCCAACGAAAGAGGAAATCCTGAATGCAAAATGCAACTGAGATCCAGCCGAGAAGGCACCAGGACTAGATAGAATTCCCCCCGAAATAATGCAAAAGCAACCACAGACAACGGCAGATATGCTGTCGCAATTATTGTAAACAAGTTTAGAATGAAGGAATGGTTCCTACCGATTGGAAGAAAGGCTGGCAACATTGTCAAACAACCAAAGAAAGGCGACTTGGGCCAGTGCAAGAACTGGCGTGGGAGAACATTCTTATCCACGCCAAGTAAAGCATCATCCTGGAGAGAATAAAACACTTATCAGATGCTATACTCCATCCCAACAACCAGAACAAGCTGGTTTCAGGAAAGGCAAATTATGTGCTGATCAGATTGTAACTCTACGCATCATCATCAACACAGGTCAGAGAATAGCAGTAAAATCTCTACCTCACTGTCGTCAGCTGTAAAAAGTCTTTCGATAGGGTTGGTTTTGAAGTAATTTGTAATCTATTTCAACATTATGGAGTGCTCCAAGTCTTTATCAACCTCATCCAACAGCTTTATGACAATGCCACATGTCAGGCAATTCACAACGGAAATCTCAGCGAAGACTACCTTTGAAGTGAACAGAGAGGTAAGACAGGGCTCCCTGTATCCTATCCCAGATGATATTTCTAATTGTGGTAGACTAGATTATACGTCAAACTGTGGAGAGTGGGAGGACAGGAATATGCTGGACTCATCAGAAGATTCTAAAAGATCTGGATTTCGCAGATGACTTATGTTTACTGTCACACAAACTAGAAGACTTCCCGGCGAAAAACAACAGATTGGCTGAAGAGGCTCGCAGCGAATGCAGGACTCCAGATAATAATAATAATAATTTGCTTTATTCCAAAACAGTACTTGTGATACACAATGGAATTTTCAGCATTTTTACTACAGTATTGCATCCAGTTAGTACACTATCAATAAACAGAATTCTACATAGATTAAGGAAATCTCAGTTCATTACTACAACAACTCATTGGCATGTCGGTAGCAAAGCCAAAAGTGAACAGAGTTTAAAGGTGCTAGAAAAGTAGGAGCTGTCATATGTACTGGCGTAAGCGAGAGAAAGAAACAAAGCAGCATATAACGGAAAGAGAGAGAGAGAAAAGGAAAAGAAAGGAATAAAATGTTGTACCTATAAATGATGTGAGTTGGGAAGACGAGATCCAGTTGTTCTACTGACTATTTAATGAATTATAGGTGTCACGCCTAATGTTTTCTTTATCACACAGGACACGAGCTAAGTAGGATATTGTTAAGTTTTTGTACTTGCTAGTGCGAGCATATAGCTTTCTATATAGTCTTCTGGTTTTACCCGATGAGATGCAAGGGAAGAGTTGTGAGTGAGGAGGGTGATGTGAGTAAGATAAAATGGATTTGCCCCTTTTTTCACATGAGTCCATGTGTCTGTCGACCAGAATATTAACAAGCTGGTTAAGTGGCACGCTGCTTACCCTGCTGACAACCTTTAACATCCTGCGTAATAAGTCATAGTCTTTCTTCAGCAGCCCGGGAAAAACTAAGGAGGAACAATAGATAATAATAGGCAGAATGCGAGAATTAACGAATTGTAGGAGTGAAGGGTGGGTTATACCAGAATGTTTTAACTTCTTGATGTAGAAGGTAAGACGGAATATTTTCTTAGAAATCGTCAAGATATGAGACGACCAGGAGAGATCAGCAGATAGAATGACACCTAGGTATTTAATTTCCGACTTGGTTTCTATTTCAGTGCCATCTATGTTGCATACCTCATGAGAGCCAACCAGTTTGTTTAGGTCGGATTTATGCCTACAGGTGAAATTGACTGTTTGGCATTTGGAGGGGTTTAGGGTAAGACCGTTTTCCTTGGACCACTGGCTGATTTCTGACAGAAAGCCATTTAGTTTAGAGCAGTCACTTTGACATTTGATAGGCAAAGATACAGTCAGGTCGTCAGCATATTTGACAAAATTAATGTCATTTGAAGATGGTAAGTCATGTAGAAAGAAAGAGAAGAGAAGTGGGGAGAGTACAGCACCTTGGGGGACACCGGCTTCAGTGAGTACAGAAGAGGATGATTTACCTTTGTATACGGTGTACTGCTTTCTGTTAGAGAAGTAGGAATGCAGCCAGTTAGTGACCCAGGACTCAGCTTTTGTCAAAGGGAGCTTATTTAGCAGGAGACATCTAGGTACAGAGTCGAAAGCCGAAGTGAAGTCTAGAAACGTGCAGAGGACGTATTTGGCACCTTTATCTAACGATGAGACGATGTTGTTGTGTAAGACGGCTGCTGAAGTGCTTCTACCCTGTCTATAGGCAAATTGTTTGGGGTCTTCAAAGTTTTTAAGGGAGGGTTCAAGTTTACGAAGTATTATTTTTTTCCATAAGCTTTAGAAACGGGGAAGTGATGGCAGTCGGTCTGAAATTAAACAACTTTACGCCCAAGTAACTGAACCTTTCATCCCTTGGTCTGTCCCAAAGGGTCGGAAACACTGCCCTCCTTGGATAAACCGAGAGATTCGTAAGTTACTTAGACGTAAACACAAATGTTGGAACTTGTTTGCCACACTTGAGACTTCTGAGACCAGGCAATTATATAACACTGCTAAAAATAAAGCTATTGCAGAAATCCGCCAATCAAGGATGAAATTCGAAGCACACCTGGCTCAAAATGCAAAGGGACAACCTAAGAAAAATTTCTCGTACATGAGCTTCAGGAATAAAACACCCAATGGTGTCCCAAACCTGACTATTGACAATGATACAATCGAAGAAGATCAAGAAAAAGCAGAAGCAATGGCAAACTACTTCTCCCAAGTCTTCACTCAGGAGTTGTCACTGCCTATAGGATCAGCTCTGGCTGCATCAGAAGAACATGGGGTAGATTCCGTTGACATCGACCAAGGCATCGTGCTCAACTGCCTAAGGAAACTAGGTGCAGGGAAATCAATGGGTCCTGATAATCTTCACCCAAGGCTTCTCAAGGAGTTATCAGCCCACATAGCCGGCACTTTGACTACTATCTTCAAGCTTTCTCTCCAAAATGGAGTGTTACCGCGTGACTGGAAAGACGCCATAGTAACCCCATCCACAAAGGAGGATCAAGACAAAGCCCTTCAAATTACAGGTCTATCAGTCTCACCAGCACTTTAATTAAGACACTGGAGAGAATCATCGAGAAAAGCATAATGGCATATCTAGAAAATAGAAGCTTATTATCAAGAGCACAGCATGGCTTCCGAAGGAACCTCTCATGCCTGTCAAATCTTCTCACTGCAAAAGAAATCTGGGTCAAATCCAGGGGCAATAGAAGACCCGTTGACGTCGTCTTCACAGACTTCAGCAAAGCCTTTGATAAAGTACCTCACAAAAGACTACTCATGAAGTTGGAAAGTCTTGGTATCAAAGGCAGCCTACTAAACTGGCTCAGGGAATTCCGCATAGATAGGAGGCAGAGGGTTAGGATCAACTCGAAACTCTCCTCTTGGACAGCAGTACACAGCGGAGTGCCACAAGGCACGGTACTTGGACCTCTCCTATTTATTTTGTATATCAATGAGTTATCTCTGCTCACCGACTCCCCTATGGTCCTATACGCAGATGACTTAAAAATTTGGAGAGAGCTGAAGGGCAACAGTGACACGTCCACGTTGCAAGAGGACCTCAACAAATTGTCAGAGTGGTCCATAGAATGGATGCTCCCGATAAATGTGGCAAAATGTGCAACCATGCGCATTGGACAAGCAAGCACGAGCTCTTATGAACTAGAGGGAATTACACTTCCATCAGTTCAGACTCACTTGGACTTAGGTGTCATAGTTAGCCACGACTTAAAAACTACAGCACACTGTCGCGCGGTGGCTGCACGTAGTTTCAGGTCATTATGGGCAATTCGTAGAGCCTTCACTAGAATCACCAGAGATATGTTCACCTCCTTACATACATCTCTGGTGAGGTCAAGACTGGAAAACTGCATCCAGGCCGCCAGCCCTTGTCTAAAAGGGGACTCACTTATTCTAGAAAGGGTTCAAAGGAAAGCAACACGTATGATTCATGGCATGACTAACTTATCATACGAGGAAAGACTAGACAGTTTAAATCTCTTCTCCTTGTCATACCGTAGGCAGAGAGGAGATTTAATCACAATGTTTAAAATTTTAAATAATGACTACGGACCTGACCTATTTTCTCTTTTCCTTCCCACCAGGTCGGAACACCTTAGAGGACATAGCAGGAGAGTTCAAAAGCCAAGAAGAAATCATATTGCTGTTGAGTACTGGTTCTCACACCAAGTCATAAACTCTTGGAACCGACTCCCAGAAGAAGTGGTGTCTGCAACCTCAGTTGATTCGTTCAAGAAGGGTTTGGACAACCGCAGAAATTTACTAGAAAAGGATTAACATAGGCTCCAAGCCTTCTATCCTCAACCAATAAATCTGAAACTTTACGTCCTTGCCGTTTCCAGGTTTAGGGACAGGGACAATTTTAATGTCTTTCCATGCATCAGGTATGACATTTTTGGAGAAAGAAGCATCTACGATGTTGGTTAGTGGAGAACACAACGCATCTGCACATTGTTTTAGAACATATGCAGGTATACCATCAGGGCCAAGGCTACGTGAGGGCTTGAGCGTTTTAAGACATTTTAGAACATCGAGAGTATGAAAGTCATGAAAGTTTTCAGCTACATGATAGGTAACATTAGAAGTAGTTAGAGTAGAAGGACAGCGTATAAAAGACTGATTAAGAGCATTAACATCATAAGAGGGAAAAGCATTACAACGCTTACTATTGCCAGTAATTTCATTAAAAAGTTTCCACATGCTGATAGGAGATTTACATGATAAAAGTGTGTCATTATAGATAGCATCAAGATTTTTGACTTCAGATTTGATTTGAGCATTAATCTTTTTGAGTCCTAGCTCGTCTTTGGATTTGTATAATGTTTCTTTTTGCCTGCGAAGTTGTTTTAGATAAGGAGATGAACGTAGAGAAGACGGAGATGATGGAGATAAACAACCAACAGTAGCAACAAATACCATCAACGGGAGACAGTCACCAGAGGTTGCTTCCTCCACTTATCTAGGAAACATCGTTTCAACCACAGCCAATTGGAACGGAAGAAGATGTCAAAGCCAGCCGGCCAGCCAGCCTGTCATCAACCTGAAACCAGTTTGAAAATCTTCTGCACTTCGACGCAGTATGAAGAACAAGATTTGAATTTCCAACACAACTGTGAAGTCAGTCAGTTCTTCTATACGGCTCAGAAACTTGACCGGTGCATTACGAAAAGCACTTCCAACCAGCCTTCGCTGGATATTGAAATCAAGTGGCTAGACATTATTAGCAACAAGAAACCGGACAATTTTACCCACCTGAGAGCTTTCATAAACTGCATCGGACTACTTATAGAATATTATTTAACTGATAAACAATATCACCAGCATAAGGACTACGTTACCTTAGACAGTCTACTTTATCAAACCGAATTCTATGTGCAGAAGTGAGGCTTTGAGGGAATAAACAACCTGTATGACTACAGCTAATGAAGTGATTCCCTTCTACGAAGTCATTTTAGAAAATATGATTTAAACTGGAAAGAATTACCATTTAACATATAGTCTGACTTCTGGGAAATTTAAGAAGGAAACAGCTCGAATATTCATCATTTAATTACCTACTTTTGGTTCCGTAGTCATAAATTGGTCAAAATTTGTATCAAGGGGGAAACTGTAATTACCGATTTTGTAACCTCAACGTAGAGCTAACGAATTTATAATTCTAATCACTGTTTACAAACGAAGGCAGAAAGAGTGTACGCTGCTCGAAGATTGTTTTAAGAGGTTGGACGATCTCAAAAGCCAACATAAAAGAGTTCTGTAGATCTAGTGAAATCAAAATGACTTCATATTGTCCTTTCAATGCAGTTTTTACTTCACTTGTGTAATATTGTTATGGCTATTATTCTCTTGGATTCCATTTGGAACATAGGGCTTCAGCAATACATTCCTATCGTAGACTGATCTCGGCTGTTCCTTCTGGCTGGCTCCACACCTGCGTGCAAGCTTTCATTTATCTTCACATGATCTCTATTTCACCATTAAATGCCCAACCCGTCGATTCCCCATCATCTCCCACTCGATAGCCTACCTTGTGTGTGATTCAGATTCAGATTCAGTTGATAAGGATAGAAGGCTCTTGTGGCCTGTGTTAATCCTTGCAATATATATCTCTGCAGAGATCTAACTTCTCCTTGAAAACCTTCACCGATGGAGCAGACACTACTGAATCAGGTAAGGAGTTCCAGTCGTTGACCACTCTGTGAGAGAATCTAAATTCTGCACGTGTTTTAATCGTCCTCGGTTTGAGCACCTTTTTGAGGTGATCCCGTGAATGTATGCTAGAAATGAATACAAGCTGAGAAAGGTCAGTTCCTAAATCACCCTGAAGTATACGGTATACTAAAATTAAGTCGCCTCTCTTCCTTCGGTATGATAACGGGAAGAGATTTAAATGCTCCATCCTCTTATCATAAGGAAGGTGTGAGATACCACTAACTAATTTCGTTCCTAATCCCTGCACTCTTTCCAGGATATGTGCCTCCTTTTTGAAGCATGGACCCGCCGCTTGTACGCAGTATTCTAGATGAGGCCTGACATTTGTTGCGCAGAGTATTTGGAACATGCCCTCGTCTAATCGTTTGACAGCCCTTCGAAGTGCCCATAGAATTCGAAAAGCCTTAGCTGTGGCCACACTGCAATTTGCAGTTGTTCTCAAATCATTGCTGACAATGATTCCTAGGTCCTTCTGTTCGTTAACATCAAGTAGTTCTGTGTCCCCTAGGGAGTGCGACGTATAAGATTTCTGACCTAAGTGCATTACCGCGCTTTTCCTACAGTTCATTTCCAAACTTCACAGGTTCGACCACTCAGCTAATTTATCTAGAACAGTTTGTAGGGCCAACCTATCCTCGTTATTATTTACAGTTTTCCATATCTTAATGTCGTCTGCGAATAACAATGACGAGGAAGTAAGAATCCCCGGTAGCTCATTAACGTATAATAGGAATAGCAAGGGGCCTAATACAGTTCCCTGAGGCACTCCACTGGATACTGCTTTCCACTCTGATGGTACACCGTTAACTCTAACCTTCTGCCTTCTATCCATTAGGTAATCCCTAAACCACTCACATAGACATTGGTCTAGTCGGAAACCTGTAAGTTTACTAAGGAGACCTAAGTGGGATTCTTTGTCAAATGCCTTGCTATGATCAATAAAAACCACGTCCAACAGAAGGCTTTTATCTCTGGTCTCGACCCAATCTTCCCTAGCTAACAGTGATGTCACTTGA
Organism: Trichobilharzia szidati; assembly: GCA_944472155.2. Classification (NCBI taxonomy): domain Eukaryota; kingdom Metazoa; phylum Platyhelminthes; class Trematoda; order Strigeidida; family Schistosomatidae; genus Trichobilharzia; species Trichobilharzia szidati. The sequence goes on from OX235279.1 coordinate 163,564,299, forward strand.
AAGTCCCCCCAGCATATAACCGGTTCATCTCTACTTCCTTATGCTCATTTTTTTGAGCAAAAGGCTATTGGTTATTTTTTCCTTGTTGCTCATCCTTTCCAGCCATCTGATCTTCATTATGGAGCCAACGAAGACAGCTGTTGATGAAATTCTGCAGTTAGAAAGGACTTCGGTGATGCGCTTGTCAATTCTCTGCACCATATAGAAGTTCTAACTTGACATTAGTGTTGAAAATCCGAGTCTTTTTCTTTATGATGAAGGTAGCAGATTTCTGATCCTGGCTTGTCTTGACATCCTCATCTTCGATGCCATCTGTGTTTGGTAAGATACTATCTAGAGTTAGGGAAGAGGATTTCTCCCCTCGATGATGCTGATTATTCTTGGTTTGTCATCTTCGTTTCTTATGCATTCTCTTTATTCATCTGAACTGCTGTCTCCGCTGCCTCTTCCGCCGACGTTTTGGTCTTCGCTTATGTATCTTCCAGTTTGTGAAACATTAGGTATAAGCCAGTTGCGAAATCCAAATCTTTTAGGTCCAACCTATGTCCGTCTTTCCAGTCGCCACGGTTTCTACCGCATGATCCAGTCCACCATAATTAAGAGTACCAAGTCTAACTCTTACAATATCACGCAACTTTGTCTTACTCCCGTCTGTCCTACGAAAGCTTCAGTGAATTTTTTTGTCTTAACTTCCTTAAGATGCAGCTTCATCATACAGGTGCTGAATGAGATTTATAAATATTTAGTGGGATGGAACTCCGTGATTATGAAGCAGTTAACAGATTGCTTCACCTTCAATGCCAACGAAGGTACTTCGCGAATTCTATGAAGTTGATGTAAAGAGTTGATGATCAGTATTGTTGCAATTTGATCTGAGCATGCTTTGTCTCCCCTGGATCCAACCTGTCCTGGTCAAATTTATCCAGTCAGAGTATCTTTCAATCGTTTCGTAATGATGTGATATTTTCCCTTGGGAGGATATGATTATTATTCCGCAGAAGTTCCTGCATATGCATAAATCTGCTTTCTTAAGCATTTTGAATCGTTAGTCTTTCTTCCAATCAGCAGATAGTTTTGCTTACCTCCACGCTTTATTCAGTAGTGGACCAAGCATGTTGGCTGATTTCTGCATGTCTCTTGTTTCAGTACTTCTGGGGGTATTCAGTCTGATCCGGCTTCTTTCCTAGTCGGCTCTGAGTAACTTTATTTAGCTCAAGTATTGGTTCATAAGGATTTGACTGCTTGGTTACAGGATTTCATCATGAGCTGACATCGGTTAGAGAACCATTGGAGACAATGCCACGTGTCAGATGATCCACAACGGGAAACTCAGCGACGCTTTCCAAGTGAATACAGGAGTAAGACAGGGCTGCCTACTATCATTACCAATGATATTCTTAATTGTGGTGGACTGGACTGTGTGCCACACCGTGTGTGGAGTGAGAAGACAGGAATACGCTGGACCCATCAGAAGATTCTAGAAGATCTGGATTTCGCAGATGATTTATATTTAATGTCACACCAACTGGAAGACTTCCAGACGAAAACCAACAGACTGTCTGAAGAAGCTGGCAGAGAAGGCAGGACTCTAGGTGAACATAGAGAAGACAGAGATGATGAAGATAACCGACGAACAGCCACAACAACAACCAGCACCAATCACCACCAACTGGAGTGATTTGACAGAGGTTTCAACCGCATGCTGAAAGGATGAAGATGTCAAAGCCAGCCAAGATTTCAGTGGCAAGGTACGTCTTCATGGAATTGAAATCAGTTTGGAAATCTTCTCCACTCAGCATAAGGAACAAGATTCGGATTTTCAACACAAATGTGATGTCAGTCAGTTCTTCTATACGGCTCAGAAACTTGACCGGTGCATTACGAAAAGCACTTACAACAACCAGCTGAAAACTCTAAGTAACAGCCGACTTCGGTCGATATTGAAATCAAGTGGCTTGACATAATTGGCAACAAGAAACCGGACAATTTTACCCACTAGAGAGCTTTCATAAACTGCATCGGACTACTTATTATTATTATTATTGTATCCTTTAATTCCTAGAGGAACATAGGGCTTCAGCCATGCGTCTCCATTGCATTCTTTTCTCTGCTAGAGTCTTCACCTGGCTCCATGTCTGCCCACACGTTTTCATCTCCTCTTCACATGACCTCATCCAAGTCACCCACTCTCGCACTGACGACCAACTCGCCGCTTCCCTTCCGGGTTCCACTCGAGCGATGGCTTGTCTAGTGATGTCACTTAATGGTTTCCTTGCTCAGAGTATGGCCAATCCATCTCCATTTCCTTCTGCATATTTGTTTCACAATCGGTTCTTGCTGAGTTGGTTCGCTCCCAGAGATCAAACTCTGTTGCTGATCTTTTCTGGTCATCTGATCATGAGTGAAGTACTGAGCGAAGACAACTGTTAATGAGGGTCTGTAGTTTGTTTGAGATGCTCTTTATGACGCGCAGTGCAAGTCTCTAATCCGTATGTTAAGTAGCACTGACTTCACATTGGAGCTGAAAATCCGGATCTTATTTTTGATGCTGAGTTTTGTTGACCTCCACACAGACTTGAGAGTAGTGAAAGCTTGTCTTGCTTTCCCGATTCTTGCTTTGATGTCCTCGTCACTTCTGTCTGCCTGTAGTTAAAAGGATGTTTCCCATGTAGGTAAAAGAGGTTGTTTCTTTCAGGTTCCTCCCATTTATCCTGGCTGATTGTTGTCTGTTGTTGTTGTTGTTGCTGTTGGTGGTGTTGCCCAGGAATTTTCATCACCTCTGTTTTAGAATATTATTTAACTGATAAACACTATCACCAGCATAAGAACTACGTTACCTTAGACAGTCTACTTTATCAAACCGAATTCTAGGTGCAGAAGTGAGGCTTCGAGGGAATAAACAACCTGTATGACTACAGCTAACGAAGTGATTCCCTTCTCCAAAGTCATTTTAGAAAATATGATTTAAACTGGAAAGAATTACCATCTAACATATAGTCTGACTTCTGGGAAATTTTAGAAGGAAACAGCTCGAATATTCATTATTTAATTACCTACTTTTGGTTCCGTAGTCATAAATTGGTCAAAATTTGTATCAAGGGGGAAACTGTAATTATCGATTTTGTAACCTCAACGTAGAGCTAACGAACTTATAATTCTAATCACTGTTCACAAACGAAGGCAGAAGTGTCCGCTGCTCGTAAATTCTTTTAAGGGGTTGGACGGTCTCAGAAGCCAACAAAAAAGAGATCTGTAGATCCAATGAAATCAAAATGACTTCGTATTGTCCTTTCAATGCAGTTTTTACTTCACTTGTGTAAGTGTTGTTATGGCTGTTCTTCCCTTGGAACCCATTTGGAACTAAGGCTTCAGCATCACATTCCTATGGTAGACTGATCTCGGCTGTTACTTCTGGCTGGCTGTACACCTGCATGCAAGCTTTCATTTACCTTCACATGATCCCTATTTCACAATTAAACGCCCAACCCGTCGATTCCCCATCATCTCCCACTCGATAGACTACCTTGTGTGTGATTCGGATTCAGTTGATAAGGATAGAAGGCTCTTGTGGCCTGTGTTAATCCTTGCAATATATATCTCTTCAGAGATCTAACTTCTCTTTGAAAGCGTTCACCGATGGAGCTGTTACTACTGAATCAGGTAAGGAGTTCCAGTCGTTGACCACTTTGTGAGAGAACCTAAATTCTGCACGTATTTTAATCGTCCTCGGCTTGAGCACCTTTTTGCGGTGACCCCGTAAATGTATCCTAGAAGGGGAGAAAAGTTTAGAAAGGTCAGTTCCTAAATCACCCTTAATTATACGGTATGTGCCAAAATTAAGTCGCCTCTCTTCCTTCGGTATGATAACGGAAAGAGATTTAAATGCTCCATCCTCTTATCATAAGGAAGGTGTGAGATACCACTAACTAATTTCGTTCCTACTCTCTGTACTCTTTCCAGTTCATGTGCCTCCTTTTTGAAGCATGGACCCTCCGCTTGTATGCAGTATTCTAGATGAGGCCTGACATATGTTGCGTAGAGTATTTAGAACATGCCCTCGTCGAATCCTTTGAAAGCCCTTCGAAGTGCCCATAGAATTCGAAAAGCCTTAGCTGTGGCCACACTGCAATTTGCAGTTGTTCTCAAATCATTGCTGACAATGATTCCTAGGTCCTTCTGTTCGTTAACATCAGGTAGTTCTGTCCCCTAGGGAGTACGACGTATAAGACTTCTGACCTAAGTGCATTACTGCGCTTTTCCTAGAATTCATTTCCAATCTCCACAGGTTCGACCACTCAGCTAATTTATCTAGATCAGTTTGTAGGACCGACCTATCCTCCTTATTATTTACAGTTTTCCATGTCTTAATGTCGTCTGCGAGTAACAATGAAGATGAAGTAAGAATCCCCGGTAGCTCATTAACGTATAATAGGAATAGCAAGATGCCTAATACAGTTCCCTGAGGCACTCCATTGGATACTGCTTTCCACCCTGACAATACACCGTTAACTCTAACCTTCTGCCTTCTATCCATTAGGTAATCCCTAAACCACTCACATAGGCATTGGTCTAGTCCGAAACCTGTAAGTTTACTAAGGAGACCTAAGTTGGATACCTTGTCGAATGCCTTGCTAAGATCAATAAAAACCACGTCCAACAGAAGGTTTTTATCTCTGGTCTCGACCCAATCTTCCCTAGCTAACAGTAATGTCACTTGAAAGTCCCCCCAGCATATAACCAGTTCATCTATACTTCCTTATGCTCATTTTTTGAGCTAAAGGTTATTGGTTATTATTTCCTTGTTTCTCATCCTTTCCAGCCATCTGATCTTCATTATGGAGCCAACGAAGACAGCTGTTGATGAAATTCTGAGGTTGGAAAGGATTTCGGTGATGCGCTTGTCAATTCTCTGAACCATATAGAAGTTCTAACTTGATATTAGCGTTGAAAATCCGAGTCTTTTTCTTTATGATGAGGGTAGCAGATTTCTGATCCTGGCTTGCTTTGACATCCTCATCTTCGACGCCATCTGTGTTTGGTAAGATACTATCTAGAGTTAGGGAAGAGGATTTCTCCCCTCAATGACGCTGATTGTTCTTGGTTTGTTGTCTTCATCTCTTATTCACTCTCTTTATTCATCTGAACTGCTGTCTCCACTGCCTCTTCCGCCGACATTTTGGTCTTCGCTTATGTATCTTCCAGTTTGTGAAACATTAGGTATAAGCCAGTTGCGAAATCCAAATCTTTTAGGTCCAACCTATGTCCGTCTTTCCAGTCGCCACGGTCTGCCGCATGATCCAGTCCACCATAATTAAGGGTACCATTGATGATATTACGCAACTTTGTCTTACTCCCGTCTGCCCTAGCAAAGCCTCAGTGAATTTTTGTCTTAACTTCCTTAAGATGCAGCTTTATCATACAGTTGCTGAATGAGATTTATAAATATTTAGTGGGATTGAACTCCGCAGTTATGAAGCAGTTAACAGATTGCTTCACCTTCAATGCCAACGAAGGTACTTCGCGAATTCTATGAAGTTGATGTAAAGAGTTAATGATCAATATTGTTACAACTTGATCTGAGCATGCTTTGTTTTCCCTGAATCCAACCTGTCCCGGTCAAATTCATCCAGTCAGAGTGAGTATCTTTTAATCGTTTCGTAATGATGTGATATTTTCCCTTGGGAGGATATGATTATTATTCCGCAGAAGTTCTTGCATATGCATAAATCTGCTTTCTTAGGCATTTTGAATCGATAGTCTTTCTTCCAATCAACACAGAGTTTTACTTCCCTCCACACTTTATTCAGTAGTGGATCAAGCATGTTGGCTGATGTCTGCATGTCTCTTGTTTCAGTACTTCTGGGGGGTATTCAGTGTGATCTGGCTTCTTTCCTAGTCGACTTTGAGTAACTTTATTTAGTTCAAGTATTGGGTTATAAGGATTTGACTGGTTGGTTACAGGATTTCATTATGGGATGACATTGGTTAGAGAACCATTGGAGACAATGCCATGTGCAGATGATCCACAACGGGAAACTCAGCGACGCTTTCCAAGTGAATACAGGAGTAAGACAGGGCTGCCTACTATCATTACCAATGATATTCTTAATTGTGGTGGACTGGACTGTGTGCCACACCGTGTGTGGAGTGAGAAGACAGGAATACGCTGGACCCATCAGAAGATTCTAGAAGATCTGGATTTCGCAGATGATTTATGTTTAATGACACACCAACTGGAAGACTTCCAGACGAAAACCAACAGACTGTCTGAAGAAGCCAGCAGAGAAGGCAGGACTCTAGGTGAACATAGAGAAGACAGAGATGATGAAGATAACCGACGAACAGCCACAACAAAAACCAGCACCAATCACCACCAACTGGAGTGATTTGACAGAGGTTACTTCCTTCACTTATCCGGTTAGGAGGCATCGTTTCAACCACAGGCTGAAAGGATGAAGATGTCAAAGCCAGCCAAAATTTGAATGACAAGGAGAGTCTTCATCAACCTGAAACCAGTTTGGAAATCTTCTCCACTCAGCATAAGGAACAAGATTCGGATTTTCAACACAAATGTGATGTCAGTCAGTTCTTCTATACGGCTCAGAAACTTGACCGGTGCATTACGAAAAGCACTTCCAACAACCAGCTGAAAACTTCTATTAACAGCCACCTTCGCTCGATATTGAAGATCAAGTTGCCAGAAATAATTAGCAACAAGAAACCGGACAATTTTACCCACCTGAGAGCTTTCATAAACTGCATCGGACTACTTATAGAATATTATTTAACTGATAAATAATATCACCAGCATAAGAACTACGTTACCTTAGACAGTCTACTTTATCTAAACGAATTCAATGCGTAGAAGTGATGCTTTGAGTGCATAGACAACCTGTATGACTACAGCTAATGAAGTGATTCCCTTCTACGAAGTCATTTTAGAAAATATGGTTTTAATTGAAAAGAATTACCATTTAACATATAGTCTAACTTTTGGGAAATTTAAGAAGGAAACAGCTTGAATATTCATCACTTAATTACTTACTTTTGGTTCCGTAGTCATAAATTGGTCAAAATTTGTATCAAGGGGGAAACTGTAATTACCGATTTTGTAACCTCAACGTAGAGCTAACGAACTTATAATTCTAATCACTGTTTATAAACTAAGGCAGAAGTATATGCTGCTCGAAGATTTTTTCTAAGAGGTTGGACGATCTCAAAAGCCAACAAAAAAGAGTTCTGTAGATCTAATTAAATCAAAATGACTTCATATTGTCCTTTCAACGCAGTTTTTACTTCACTTGTGTAAGTATTGTTATGACTATTCTTCTCTTGGATTCCGTTTGGGCTTCAGGAACACATTCCTATTGTACACTGATCTCGGCTCTTCCTTCTGGCTGGCTCCATACCTGCGTGCAGTCTTTTATTTATCTTCACATGATCTCTATTTCACCATTAAATGTGCAACCCGTCGATTCCCCATCATCTCCCACTCGATAGACTACCTTGTGTGTGATTCGGATTCAGTTGATAAGGATAGAAGGCTCTTGTGGCCTGTGTTAATCCTTGCAATATATATCTCTTCAGAGATCTAACTTCTCTTTGAAAGCGTTCACCGATGGAGCTGTTACTACTGAATCAGGTAAGGAGTTCCAGTCGTTGACCACTTTGTGAGAGAACCTAAATTCTGCACGTATTTTAATCGTCCTCGGCTTGAGCACCTTTTTGCGGTGACCCCGTAAATGTATCCTAGAAGGGGAGAAAAGTTTAGAAAGGTCAGTTCCTAAATCACCCTTAATTATACGGTATGTGCCAAAATTAAGTCGCCTCTCTTCCTTCGGTATGATAACGGAAAGAGATTTAAATGCTCCATCCTCTTATCATAAGGAAGGTGTGAGATACCACTAACTAATTTCGTTCCTACTCTCTGTACTCTTTCCAGGATATGTGCCTCCTTTTTTAGGCATCGACCCGCCACTTGTACGCAGTATTCTAGATGAGGCCTGACATATGTTGCGTAGAGTATTTAGAACATGCCCTCGTCTAATCGTTTGAAAGCCCTTCGAAGTGCCCATAGCATTCGAAAAGCCTTAGCTGCAGCTGCATTGCTTCTGTTCGTTAACATCAGGTATTTCTGTGTACCCTAGGGAGTACGACGTATAAGACTTCTGACCTAAGTGCATTTCCGCGCTTTTCCTAGAATTCATTTCCAAACTCCACAGGTTCGACCACTCAGCTAATTTATCTAGATCAGTTTGTAGGACCGACCTATCCTCGTTATTATTCACAGTTTTCCATATCTTAACGTCGTCTGCGAATAACAATGAAGATGAAGTAAGAATCTCTGGTAGCTCATCAACGTATAATAGGAATAGCAAGGGGCCTAATACAGTTCCCTGAGGCACTCCATTGGATACTTCTTTCCACCCTGATAGTACACCGTTAACTCTAACCTTCTGCCTTCTATCCATTAGGTAATCCCTAAACCACTCACATAGGCATTGGTCTAGTCCGAAACCTGTAAGTTTACTAAGGAGACCTAAGTGGGATTCTTTGTCAAATGCCTTGCTAAGATCAATGAAAACCACGTCGAACAGAAGTTTTTTATCTCTGGTCTCGGCCCAATCTTCTCTAGCTAACAGTGATGTCACTTGAAAGTCCCCCCAGCATATAACCGGTTCATCTATACTTCCTTCTGCTCATTTTTTGAGAAAAAGGCTATTGGTTATTTCTTCCATGTTGCTTATCCTTTCCAGCCATCTGATCGTCATTATGGAGCCAACGAAGACAGCTGTTGATGAAATTCTGCAGTTGGAAAGGATTTCGGTGATGCGCTTGTCAATTCTCTGAACCATATAGAAGTCCTAAATTGACATTAGTGATGAAGGTAGTAGTATCTTTGCCTGTCAAGTGTCAAAGTGACTGCTCTAAACTTAATGGCTTTCTGTCAGAAATCAGCCAGTGGTCCAAGGAATACGGTCTTACCCTAAACCCCTCCAAATGCCAAACAGTCAATTTCACCTTTAGGCATAAATCCGACCTAAAGAAACTGGTTGGCTCTCACGAGGTGTGCAACATAGACGGCACTGAAATAGAAACCAAGTCGGAAACTAAATACCTAGGCGTCATTCTATCTGCTGATCTCTCCTGGTCGTCTCATATCTTAGCGATTTCTAAGAAAATATTCCGTCTAACCTTCTACATCAAGAAGTTAAAACATTCCGGTATAACCCAACCCTTACTCCTACAATTCGTTAATTCTCGCATTCTGCCTATTATTCTCTATTGTTCCTCCTTAGTTTTTCCCGGGCTGCTGAAGAAAGATTATAACATATTACGCAGGATGTTAAAGGTTGTCAGCAGGGTAAGCAACGTGCCACTTAACCAGCTTGTTAATATTCTGGTCGACAGGCACATGGACTCATGTGAAAAATGGGCCAAATCCATTTTATCTAACTCACACCACCCTCTTCACTCACAACTCTCCCTTTGCATCTCATCAGGTAAAACCAGAAGCCTATATAGAAAACTATATGCTCGCACTAGCAGCAAGTACAAAAACTCAACCATACCCTACTTAGCTCGTGTTCTGTGTGATAAAGAAAGCATTAGGCGTGACACCTATAATTCATTAAATAGTCAGTAGAACAACTGGATCTCGTCTTTCCAACTCATATCATTTATAGGTACAACATTTTCTTTCTTTCTTTTCCTTTTCTCTCTCTCTTTTCTGTTATGTGCTGCTTTGTTTCTTTCTTCCACTTACGCCAGTAAATATGACAGCTCCTACTTTTCTAACACTTTCAAACACTGTTCAGCTTTACCTTTGCTACCGACATGCCAATTTGTTGTTGTCATAATGAACTGAGATTTCCTTAATCTATGTAGAATTCTATTTATTGATATGTACTAACTGGATGCAATACTGTAGTAAAAATGCTGAGAATTCCATTCTGTATCACAAGTACTGTTTTGGAATAAAATAAATTATTATTATTTCTGATCCTGGCTTGCCTTGACATCCTCATCTTCGACGCCATCTGTGTTTGGTAAGATACTATCTAGAGTTAGGGAAGAGGATTTCTCCCCTCAATGACGCTGATTGTTCTTGGTTTGGTGTCTTCAACTCTTATGCATTCTCTTTATTCATCTGAACTGCTGTCTCCGCTGCCTCTTCCGCCGACGTTTTGGTCTTCGCTTATGTATCTTCGAGTTTGTGAAACATTAGGTATAAGCCAATTGCGAAATCCAAATCTTTTAGGTTCAACCCATGTCCGTCTTTTCAGTCACCAACGCCTCATGATCTAGTCCACCATGATTAGGAGTACCATTGATGATATCAAGCAACTTTGTCTTACTCCCGTCTGCCCTAGGAAAGCTTCAGTGAATTTTTTTGTCTTAACTTCCTTAAGATGCAGCTTTATCATACAGCTACTGAATGAGATTTATAAATATTTGTGGGATTGAACTCCGTGATTATGAAGCAGTTAACAAATTACTTCACTTTCGATGCCAACGAAGGTACTTCGCGAATTCTATGAAGTTGATGTAAAGAGTTGATGATCAGTATTGTTGCAATTTGATCTGAGCATGCTTTGTTTTCCCTGAATCCAACCTGTCCCGGTCAAATTCATCCAGTCAGAGTATCTTATAATCGTTTCGTAATGATGTGATATTTTCCCTCGGGAGGATATGATTATTATTCCACAGAAGTTCTTGCATATGCATAAATCTGCTTTCTTAGGCATTTTGAATCGATAGTCTTTCTTCCAATCAACAGAGAGTTTTACTTCCCTCCACACTTTATTCAGTAGTGGATCAAGCATGTTGGCTGATGTCTGCATGTCTCTTTTCAGTACTTCTGGGGGGTATTCAGTCTGATCCGGCTTCTTTCCTAGTCAGCTTTGAGTAACTTTATTTAGCTCAAGTATTGGTTTGTAAGGATTTGACTGGTTGGTTACAGGATTTCACCATAAGCTGACATTGGTTAGACAACCATTGAAAAATCTGGGACTACTGGATAGCTGTTCCGTCAGTCTAGTTTGGGACTCTTCATTAGTACTCACTCACTGAGATTCGAACCCAGGGACTTCTAGTTACAAGTCGAGCTTGATGACAATTAAGCCACTGGGACCCGATACAATGGCCAACTCATGAATTCTAACTTCTGTCAGTTCACTAGCCAGTGTCATAGGTGGCGAGTATTTGTACTCACACCAAACCTGCTCTACCCTACTGGTCACGACTTCTTTTTCCGTCGGAAGGTGGATGTTCACTAATAGTTCCGTGTCTGTTAGTAGTGATAATATTTCTGAACGCGTTTTGGATGTTGGTTGATTCAAAAGTAGTTTGAAACAATGAACTCAGCACTTTTTTTTTCACCTCTTTGACAATCTGCTTTCCTCCACTATCTTGCATTGGTTAAACCTGATTTGATTTCCTTCTAGATAGCAGCCTAGCTATTTGATATGGTGGTTTGAGCTTACATCTGGTCCTCTTCTCGATCCTGCGTCTGGCAGGCTTCATCTTCACATTCCTGAAGCTGGGATGCAGTCTATTCAGTTTTCGGTGTGTCCTTCTAGTGAAACCCAAATCACCTTGTGCATCTGCTAATGCTTGCACACGCTACCTACAACTATCAAGTCATCAAAGCCACAGAAATATGCAAATGGTTCTCCGTTCCCCTCCATTTCACTGAGTGAGTGTCTTTCAACCCATTATGAGTTCCCTCCCTCCATTGTCTGATTCCAGTTCCACACTCATGTCACGCATTCATACCACTTCATTCCCGATCTCTCTCTCAGCTGGAAGTCGGTGCAATCTATTCCTGTAGCTTCATCTTATATTTGACAGGAGTAAATCGCACGCCGAATATTCGAAGATTTCCGCTAAATGTGCTCAGAAGACTCTGCATTTTATCAGTGTTTTCACCTAGAAGGAAAATATCGTCCTTACACTCTTAATGGACAAGACTGTATCTCCGGTAACAAGTCAATCCCTATGTCGCTAAAGTCAATTCAGTATGTTGAAAGCTTAGCAAGCAACCTTATCTTCCCGTACCCGAATATCTGTTTGAGCAGCGTGAAACCTCCAGTACAGATTTTGTAGTTTTTAATTTCTTGTCACTGGTTTTCTTAAGATTAGACGTAAACTAATTTGGTCGTCAACCATCAACTTCATTTGCGTAGTAACAGATAGTAACTATAATACAACACTACGATCTCTCCTCCTATGTTAGACCTCATAATCTACACTCCAAAAGAAAAGACTAACATCCATTGGAAGGTGAAGCGCTGACTTGCTGAGAGACGTGGAATTCATTTCGAACCTTATTACTATTATTATTGTTCCCTTGGGTTCCTAGTGGAACATAGGGCTTCAGCTGCACGTCTCCACTTGCTTCTGTCTTCTGCTGTACTTTCCACCTGCATCCATGTTAATCCATACTGTTTCAACTCCTCTTCACACGATCTCCTCCATGTCACCATTACACGTCCCGCTCACCGCTTCCCTTTCGGGTTCCACTCGAGCTATGGCCTGACGTGCTATGTCACCCGGCGGCCTCCTCAGCGAGTGTCCAATCCATCTCCACTTTCTCCTGCATATTTGTTGAGCAATTGGTTCTTGTTTGTTTGTTTGTTCCCATAGTTTCTCGTTGGTTCTTGTTCTTTCCGGCCATCTGATCTTCAGTATAGAGCGAAGACAGCTGTTGATAAAGGTCTGCAACAGGCTGTTGGAAATATTCTTTGTGACCCGCCAAGTTTCTGATCCGTATAGAAGAACTGACTGACTTGTCGTTTGTATTGGAAATCCGAATTTTGTTGTTGATGCTGAGTTGAGTGACGAAGATTTCCAGATTGGTTTCAGGTTTGTGAATGCGTTTCTTGCCTTCCCGATTCTCAATTCGACATCCTCATCCGTTCCTCCTGTAGTGGAGACAATGCTCCCTAGATAAGTGAAAGAAGTAACCTCTTTCAAATCCCTTCCGTTGATGGTGATTGGAGCTGGATGTTGCTCATGTTGTTGTTGTTGTTGTTGTTGGTTGGTTATTTTCATAACCTCCGTCTTGTCCATGTTCACCTGGAGTCCTGTCTTCGCAGCCAGCTTCTTCGACCAGTTTGTCGGTTTTCGCTTGTAAGTCTTCGATTTTGTGTGACATCAAACATAAATCATCCACGCGCGAAATCCAGGTCTTCTAGTTTCTTCACGTAGGTTCAGGATATCCCTGTCTTCTCGTTTCTCACTGTGTGACGCATAATCCAGTCCACCACAATTAGGAATATCATTGGTGATAATAAGAACCCTTGTCTGATTCCTGTGTTTTTGCTCCAAACGCCTCGCTGAGTTTTCCGTTGTGGATCACTTGACATGTGCCGTTGTCGTACAGCTGTTGAAAACCTCGCCTAGATTTCTAGCTCGCTAGTTTTCTAGCCGGTCCCAAGCCCGGGTAAAGAGGGAGGGTTGGGGCGTGGTGCTAGCAACTCCACCCCCAAAACTTAACCAAATTGCTACAGAAACTTCAACGCAAAAAAATATATTTCAAACCTTGCTCACCTTTAAATATTTAGTAAACTAAGTTAGTTTCTACTTATTAATTTCGATGAAAAACAGAAGTTATTTTTGTCTACTGTTTACTTCATTCTATTTAAAATAACACACTTCTTAGCTAGATGTGATCACCTGATGTCTACAAAAAGTTGTTTGTCTCATAACCTTTCACTGTCGTTTATCTGTCCACTAATTATGCACTGTGTCTGCTAAATGAGTTACAGTTTCTAGTGTGTGTGTGTGAGTGCAGAGAAAATGATTCTGACGTTCACAAATAATCATGTAATAAACAGAAGTCAATCGACTTTCTCTCCGCTACAGTAATGAATCCTATTAAGGTATCGACTTACAGACTAATTACAACGTAAATTTAAACACATCATAGTATCATAATTCAGTATTTGTTAAGAGAATTCAGCAAAGGTTGCTTCAAATAGTGAAGTCGGTTGCCTAACCAAGAGTCCTAGACAGCTGCCTCAGCCTAGTTAAGGACTATCCGACAGTGCTCGCCAACGGTCCAACCATGAAACTAACTCCTCGCCGTCAAGTGGCGAGACGACAACAAAACCATTCAACCACTGGATTGAACTCCAGCAACATCCATCAACCTGATGTATAGCATAATTAAAATCCAAGACAATCAGTCAATATTTGGCTTGACTGTGTGTATTCCCCTGTCGATAGCTCCCAATTAAAACCTAAAAAAGGCTATCTTGAGGTTGGATTTGTGGAGAATTGACTGATGTTTTGTTGAGCTTGAGAACAAACACTAACGGCTAGTATTGGACGGAAGTAGTGCCACATCATAAATTAAAGCAAACAAAAATCAGCAGTCATTAGAATGCAACCAAGTAGTAGTTGAATGGTAACGTTTCCATAACTTAGTGGTTGCGGATTAGATTTCTGGTCAGTAGTCAGAAACTATGACAGGACATCTGTCTAGTGCTGCTTAGTCTGCTATGGCGCTGTAGCCCACATGAGCTCATGATGAAATCCAGCTTAACGTGAATCGAATCCTCAGGAACTCAGCATCCTCACATTCAACACCTTGATGTTCACGCTGATATTAACTGTCAACTGGTAGAATTAAAGGATGGTTTATTTAACTCTGACCACTTTTTATTCACTGACAGTTCACCTTGGCGCTAAATGACTTCTATAGTTGTATAAAAATATACCAGTGTAGCATACATGGTGGAATTAACTCAGCTGACTGACTACCGAATTGAAAAGTAGTGTTTTGTGAAATAAGAAGTAAGTTTTGATGAGTGATGCAACTGAATCTAAGAAGAGTAGGAGGGATTGTTAGTAAGATTAAACCGCCACGTCACGCGGTCTCCAATTCATTGTTTCGCATTCGAGTGCCTGCTCGGGCGTGTGATTTCATGTCATTCAACGGTGTCTTCCACTGTGTGTCGAATCCACCTGCATTTCCTTTGTTGGGCGATAGGTTCTTATGCAGTTCGCTGACAAAATTCCGTGTTGCTTACCCCTCCCGGCAGGTCATCGAATGTTCAACATCGGACCAGCTAAGGCAAGTGTGAATGAAAGTTTGCGGCTTGTCTGCAGTGCTGTCACTGACACACGCCCAAAGTCTCGGAACCGTATAGAAGCGATCGCCAACTTGACATTAGGGAGAAAGAGAGAATAGACGGAGATGATGAAGATAACTAACCAATTCACAGCAACAACAACAACAAGAACCAGCACCAATCACCATCAACGGAAGACAGTCGCCAGAGGTTACTTCCTTCACTTATCTAGGAAACATCGTTTCAACCACAGGTAATCGGAACGGATGAAGATGTCAAAACCAACCAGCCAGCCAGGAAAGGCGAGATACGCATTCATCAACCTGAAACCATTTTGAAAACCTTCTGCACCTCGCCGCAGCATGAAGAACAAGATTTGGATTTCCAACACAATTGTGAAGTCAGTCAGTTCTTCTATACTGGTCAGAAACTTGGCCATCGCGCGTCACAAACAGGATTTATACCAAGTTATAGACTTTTATCAACAGCTGCCTTCGCTGGCTCTATATTGAAAATCAAATGACCAGAGAGAATTGGTAACAAGAAACTGTGGCTAGTAACAGACAAACCAAGAGCCGATCGCTCAACAGATATGTACGAAAAAATGGAGATGGATCGGACATACGTTGAGAAGACAATCGAATGACAGCGCGCTAGTCCCTCCAGTGGAATCCCAATGGAAGCGACGAGTGCTTCGTCAGTGCGAGGGTGACATGGAGGAGATTTTGTGGCGAGGAGATGAGAGATTATGGTCAATCGTGGACCCAGCTGAGGAGGACAGGAGAAAATAGAACAAAATGGAGATGCGTTGTTGAAGCCTTATATTCCACCCGGAACTATATATATATATATATATGCTACATCAAGCTGCCTAATTATTTGAAGTTATTCAGCTAACTCATTAAAATAGCATATTTTAGCTTTATAGGTTTATTAATTCTTAATTGTATCACTTCTAGGTAGAAAGCACGAAGTATGAAATTACTTTATTTAACAAGACACCTAATCCTTCGGAGTACATTTTCTCCATATTCAAAGATGATTGGACCCTTTTATTTGTTTAACAGGTTGTTTTAAGTGAGAAATATAAGTTAAAAAGTGACATCTTTTTCTTCCAATAACAAACGCTGCCAACAAGATGTAACCAAACAACTTACTGATTTTATTTTCTAAACAACTGACAAGCGACTGGTTATTACTGTGTTTGTGACTACTCTCTGAACTGACTGGATCACATTACAAGATTTTCTGAAAGCATTCAACAATCCAAACAAGAAAGCAACTATGAATGCGTAAAACTATATACTGCTGATTGAGACTGAGATGGGTAGCTGTATAATACTTACACCAACCAGTGGTGCTTACTACCCGGATTGAAGTCATCTAAATGCCGGACGACTGTAGCTAGTCACAAATAGGTTAGTTTGAACTTATTCGGTTCTCTGAGCTGAGTCAAACCAGACACACCTTTGATTAGCTCGGCGTCAGACGAGCGAAACAGCCGCCCAGACCATTTCCATCTGGCTAGCAGGCACTCCTGATTAGTGTGAGTAGTACCAGTATCTACCACAGGAAAAAAATGCTTGCTTTAACGTACATCACTAGCAGTGTATTTTAAACATCCGCTCACAAAGGAAATACGTGAACTGCCGTGCTTTTTGGATAATTTCGAACTGGTCCTTAGAACAGGTCACAAACTCCTGAAACTGATTCCCAGAAGTAGTGCCGGTGCCCGCAATTGGTTTATTCAAGAAGCGCTCAGACAAGCACAGCAATCTATCACGAAAAGGTTAACATAAGCTTCTAGCCTTCTATCCTCAATCAATAAATCTGAAAACTAAGTTTGAAGTCAGGGGAAAACACCTTATCTGTACAATCCTATGCATTATGGCATATCCTACTATGATTTACGCATTGTCCTCATTCATGAGGTCATCAGAAGACATGTGGCTAGCAAACTTGTTTCTCCACTTACTTCGAATCACGCCGTCGTAGGAATTCCAGTGAGAAAGTAATCCCTCCTCTATGACGGGTCAGCCAACTATAGATTTAAGGGTGGGAGCAATTTCACAGACTCAACTATGCCCATTCCTAATATCATAAGGTAGCGAAACCCACAGTCCTCACCCTAGATTGTCTTATATCACACTGCATACGAGCTCTTGCTGAGACCTAAATGCGAGAAAGTGTAATGTCACAGTCACCACTCCTGATTTTCGGCTAGCGACATTACATGGCAGTTCAAAAACAATTAGTGGTGCGAAAGGATCCACAGCTCACCCCTTTTAACTACGATATTTGGAAGTAATCCCACAACCTATGACCCTGTGATCCTTATTTCTTTGTCCTCCTGCTTGCGTTACGAATCCGCAAAATGGTAACCGGAGCCAGATCCAAGTCACTTGTCGACTTAGTACAAGATGTTTAACATTTAACTCTTTCATCGTTGTTGCATTTATCCAGCAGCTAGGCTCTGATTATTTGGTGGTCGGCTGTCCGTAATACATAATATCTTCAAGTAGACAATTACTTATCAAGGTCCTATAAATAAAGAAATCTTGTTCTGTACCCTCATTGGCATCTCCCGGACTACTAGTATAAGAATTAGGAATCTGACGATTTTCAAACACCTCCTTCGCTTACCTGAGGTAACAGCAGAATGTCTCAGATGTCCAACCAAGAGTGAGTAGTCCGGCTTGCATAAAAAACGGTGCTACGTTAAGAACTTTCTAGGAACCCAGTAGATATGAAACTAGTTAATTGTCGACACACTAGGACCTTTCCGACTGTGCAGAACACATAGTAATGGTCAACCAAAGTCTTAATGCAAACTAAGGTTAAACTGAATACCATCACGTCGTGCGTTCACAAAAGCGAAGTGTGGCGACTGGAATTGCTGCACATCGGTGCGAAGTTCTACGTTGATATCAGTCAGCATTCACATAAACTAAGGAGCATGAATAAAATCCAACCAATTGAATCAAAACCTTATCTGATACACTTGGAATATTACAAAGAAATAACCTAGACAAATCAGGTGTACGCTGACCTACGTACAATCTTGTATCGAACACTCGTATGAAAACAATAAATCCGACACCACTAAATCTAGCCCGAAAAATGCAAAAACTCAATTTTTAAAAAACAATGCTCAGTATATAATTGGACAGTGAAAAAGCAAACTCGAGTCGCAGAATTGGGGATGCAAAATGAGAGAATAAGAATATATAAAATAAATAAGACAGTGTTTCGTTTTAAGGAGTCAAACTAACTAAATCAAGTACAATATTTTTCAAAACATCAAAAGCATGCTCAGCCTTTTCGTATGCTAATTTAGATCGTTTGTAAGCAGATATAACTTCAGCAAGATCTGACTGCGTCTGCAAACATTTCTGCTTCAACTTCTGTCTGTAGCGTCTAGATGCTTCACGATTAACTTCGCGACGTCGTTTTGAATGTGTACTGCGTTTAACATCAGGAAAGATAGGTTTCGAATCCGGGCTGAGACTGAATTCTGCATAACTGAGGACCGATGAAGAAGAATCAGAGGCTTGTGGTATACTAGCTGCGTAGTCCGCGACATTGTTACTAGTCAAGTCAAAATCAGTTTCAGCATGACGAACCTGTAAGTAAGAATTTAGAGATACAAGTACTTACAGAATAATCTGCGACAAACTCAACAATATCGTCTGGGATGAAATCAGAGAGTGAAAAATTGCAAATGCTACCCAATTCTGGGCTCTGGCCTGCTGATAAATCCGATAGAAAGTCTAGAGAAAGTCAGAGTAAGTTACAGTTTACCTGGACAACTATCGGAATCATCACTGACCAAAAAATCTGAGCATCTGGACTTAGTGAGACAAGCATCTGTGGTTGCAGAGCTTGGGGAAGAAATGAAGCCAGCTCTCCAAGTAGGAGTGCTGGTCTCCAGTTTTGAATATTGGTTGGTTGAATAATCCATTGAGAGGTTTTAGAGATGTGGGAAGAGGGATCCATTTTGAGCACATTTTTGTTATCATGATTACCTAAATCCTAGAAATTATCTGATAACCACATACTTATTCGCCAATTGGCGTGTAGCGGGGTTAGCGTTGCGAAGTCCAAGCGATCACTCTAGAGCCATTTTCGATACAACCTTCAAAATAATGACGAATATGGCGGCTAGGAAGAAGTGAATTCAAACGAATTTAATATCCAATGCATTTTCTGACAGCTAGTCATTAAAAATTTTATATGCACTTAACACTCGCTTTTTTATTGGGAAAGGCAATCTGATGTCTTAAAAAGATTCATTTCGTTTACCTAAGCACTCGAGTGTCGCGTCACCTGTAAACATAGTGTTTAGTGCTAGGTTCCTTAGGTATTTTGTGACATTTTACGACAGTGAAGACACAGATTGTGAATCGCTTAGCCATTGAGCTGTTATCTACATCCTTCATGGACTGACTGTGAAATGCGAGAATATCAGATGAAATTTCAGAGGTACTAATTTTATTTCATTTTATTCATACAGGATCTTCCTCCCGATCAATAAGGAATAAGGACGATGTTCGCAAGATAATGTGTAAGACTTTTATTATGAGGTTTCTCTTCAGTGGCAGGTCTCAGATGTACATAATATTATGGAGATTGGAACATGACTCTATGTTCCATTCATAAGTAGTCTGACATGACCGTATTTTGACGAAAACAACGTGAACGGCACACGACGCCATGATCAGTTTCAACAAACGCGAAAGACCAGTGGTTTGCGATCAAGACCGTGTGAAGATTAGGGGAGTTTTCGTAGTTGGTTTAGAAACAAAACACAATCAAATCCTAACATAATGCGGAAAAATTCGAAGGAATTCTGAACTTACCCATTTTTCCATGTTGAGTAAATGCTGGAAAAACTCTGAGTCGACAGAATTTATTTCTGAGCGAATCAGAACTTTTCCAGCTATGCTTACACACTTTTAGTAGTAGGTAAGGATCGGCATTACATCGCGCTGCCTCCTTTGGTTATTCAGTTCCAACCTTATTATATCAGTACGTAATAAATAAGTGTAAAGCTTCCGCATATCCTATATTAATTCGTCCATCAGATATATCACACATTGAAACAGTATAATTAACTGGGTGACGTTTCGAACACAATTTATTGTCCACAATGTCATCAATTATCACTACACAGCTTTGAAACTTTCATTTTACAGTTTTCTTTATTCCTTCCTATCCGTCATGGGGATAGTAGAATTTTCCGCATGTCTGAGACAGGCGTTGAATCATTCTTATTACAATTAATCTCACTTGATTCGGTAAATAAAGCCTCAGCTATCAATCCTGGTCCCTCTGATCTGCCGACCACCACGTGTTTGATTTACCGGACAGAAGATTTCAGCACGTTCATGTAGATATTGTAGGACCATTGCCAACGTCAAGAGGATATACACATATCCTGACAGCCATTGATAGATTTACTCGTTGGGCTATTGCATGCCCCCTGAACGATATATCTGCCGAAAATGTTGCTTTGGTTTTCCTCGACCGCTGGGTGTCAAATTACGGTGTACCAACTACTATTACATCCGACCACGGTCCTCAATTCCAATCGACACTCTTTCGCGAACTGACGAGACTCCTGGGAGTGAAACACATCTCCACGACAGCCTATCATCCGGCAGCGAATGGTCTAGTGGAAAGATTCCACAGACAACTGAAAAGCTCCCTGATGGCGCAAAATGATACATCTAAGTGGAGTGAATACTTACCTTTAATTTTATTTGGTATCCGATCTACTATCAAAGAAGATTTAGGATGTACACCGGCTCAACTTGTTTATGGCACCAACCTAACCTTGCCTGGACAGCTAGTCCCCTCAGCCGATTCCAGAGACGTGAACATCACCGACTTCACCAACCGATTAACTAGACAAATGCTTCAGCTTCAACCAACAGCACCTCGACAATCTCCCCGACGAGATCAGATCAACAAACATCTACAAACTTGCAAATTCGTGTTTGTTCGAGTTGACGCCATCAGAAAAGGATTACAACCTCCATACGAAGGACCATTTCAAGTTATTAAACGTTCAGAAAAACACTTTACGGTGAACAAGAATGGAAAACGAGAGACTGTTTCCATCGATCGCATCAAACCCGCATACACAGACAACGATTTTGAAACTACATCGGCAACTGCACAATCAAATAATCAAACATCACATTCCACTCCACCGGCACCAAGCCTTATCATCCCTCCATATCAAACACGTAGTGGTCGGCAAATCAGTAAACCGGCTCGCTACGTTCATTTTGAGGACTAATAAAAAAATATTAACAATTATTATTATCTTTTTACTTTAAACATTATTATCATGACCGTTGGTATTTCGTTGTAAACTTTGATGTTACTATCATTATTATTTACTTATGTGTACCTCATCTATAAAACAGGCATTGCCCTTTTCAGAAACTACTGACCTTTAATCCATATTTTTTTCTTTTCGTTATACATTGAAAATCTATGCTCATGGTTAGTGCAAATTTAAAAGACATGACTTTCTGTTTTAATTTCTTTTATTGCTGAACTAATTGTATATTATATATATGCTTTCAGACTTTACATGACTCACATAACTTCTTACGTTTATGCATGTTGTAATATATCCCTATTTTTATCCAAAAATTGTTATTACTATTATTATTTACTTCACAGCTTTACTTAACATTTTCCGATGGTCTCTCCGGACCTCTAGGGGGGGAGCCCTGTGGAGTGCGTAACAATGTGATTGTACACTTCTTGGTTATTTGTAGAAATTAGACATGTTGTGCATAATTTTTGTTTAAAAAGCTTCTGGTTGAAATACCCTTGGCTTCCGTGTACTTTTGGAAAAATACACTCTGCTGTTGGAGACTTCGTCTTCTCCTTGGTTTCTTCGGCTTACTAGCTCAGCTCTCACCGTGTTGTATCTTTCGGATTTATTGTAGAAATCCACTACGCTCAACCGAAGGCAATTATACAACCGGGACACAGCAGCTACAACCTACTCCGTCCAAACAATTAACGTCTCCGTGGGATATATAAGTAATTTGTAGCAGAGGACTTAAACCTTATTTCCAAGTAACCCTTTTGTTGATATAACGTGTCGTTACATTTTTGGTAATATACTGTTACTTAACATTCCATTGACTTGAATTTTATTTCTCATATTTCGTAATACTGGTGAACTCTAACATAAGTTCCCTACACACCTTGTTATATTAGATCTTAGGGATGTCATCTTTTCCCATCCCATTTTACGGTTGTGTGTAATTGCATGTAGTGTTGTAGCTGATCCATTATCCAGATTTCTCACCTTATTAGAGTCAACTTATCTAGATTTTGCTGGGTTTTTCCGCTTTGCTAGTTCGACTGACTCCGTTCTACCACTTTGACCCATGTATTTCACCCGACAATCACTGCAGAGTACTAGATAAACTAAATTGTTTTGTCTGATTGACACCATATGATTCCTCAACCCGCGAAGCCCGTTTCCAGTTGAGTTTGTGAGTTTGAAATAGAGAAGTTAAATTGATAATAATCGTAGTGTTAATGATGGTAATAATAACGTGAATGAGGACATGCATGTCAAACATGCACAGAATGATGATATTACCAACAAAAGGGAATCTGAATCAACGGCGATGCATCCATCGGAGACCTTACGGATAATTCTTAGCAATGGAGGAATAAAAGTGGCATTCAAACTCACAATCTCACAAACGGGCTTCGCGGGTTGAGGAATCATGTGGTGTCAATCAGACAAAACAATTTAGTTTATCTAGTACTCTGCAGTGATTGTCGGGTGAAATACATGGGTCAAAGTGGTAGAACGGAGTCAGTCGAACTAGCAAAGCGGAAAAACCCAGCAAAATCTAGATAAGTTGACTCTAATAAGGTGAGAAATCTGGATAATGGATCAGCTACAACACTACATGCAATTACACACAACCGTAAAATGGGATGGGAAAAGATGACATCCCTAAGATCTAATATAACAAGGTGGAGGGACCAAGATTGATAGCTGAGGCTTTATTTACCGAATCAAGTGAGATTAATTGTAATAAGAATGATTCAACGCCTGTCTCAGACATGCGGAAAATTCTACTATCCCCATGACGGATAGGAAGGAATAAAGAAAACTGTAAAATGAAAGTTTCAAAGCTGTGTAGTGATAATTGATGACATTGTGGACAATAAATTGTGTTCGAAACGTCACCCAGTTAATTATACTGTTTCAATGTGTGATATATCTGATGGACGAGTTGATGTGGAATCAGAATCTAGTAGTTTTTTCACGTTTTTATTCGAATTTCTTTTTATTCCTAGAGGAACATAGGGCCTCAGCTGCGTGTCTCGATTGCGTTCGGTTTTCTGCTAGAGCTTTAACCTGGCTCCAAGTCTGCCCACATGCTTTCATCTTTTCTTCACATGACCTCCTCCAAGTCACTCTTGCACTGACGACCAACTTGCCGTTTCCCTTTCGGATTCCATTCGAGGGCTTGTCGTGTGATGTCACTCAGAGTATGGCCAATCCACCTCAATTTCTTTCTGCTTAAATGTTGCACAATCGGTTCCAGGTTGGTTCGCTCCCAGAGATCCCTGTTGCTAATCTTTTCTGGCCATTTGATCTTTAGTGTTGAGTGGAGACAGTTGTTGAAGAAGGTGTGCAGTTTGTTTGAGGTGCTCTTTATGACGCGTCAAGTCTCTGATCCGTACAATAAGTGGTACATTGGGGTTGAATATCCGGATCTTATTTTTGATGCTGAGTGCTGTTGACCTTCACACAGATTTGAGAGTAATGAAAGCTTGCCTTTCTTTCCCGGTCACCGCTTTGACATCATGATATATACACTGGTGACTCATCAATATTGATTTTTCGCACCTGCATGATTGAATTACTGAATTTCCATTGGTTGTTAACATTTTTTAATGTGACATTGATTTTCCTAACTGTATAAATACGGAGTTTTGTTTAACATTTTCGACTGTTGTAGGGGCAGTAAAAGCTCTCGTATCAACGTCCAGTCTTCTTTCCTTGTCTTGCATGACCGGTGGTATTGTTGTTGTTGCTGACGTGCGATTAGGACAGATTAGCCAGCGCATTAAGTTTGATTCGCTCGTAGTCTACAAGGTCATAATATTCATACATAACAAATTTGGCGACGGGTTTGCTCATTGCATTTAGAGTAACTAATGGAACATCAGCTAAAAATGATGGAAATGCTTGCTGGTCCACAGATATCACTCCCTGCCGATTCATCTACAGCCAACGACAGCATTGGTAGTACATCTCAGAATTCGTTTATGATGCAGATGCGAACGTGACTTTTGATACCTGGTTTCGCAGATATGAAGACCTATTTCGAGTAGACTTTGCGGATAAAGATGATGCCTGGAAAGTACGGCTTCTACTTCGTAAATTGGGAGCACATGAGCTAGATAAATATTGCAACTTAATTCTCCCACAGAAGCCCGGCGAAAGATCACTCGATGAAAATGTCCATACCCTTCGTCATCAGTTTGGTGATCAGAGATCTTTATTCAACATTCGATATCATTGCATGAAACTAGTTTTGAACGAAAATGATGATATCCATACTCAGCTGGGTATAGTCAATCGCACGTGTGAACGTTTTAAATTGAAATCGCTCTCAGAAGACCAGTTCAAGGTATTGATTTTCATTTGTGGTTTGCAGTCTCCCAAATTTGCTGATATACGCACACGCCTATTAAATCGTCTGGAGCAAGAGCCACGAATGACTCTGAAAGACGTCGGTGAAGAATACCAGCGTTTAATCAATATTCATAAAGATACCATCCTGGTGCAGTCTGACAGCCAAAATGCAGCAGAAGCGCATGCGGCGCATCCAGTACCGTCGACATCAACCGCATGGTTTCATCCTCAGCATAAACCACCATCAGCCTGCTGGCACTGTGGCTCCTGGCACTTTGCAAACTTGCGCCCATTCAAACAGCATAAAAACAAATTGCTCATTGCCTACGCAAAACACATCCAACCAACCCAATAGCCTGGAAAGCACATACATCCTTTCGTTAGTCCATGATCTCTTACCCCTTAGGTATCTCATAAAGCCTGCTGATTGTCCTGACTATGATACGCTACAGTCTTGTGAGAGAATTATAGACCGCATTTCCACGTAAGTGATCAAGCGTGTTCAGTGCATGTATAATGCAATTGTTTTCAATGTGCCCGACAGTACGAACATTAAAACATTGAAAAACGCACTTTTAAAGCCGTGCGAAATACCAGATTCCCATTGTACCTGCAAACGACTGCGTAAATCTTCCGCTAATACATCTTGTCCAATAATGTTCGAGTTTAATAGCATTGTGGATGCTAGTCGCCTTGTAAATAACCAGCATCTCTTTAGGAAAGCAAGTAGCTTTAAAAATGTACGTATTATTGACGACAGGACACCAATCCAGCGTCGTGCCAAACAAAGTATCCCAGCAGATGAAATAAATCACAAAAAGGATACAACCGGCCCCACTGATGTCAATACAAAACACCATCTAAACCTTATGAGAAGGTTATCCTAAAATGAAGCTTGATATGGTTACCAATACTAAATCTAGTATTTCTCCAGTTGTTAAACAACCTAAAAAGCACTCAATTGCTGCAAAAGATATCAATAAAAATCTCACTCGCCATGCTAGAACTATCGAAAACCCTTGTAATATCTTCACATCTAGCTCTAAGATTCCGAATAAAAATGTAAGGAACAGAATTCCCCTGCCTGGCATACACTCCATCAAGCCTGATTCAGCGTCCCCTATTACTCATACGCTTAAACCTCCTAAAAGGACGTCTATGGTATCAAATAGAACTGAGATTAGTCAACCTTTCTCATTCTCTTTTCCTCACCATTTTAATACAAATACTTGCACCTACCCAACTCCTACTATGAGGTTGCGTAATACCGAATTTAACTATGCCCATATTCCTGGTGCACAGCCACATGGACTCAGTCGCCTAAACTTTCAGCATAGCCTGCTTGGGGATCCACCCAGTAAATGCTACTACCCCAGAAACACACTCCCCCGACACCAAAACCGTCTTAACAACTTTCCAACTAATCAATCCCCTCACCATTTTTTCTCTTTTCCGCACCCGACAGTAATGCCACCAATCAACCTGATGTCAAACAGTCTGTTTCCTTACTCTCAAATGTGTCATCTTCAGACACCCAGGATACCCCAGTTTCCGTGTGCCTATCTCCATGCGATCGTGAACTGAGCGATCAACCATGGAAACCATCTTCTTTTTCACAGAACCTTAACGAAAATGATGAAGGCTTTACGGACCGAACACTCGATGTACCAGTCAGACTGTCATCTAATTTTCACTTAACCTCAGCTGAATCACATCATCATCTCCTTCACTTTGCCTCAGCCCTTACCATTGATCAAAGATCATTTACTCTTTTCCTTATAAACGCTCGTTCTACCTGCAATTCCAATCGGATATTGATAATATTGAGACATGGTGTAAGTCGTGGATGATGCAGAGTGGACTGTTATGCCCAGCTCACTTACGTATCACACCACACATAACTATGTACGACAAGCCTATCACTAACTTTCCTTTTGTACATGACCTCGGGCTTCGTTACTCCGCTGACTTTAAATTCTCTCTGTGTGTCACCAACCAAGTTTCTAAAGCCAGAAGATTACTTGGATTTATATTTCATAACTTTCAAACACAAGAATCTAAAATGTTACTTTATAAAATGCACATACGGCCCCTCCTTGAGTACTGTCCATTTATCCTAGACAGCACATCTGTTAAGGACAAACTAAAGATTGAAAGTGTTCAAGGGAGATTTACAAGTAGAATCCTAGGAACAAGTCTGAAAGTTCCCTACAACTACCGTTGCACAACTCTTGAGATCGAACACCTTTGGTTCAAGCGCCACTGACTTAACCTCATTCTCCTATTTAAAATCCTCAAAGGAATAGTATACTTCCCCAATAATAACCTTAACTTTACTTCTTCGGCGTATGAACTACGCAGCAATGGGTGTTCTCTAAGTCATATTCTTTGTCGAACGAAATCCCGCTCCAACTTCTTTACAGTCAAATATAGGCAAACGTGGAACTTCTTGCCAAGGGAAATTAAAAATAGCACCACAATACAACGATTCACCTATCTAGTAAATAAATATTTCTCTGAAAACAGTTTGCCACATACTGAAAATTCGTGATATTGTTTCTTTCCCCTTTGAATTACGTACCTAAAAAGCTTTGTTCACCCAAAGCATTAACAGAAACGGTCAGTATTATCGGAAACACTTAAAATAATCAACGTTGCACTAATGCTGTTCTCAGTTCCTTTTTTTAGTTGATTCAATTATTTCATACAAACCTGGAGTGGAATACACAGCCTGACATACCACGAAAGCTGCACTGAATCTACATGAACTACCCACACACCTTATGTCATACCTTTTCAGTGATTCAACTCCATTTAATCCCAGCTGCTGACTGTCAAGTTAATCAAATATTATGGTGAATATCCCTGGCAAAACTGTAATTTGGGCAGTTCAGTGTGGTAGAAGTTCTACCTTAAGGTTGAGTAGTAAACAACCTGGATATGGCTGGGACTAAAATCTCCTCTGGTGACTAGCTAATGTTGTGAGTAAATACCATCTACGTCTACGCAAATTCCAGCCCTATGCGGGATCGTCTAAAAAATCAGCTTAACTTCACTGTGAGTCTTAAATATTAGCGGATTTTAATTTACAGTTCTGTTATTATAATCCTTTATTCTTCTGAACCATCTATTATAACTAACTAATGCCTCTTTTTATGCATATATAAACATAACTGTGTACCTTTATGTATTTTTCTCTTCTCGTGCCATTTCATATTGCCCCTTCGTTTCATATGTTTATAACTAAAATCTAGAAGGTAGACTGCAAATCTCTGATTTCCTTACTTTTTTATTGTACATATATATTTTTAAAATGCTGTTAGGGACGATACATACAAAATGGCTGACTGAAAGTAGTCGTTCATACCATGAGTTTCGTTGAGTTAGCTAGTGAAGGCAAAAACTGTCTAAATGACACGTTGCAATAAAAAAGATTCTTTTTCTGAAAACAAAAGAAGTATTTCTCCAGGGCCTAGCAGATTAAAAGGTGGGAGGGTGGTGACCGCTATTCAGCAGATATGATGGTCAGGGCTTAAGAGAACCACCCATATCTGTGGGAATGCACTCTACTGCTAAGGTTCCTGAGTGTGAATGACTTCAAAAAAAATAATAAAATAAAAGCTGCCAGTATGACAAAGCTTGTGTATAAACTCTTTGAAAACAAGCTCATGGTACGATTTATCTACTTCAGGAGGACATCTAACTGTATAAATCAGAACAACAGGATAAATAAGTATCATCATTCTTTTTGTTTTTCTTCCCTTATACATATTTTATGTAATCTGGCGTTTGGATTTAACTTCTCCAATTTCTATTCCCATTATCCTATATAGGTGTAAAAATCATTATTTGTTTTGCCCTTGTTTTTAAAAAAAATTGTTATTCTATATTTTTTGTTATTGTTTACTACGACAAACTTGAACTAACTGTTAGTATGTAACACTATAAAACTCAATGACTCTAAGTTCTTAGTAACAAAAAAGGGGAATAAACCCTGCGTTTATCGCATATTGTTTGCTTAAATTATTATTTGCTGGCTGCCTCTGCACCTCTTTTTCTGTTTTCTTCTTTCTCCTCTCGAAGGTATTGCGTTGATGCACGGCAAATGAACAGTAATGCTGCTTTCTACGTTTGTATTACTTGAGCGCTATTCAGAATATTGTTGGCACACACGACGAACCACGGAACAAATTCCATTCTGAATTCTGTTTGTCATCGCAAAGTTGGTCCATTGTATCTGTTAATACCAAAATAATGCTGTACTTACCCGCTACTATGGAGTTTTTTAATTTTTGAACCCTTATTAATTGACAAAATGATAATGATCACAAGGCCTGTATCCTGTATGTCTTACTCTAGCACATGTATATCACCTCTCTTCTTACCTTCCATTAACGCAACATTTCGTAATTCCCGCATGAATTTGACTGACTATAAGTATATTGTAGACTATAAATTAGACTTGAACCAATATATTGTAATCTATTCTAACAAAGTTTCTAGAGGTTATTCTTTCCATTTTTCCAATTTTTAATGTCAAAAAACAGTGTTCCATTTCAAATTGCACTTGTCGAATATGATCATGCCTGTACAAACGGTATGTTAATCATGTAAATGCTTAATTTATGTGAAATATATATATTATATTATGATGTCATACTGCTGGTCACAAAGATGGCTACTGCAAACGCAACAACCGACCCAGATCTCGCAGTCGACCCAGACGGCGCCGCACGCCCAAGTTTTTGAGCGTTACTGCCGCATAGCATATTAGTACTCCGGCACCTTGCAAATATATCGATCTGATGATTAATACACGGCCAGTATGCCTACAAATCGACACAGAACCCGATATTACAATAATATCAAATAAACTATGGCAGAAGTTGGGATCTCCTGCCATAGAGAGGACAAATCAGATAGCATTTAGTGCACGTGGTGGAAGACTTCAATTGAATGGAGAAATAAAGTGCAGCGTTGGTTTTCGCGATAGTCATTTCGTCGGCACATGCTACATCAATAATTCAAACCTTGACCTCTTGGGTTTAGACTGGTTCAAGAAGCTGTACCTATCAGAGATTCCGTTTAGCAGCAAATTAAGGCTCAAATGGTGACAGTCTAAATGATTAACTAAACGGTGAGTCTTAAATAGAAATGAATCTTACCTTACTGTTCTATAACTACAATCCTGTGTAGTGAAATTTTTCGGAACAACATATTATAACTTACTACTACTTATATGTTTAATGCTGCAAGATTATGCAAGATTATGTTTATATCTAAAATATAGACTATGATAGTCTATTTTCCTCACATTTTTATTATTTTTCTTCTTCGAAATGCTGTAACAGAAGAAACATACATGATGTTCTTCTGAAAGTAGTAATTCATACCATGACTTTGAATGGGTTGAGCAGTGAATATTTTAAAAAGTTTGTGGCATATTATAACAGAAATTAAAAAATAATAAAAAATGAAGCATCTCGCCAGGGCCTTGCAAGAAAAGTTGGGAGGGTTGTGATTGCTATTCAGCGGATATGGTGGTGGGGACATATGAGAACCACCCTTATCTGTGGGACAGCACTCTATTGCTAAGTCTCCTGAGTTCGAATGGCTTCTGCAAAATAAGAGAATAAATAAAAAAGAAACAGAAGTTGAAAATAGCCTTAAGCCGAAGTTTAAATACAAACTCCCCGAATGCAAGTATATGGCATGGGTCCGCTACTTCAGAAGGACACCTAACTGTATATTTCAGAAAAACAGTAGATACTATGAGGCCCTCTTTTTTCTTCTACGTAGTTCACGCACTTTGACTTTTGTGTTTAACTCCTTTTCAACCTATATAAGTAGGTAAAATTATCACCTTTTCTCATTTAAACTAATTGTTAGCAAGAAAGACTGTAGAATTCCATTACTGAAACCTATCGGGAAAAAATATTTAAAATAAAAAAGGAAAAATGATGAACCCCATGATTGTTATATATTTTGAATTGTTAACACTTATTATGTACTTCTGCACCTCTCTGGCGGTTCTCTTGTGTCTTCTTCTCTTTTCGAAGGTACTGCCTTAAACGAAGGCACCAATACAGTGCTGCTATCCTCTACTTATTTGGAATATTGCTAGCTCACCTGGTGATTAACGGAACCACCTCTTGACCATTTGCTTCTAATAAATAAGCTGAACTCCTTAGGAATACGTAACTCATTATTAGGATGGATTGAATCATTCCTTAAAAATAGGCACCAAGTAGTTAGACTGGGGTCTGTAAATTCTAAGCCTAGTCCAATCACTTCCGGAGTATTAATAGTAGTTATAATAATAATATATTCTCATTT
Source organism: Trichobilharzia szidati (assembly GCA_944472155.2). Lineage (NCBI taxonomy): Eukaryota > Metazoa > Platyhelminthes > Trematoda > Strigeidida > Schistosomatidae > Trichobilharzia > Trichobilharzia szidati. The sequence goes on from OX235279.1 coordinate 163,595,412, forward strand.
TGTACATGAGGGACTCCAGTTTACAGGCATCATCAATGTGATAAATTACATATACAATTAGTAAGCATATTTAATAGTAGTAATTTAATAAAATACATTTTTTTCCCACCTGTGTAGGACACACCAATTGTACAGGCATGGATAAGCATTATTTAAATTACATAAATTTGGTTCATGGTAAAATTATAAGGTTGTAGTTATTGTGTCTATGGGAACAATATGATAACTAGTCATTCAATGGAGCACATCAAGAAATATAGAAATATTGTCTTCGCATTAACAAAAAACCCACGTATGTTCTGGATGGATTACAAATACTTGGGAAAAAAATAAAGCTTGAAGTAATTCCTCCATATAACTTTGGTGTGTACGGCATCGAGTCTTATTCTTGATTTATATCCAAATTTGGTAATAATTTAAAATAAGTAATACACTTGTATACTTTTGTTAGCATTTTCATCGTAACATCATAAGTGAATTGTACTCAATGTAGACTAATAATAATGACAGTTTATATTTTCTTATAAACGGGTGTTTTCAAGAAATACAAGCTATTTTTGCAGACACAATCAGTTATGTTGTAAGTTACAATCGTGAAGTATTATAAATCAATACTTTTTTATTGGTATAAAGGTATATTTCACAACTGTAATTTCATCTTGAAATACTAGTCAGCTTTGATGTAAACAGTCTGTATACGAAAATACCCATTCAAATGGCCATGAATGCACTGAAAGAGAAACTGAAAGAAGATAATGGCCTAAAAGACAGAACACAGTTATCCGTAGAAGAGATAATAAAAGGGGTGGAATTCTGTCTGACAACAACATATTTCACATTCGAAGGGAAAATATACCAACAAAATGAAGGTGTAGCCATGGGATCGCCTATCTCACCAATAATAGCTGACATATTCATGGATTATTGGGAAGAGAATGATCTTAAACCATTCAGGTCATCACTAAAATGTTGGTGGAGATATGTAGACGACACACTAGTAATAGTGAAGAAAAACGATATTGAGAAACTCTTCTCACACATAAACAGCCATGTCGACTCAATAAAATTCACCATGGAAGAAGAGAATGAAATTGGGGAACTGCCTATGTTAGACTGTAAAATACAAAGAATAACAGATGGTAGCATTAAAGCGACGCTATATAGGAAAACCACACACTCTGGAAGATTCCTTGATTATCACTCAGCTCATCCACTCACGGTAAAACGAGGATTAATGAAAGGTCTTGCAGATAGAATACGTGGACTTACAACAACGCCAGAGGACCAGTGTAAAGAAATAAACGTCCTATTAAAATGCTACTCGAAAACAACTACCTAAAAGAATTTGTAAAAGATAAGAGAAAAAAGAGAAAAAAGATAGTAAAACCGGAGAATAACAAGATGGAAGAATGCAAAAAAACAGTCACAATACCATATAAAAATGGCACATCAGAGGCAATTCAAACAAACCTCAAGAATATCGGCATTCACACAACTTTTAAACCGACAAATCTAATCAAAAATAAAATAAATCAACCGAAAGATCCCATAAAAATGATGGATAAAAACAACTTAATTTACAAAGTATCTTGTGCTGACTGTCTGACTAAATATATGGGCAAACGTCCAGATCACTCAAAATAAGAGTGAATGAACATAAACGTCTAACCAAAAGTCAACCAACAGGAACACAAGCCTACAAGAATCTTGAAAAAATTCATCGATAGCTGCACATGCATGGGACAAAAACCACAATATCGATTGGGACAATGTGTGTATTCTAAAAACTAACATGAACAAATGGAAAGAAAGACTTATAACAGAATCGATATTCATTAAGGTCACACCGGATACATGTAACAAGGGTGACTCAGTACAACTATCAACAACTTGGAATATAATTCTGAATACAAAAACGTGAATGAGCAAAAATAATGAACTATATATATGAGTACAAATCATAAATGTGTGAATAAAACAATTCCAACAGTGGTGTGAACACGGGCAGTAATTTTGCTCGAAATATTACCAATAACAAAACTTATCATAGTGTGTAAACTATTGAGATATAATTATACTTTATTTGACTTCTGGAGTAGTTCAAGGTGGCGTCTTAGTCCTCCTTCTATTCACCATATAAATAAATAAATAAATAAATTTATTCTCATAGTACAGTACATGAGGGACGCCAGTTTACAGGCATCATCAAATTGTTACAGAAATAGAACCATATAATTTAATCACAATTTACAGCCAGTAGCAAGATATGCTTTACATGTTCGATAGAGATTATACATACACTTGATAAATGTTAATTCCAGTAGTATAAAACAGCCTTTTCACTTATATATAATCATTTCTGTGCAAAGTTGGAAAAATCTGCTAGATTGTCAGTGAGTGCAACACAACAGGAAATACAGGAGTATTGTCTTCGCATTAACAAAAAAACCAGGTCTTTGGTGGATGGATTATAAGTGCCTGGGAAAAAAATAAAGCTTGAAGTAAATATTCATACATAACTTTGTTGTGTGCAGAGTCCTCGAATTATAGTTCATTGATGTGTTATTTTGAAATCAGTGATGTGCTTATCTCATTTGATCTGCAATGTCATTGTTGGGAGTAAGTACATAAGCTTCGGACGCATTAATTAATGGATTTCTACTGATTACGGGTATTTTCTTAGCGTTAGGAAGGTTTATGAGTTTCAGCTGTTCCGACAGGAGTTGAGAATATTAACTGCTCAGCAACATTATGGGTATAAGTTCATCACATTATCTAAGGAAAGGTGGGTTGCAGTTGGTGAGGGATATATGGTACCCAACGAGCGTTCATCTGTCCTTGTGATGTTGTGGTGAGTTATACCTTTTTCATGTTGTCGGTTTATGTCCATTTTATTCCACTTATTGTGTTGGGTAGTAGTATATGTCAACGACATATGCAACTGTTTCTCACTTGGTAAACCATTCGTCTTTCCAGATGATCTTAAAGTAGCTTACACATTCCACTGTGATGACTTAGGATACTTTCAGAAAGGAAGGACTAGATAGAGTAACTGCATGGTCCTCCACATGGGACCTAAAATTCAACCTTAAAAAATGTGGTTGGATCTGTTTCGGTGCACCCTCAATAAACATTAAACTGGTACTTGAATCTCTTGACTTGCCTAAACTCCAAAGTGTTGTTGACCTAGGACTCAGGTACTCTAGTGACCTGACATTTTCTGAGCGAGTGGCGACACAGACGCGTAAATCGAGGATGCTCTTAGGATGCACACTCAGGAATTTCCACAACTACGAAGCGAAACTATTATTATATAAGACTTGTGTCAGCCCGCTACTTGAATATTGTCCATTTATTCTCAGCAGCACTCGCGTAAGTGACAAGCTCAAAATAGAAAGTGTCCAACGATACTTCACGTCTAGACTACTAGGATTTGACTGCGAAAAGGACTACACATCAAGGTGTATAACTCTAGGTATCGACCCACTCTGTATGAGACGACTCAGCATTAACCTAACATTCTTCTTTAAAGTCTTGCATAAAATATCATTCTCAGACAGCAAGGAGATACAGTTCTCACCGGAAGGTTCGTAACCAAACGTGCGCAGTATCTAGGAAAAGCTGTAAAACAGCACTCCGTGCAAACTTCTTCATAGTCATGTACTCTAAGATCTGGAACAGTTTACCCCTAGAAATAAGGGCCTGTCACTCTATTATAACCTTCAAACGCTTGCTATATAAGCTGTTTCATCCCAATGACCATACCAATCAGACCGCACCACTTATTTCTAAAACGCATCAGCTGCTAGAACACTATAACGCCTAGACTCATTACTAAATATTATGACACTAAATAAACTCTAGGACTTCGGAAAAATACATAAAAACACAACTAGAATATAGGAAATGTTTACTGTACGGTTATATATATTTATAAACATTTATATATACATAAAAACAATAATGTTCTTTTCATGTTCACATACTTTCTCTTTCTGAGATTCTGTTGCTGAGCCTGTACTTCTATATACCTCCTGGTCGAGTTCGAACAACCCAACATTTAAACTGAAATGACCATTTAAGTAAATTCATACCCAAATTCCATGAACGATCCGATGCTACCATTTGAAAACGCTGGCCAACATTCTGTACAAGGAGTATTCTTGATCTGAAATAAAGAAGCAACTGGTTTTCAAACAGTTTTCAATGTATTACTCAACTTACATGTACAGTCTGCCATGCTGACCCAAATGGCGCCAATGGATAGTTCTAGAAGAGACCTCGGCAACATCCCATGCAGTAAAAAATCCAACATGATCTTTTCTAGTTTTCGTATCCACGATCAAATTTACTTCGTATTATAAAACTACGATTAGACTGCCGAAAAAATGGAATAAGTACATCACTGACCTAAAAAATAATACATCAATAAACTTCAACTCAAGGATGCTGTTCACAACAAAGTTATATAGGAGAATTGACTTCAAGCTTTATTTTTCCCAGATATTTGTATTACATTCATCTGATGTCTGGGTTTTTTGTTAATGCGAAGACAATATTTCTATATCTCTTTATGTGTTATACAGACAGACTATTTAGCAGACTGTTCCGACTGACTCTAATGTCAGAAAGAACAAACAAACTGCAAATTCACCATACATCGAAATATGTGTAATTTATATAATAACTTATCCATGTCTGTACAATTGTTATGTTCCCGCACAAACAGGAATAAGTATATATTATTAGTAGAATTTCTTATACATCTCATTGTAATTTAAAAAGCACCAATGCATACAAATAGCTTGTGACTAATCACACTACACTCACACCAAAAATTAACACGCCATATTATAGTAAGTCTTTAATTATACAACCTGTAACTTTTCGTGTGAAAATGAAAAAATTACCGACTTGACTTATATTTTAAACCAATAGGAAACCAGCTAGCGAAAGAGACATATCTCGAAAATTACCTATTGCCTTATTTGTACATTTCTTTTTAAATATTTCTCTCAAATTCACCAGTATTCAGTCTATTTCTAGATTAACAAATCATATATATTCTATAAGTTCTAATTAGTGTACATATGTTCATGCCTGTAAAAATGGCTGGTTTCTGTTCCAGAAATAAAAAAAATTATTATTATATCCTCATGTTGTTGTTCCCACTTAAATTGTTTACTGGAGACAATATCAAAAGGCGAAGATAACAGTTGAGTGAAACTGGGAATGAATCTGGAGCAAAACTGAGGAGTACCAATCAATGAAATCACCGACGACATACTATTAGGCTAAGATACTTGAATTAAAGGTACCGAACGACTAGCATGAGGTCCGAAACCCTCGGAGTCTACAGTGTATCCCAAGCATGATACAGACAGCAAGTTAAAATGACCTTAAGATGGATTGACAAGAATATTTTCCTCACCAAAACTCTTGACCAGTTTCAAAAGACGTTCATTATGCAATTCGACTTTCGGACCATGAAATATAATGTCGTCTTGGTAAGACTCAACATCATCTAATCCATCTCTCATGTGATTTGTTACTTTTTGAAAGATTGCAGGGAAAACCGTCGAAGCAAAAGGCAAGAACTTATACTTGAACAATCCGAATGGAGTATTAACTGTTGTTAATGCACCAGAAGTTTCTTCGAGAGGAACCCGCAAATAAGCATCTTTGAGATATATTTTGGAAAAGTATTTTGAGCCATGTAGCTTGTACAGAGTGTCTCCGCTTTTGAGCGCAGTGCAACTTTGCTGTGTTAGGCGACCATTGAGTGCAACGTGGTAGCCACCACAAATTCTCGATGTTTTTCCATCAGCCTTTAGTGTCGTCACAATGGGAGTAGCCCAATTCGAAGATTCAAATGGCATAGGTATGCCCTGCTCAACCAACTTGTCTAACTTTTTCTTAACTGCATCTCGCAAACCACATGGAATCAATCGGCGCTTTAAGAAGACAGGATCACCCTCCATTTCAAGGTGGATGGGATGAATCTCCATGCTACCTGCACACTTTGAACATTGGAGAACTAATTTTCCGAGCGAAGATTCACCAAACAACTTGGGGTAAATTGAGATTTCAACGTTCATCAATTTAAGGACTTTTAGTCCCAATAATACCTGTAATAGAACAATCAGTAAAGTCTACCTGGGAATGCTTACAAATAGTAAATCTTTCTTAGAAATTATAGATTCAGTACTCTCAGTATCAATTATAAAAAGCAGTGAGACTTGCCTGAACTTGTAGTTAAAGGTTCTCATTAGATGAGAATGAGTATTGTGAAAATTTGAAAGAGACATTGATTTAATTTTTATCAGACAGTTTGGGGGAATCGTGAGAATTCTGAGTAGCATATGTATATGAACTCTGGCAAACAAACTTTGTGTGCCCAACTTAAGCACATTAGTACCACGAAAAGTGCAAGTGCTTCTGTGGTGATTGACAATTTCTATCTCTGTATTGCTGAAATACTTACTGTTGTTTGTTAATATATTTGTTATGTGAATTGAAATATAATTCCGACAAATAGAAATTCTCAAATTCATCCTTCTCTGTGTTTTTGGTTGAATTCCTGTAATTCGGTCATTGCGAAATACGACTACTACCATTACAAATAATTATAACTGCTTCGTAGATGAATCTTTCCACATGCGAAACACGGTTTGATGTTCTTGCTTTCTATCCGCATTCGATTACATGTGCATGGCAGTTTGGATTGCTTTTTATGAACACCTGCTTTACAAACTTTTTTACAGCATCACAGCAGACACCGATGTAGTAGGAGTTGGGTAGTCACTGTTGACATCTTCAAATGTAATACATAAATCCTTAGCAGTTTGAAGGGTGCAGGAAAGAATCTGAATCAACCTATTCCCTAACTTCGGAATACTGATCCCAGTAATTAGACGATCACGTAGTTGAGTACGGATCTGGTCTCCAAAGACGCTCTTTGAAGCCTGCTTCTGAAGCTGAAGAATAAAGGAATCACGAACAGGTTTCTTGAGCAGAGCGGTGTGTAGTGTTTCAAAAGTAGTTATATGGAAGTGATCTGTTAGAAGTTCACGGAGTTTATCATACGGCAGAGAAATTGGCTTATTGTGCTTCTCTATACTTTGAGCATCTAGCCCAATCGCAGTGATTAAAGGAGCTGAAATTTTGTCATCACCATGCGTTAAAGCATTCAAGATAATCGGCTATTCCCCGTGACGAAAACTTTATAATTGTTTGTAATAGTAGTATTTCTCAATGACTGAACTAAAGGAAATCAAACAGCAACACAGAGATGGATGAACTTAGGGATTCGTATTTGGCAGAATTATTTGTAATACATATGATAAATATTAACAAACAATAGTAAGTTTTTTAACAACACGGTAATAGAAATTGTTAATCACCACATTATTGATTGAAACTGAACAAAAAACACTGTCTAACGTCAAAATCCTGAATCTTGTTTGTTTATATCAATTCCATAACTTGCCAAAAGTGTGGGACGTCAATTTTACGTTTCTTATATCGTGGTAATTTTCACTTAGAGTATGTACGACAGGCAAAAACGGATTTTCACATTCCAGGAGAAGTCAGGAACTGATGAAAACGTTGGGCCGGGGTCTTACTCTCCTCATGAGTTTAGATGCTTAGGATACGATACCGGATATGCACCATTTGAATCTCTCGCTGAAAGGAAACTTGATTTCGCATGTGCGGATGCCGGGTTATTTCCATCGCCTGCAGATTACTTTCCCAGCGTACCAACTGCAAAGATAAAGGTGAGTAATTTTCCCATTTACTTTTATATCTTTACAGCAATTTTCGAATTATTTTGTATTACTTTGAAATATTTTGTAGGTGCCGTAGAAGTAGTTCATATTTACATCGAAAATTATGGAAGATAAGCGATCCATAGATGAAATATTTTACTTTTAACCTACAAACTTTAACTTATGTATATTATCACATTCAGTTATTGAAGGTTAACCTTCAACGGACGAAATTTCGTTCCTATGACTCTTTTACTTCTCTTATACATATGAGTATTTCTAACAAGGTGATGAGCTAAAGTGAACTTCAAATTATATAGGTTTTTGTGATGCGCATGTTTTACGTCAAGAAGCCTTATTTCATTAGACATCCATAATTATGTCTAGTCCTTCATTTTAGTTCTTAAAATGTATCATTCACCTAGTTTATTTTTTAATTGTAATTGTTTGTATATATAGACTAATGGCCGATGTTATGGATTTAGCTCTGACTTCATTTTTTTCTAGTGGATTTGGATATGACACCAACTTTCAGCATTAGTTTTACTTCCTGTTTCATACTACGGTTTATGTAAAATTATGGTTATTGTTTCCAAAATGTTAATTGCTAACCGTCAGCCTTTTAAGACATGGCACCAATGGAACAGATGATATCAAAACTTCTCATGTCTTGAAAGGGACGCTTGAACTAAATATGACACTTTTTAGCTCTTCACAATTATATCTGAAAACAATCGAGTTTGTGTTTATCTGTTACCTTGAAAGCATTGACATTTCGTTTTCATAATTCTGGACAACAAAACAGGCTATTAATTGTGTTCATACTAAGTAACATATAGTTGCGTGTCAAGAAATTAGTTGGCAGATTATTGTGAAATTAATTTATGTCTAAAAGGCTGGTGAATTAGATGTTTGAAATGTGACTCAGATGTTAACTGCCTGAGATACTTAACAGCTTTCCAACGTTCAGTAATCGTTATTTTCGTAACTGTAATGGTGATCCCTATGAGATTTTGGCACTGCATACCGCTGCATAATTTTTCATTATAAGAACTCCTTAGCCTGACTTTTAGTTTCTCATTTGGGTTCCACTTGAGCGATAGCTGGCACGTGATGCCACTCAGCAGTCTCTTCAGCATATGTCCAGTCTGTCTCCGTTTCCTCCGGTAAATTTGTTGCTCAGTATGTTATTGGCTGGTCCGCTGTCTATCATACCTTCCTGTTACTTATCTTTCCCTGCCAACCATCTTCTCTCCAGTATGGAGCGAAGGCAGCTGTTGATAAAAGTTTGCAGTCTGTTGCAAATGCTTTTGGTGAAGCGCGCTGACTAACTTGACATTAATGTTAACAAATAGAAATAATCTTTATGTTAGAAAGTGGAAATTAAAAGATGCGTATATTTCTTATTACATAGACTTATGTAAATAGAAGGAAGTAGTAAAGCGTTAGGCCTCTTTTAAGTAAATTACCAGATTACTTTCACTACAGATAGAAAACTTGGATATTTAGGGAACAAAATTGTATCAAAATAAGGATTTCTGCCCATATTTTACTTATTTTTAGTTTCATAATTATAGTGATTCTATTTTTAATCAAATAGGGATGCAGCTCAATTGCGAACAAGGCAAAACGCTTTCCACGATTTATCTCTGAAGGACCAGCCCCTGACGCCTACAATGTGGTGTCTGTATGGGGTGGTAGAAAGCCAGATCCATGCGGCTTACTTCTTCCGGAGAAAGTATTAAATCAGCTTCTTGGTGAACCAAGTTATAACAAACGGTCGATCTCTGTAAGTTAGTAGAACATTTAAAAAAAGTTTTGATTCTCTTTAATTGTTTTTAAACAAAAATTAGCATTTATTTGATATTAAGATCAGATCAAACCTATCTGTCTTATAATTTGTGCATCTCAACAATTCATTATTATTCTATGATCCAGAGTCTTGCTTTAGCTTGAATTTTGTCCTTCCAAACTAAGCCTGTTCTTATGTCGAAGTTTTAGCATAAAAGCACAGTTTATATTACTAGTTCTCAGTTGTAGAGCTTTCTGTAGACTTTACTGTATCGTTAGACGAGATTGGTTGTTATCGAATTACAGTGTAATGCTGCTAACACCTACCATACTTTTGCTGATCATGGTCCCCTCCCGCCGAAATTTAGAATTTCGGTATAAAGCATTATTCCTGTTAAGCCTCACTACTAACCTGTTGAGTGTTCACCAATAGCCAGTAAAAATATGTAAATAGGTTTCAGACTGAGTGGATCTATCAGGTGTAAGTCAGCTATAATAATGTAGCGAATTCAAATTTAGAGTAATGGAAAATTACTGGTGAAATAAGAGAAGATTGATTGAGGATTGTTAGTAAATTTAAAATACTTTGTCTTTAAATGCCCAAAAAAGCTTTAACATTATCTTTATTTTGACAAATCACACAGTGTTGTACAGTTATATTAACTGATGACGTTTCGAGCAAAAACTATTATTCGTTATCATATCAGGTTCCTCACACAACTTCTTTCCTTCATTTATATACATGTGTGGAATTGACTAGATATTTGAATAAAAATCAATATAGGATAATGTACATTCAGAAATGATAATATGAGCATTATCAATCAAATACAATCAGATGGGAAAAAAGGAGGAGTGTTTTTATAGTCAAAATAAGTTACTTGTTAGAATGTTGTGATGTGCTTGAATTGAAATAGAATTTTATGATTATTTATTATCCTCTTCTGATCTGACCGGTAATAATATCTTCCATATCTCTGGTATTTGCATTGAGTCATTTCTGTTGCATGTGTTGGGTGTAGATAACTCGATGAACAAGGCAGGATTCAGTAATCAACCTCTCTCTCCACCTACCTATATTACTTTTTAGAATTTCAACCCTCTCCCACTCTATTGTGTGGTTGTTTGTTAATGCGTGAAGTACAATAGCTGAGATTTTTTCTAAATTACTTATCATTCCGGGGCCAACTATTCTTCCCTTAGCTAAATTCTTATGTTCTGATAATCTGACTACCCCCGACCTACTAGTCTGACCTATGTAGTTGACTTAATTATAACTCCATAATGGTTAAGATTTTATTTTGATAAATCACACAGTGTTGTACAGTTATATTAACTGATGACGTTTCGAGCACAAACTGTTGCTCATAATCATATCATATCATATCAACTTGATATGATTATGAGCAATAGTTTGTGCTCGAAACGTCATCAGTTAATATAACTGTACAACACTGTGTGATTTGTCAAAATAAAATCTTATCCATTATGTAGTTATACTCTACCACAGTGCCCAAGTTTTATACTTATATCAATTTAACATTATCTCTTGTGTACCTGAAAGCGTAGATTAATGTTTTGTGAAATTTTATATCTTTCATTGTCAAAAGATGCTTCTGAAAATTAATACTGTCATTTTTAACTGTACAAAAATACTAATCTCTGTTGGACTTTGCAGATGATATATGTCTGATTTCCCTCAAACTGGAAGATATGCAAGTAAAAAGCAACAAGGATAGGAGGAACTTCAGGAGAACGTAGAGAAAACAGATGACGAAGATTCCTGACCAGCAGTAACAGTGACAACAACAGACAACAATCAGCATAAATGGGAGGAATCTGAAAGAAGCAACCCCCTTTACCTACCTACCTATCTCTCTGGAAAGTATCGATTCAACTACAGGTGGACGGAACTGACGAGAATATCATCAAGGCGAGGATCGGGAAAGCAAGACAAGTTTTCATTTCTCTCAAGTCTATATGGAGATCAGCAGCACTGCTGAGCATGAAATATCGGATGTGGATTTTCAAATCCAATGTGAAGTCAGTACTACTTATTGTACGTATCAGAGACTTGGCGCGGCATCATGAAGGCCACTACGGACAAACTACACACCTTCATCAACAGCTGTCTTCGCTCAGTGCTCAAGATCAGGTTGCGAGAAAGGATCAGCCACAGAGTGGGATCTCTGGCACTGAGCGAACTAACCCAGCAGGAAGCGATTGTGCAACAAATATGCAGGAAGAAGTAGAGGTGGATTGGACTGTGGCCATACTCTGAGAAAACAAACCATCAAGTGAGTGACATCACATGCCATCGACATCACGCTCGAGTGGAACCCGAATGGGAAGCGGCGAGTTGGTCGTCAGTGCGAGGGTGACGTGGAGGACGTGATGTGAATAGGAGATGAAAGCATATGAGCACAGGTGGAGCCAGGTGAAAACGTTGTCAGAGTACCGAACGCAATGGAGACGTGCGGCTGAAGCCCTACGTTTCTCTAGGAACTAAGGGAAACAATAATAATAATAATCTTTGTGAAGCAAAAGTAATCAGTGTTAAGATTCCAGAAAAATGCTGAAGAGACAATTAAATTTGAGATTCACACTCAAAATTTTGATCCTACATCAGAGATTATGAAATAAACTGCCTTACACAAAACTATTCGTTTTACTAAAGTTTAGGAGTAGAAGATGGTGGTTACAGGGCATAAGGTCACGGTATTTTGCATGCGACTCTTTTCTGGTATTTGACTGAAAGCTGAAGTTTCAGTAGATCAGAACCAGACAGACAGCTGAAATGTGTTTGTTCTCATTCAAGAAAAAGTCAGAAGTATTTCTTAAATAGAATATATGGTTGCCCAATAAATACATAACTAGGAGTGACTTCTCTTAGTTCATTTAAATTAGATTCATCAATTACTTCTGCCATTATAACTGTGCTTTATTATATGACTGAATTACATTTACTGCTTACAGTTTCTCCAGCTCTTTTTCCCCTTTGACTGTCATCAGATTTTTCGTATTTGCCTGTGAAAATACCGTTTTCATTCACACGAGTCATTCCCATCATACTGTTGATTACTATACAGTTTTAATTATTCACCTTTCTAGAAACCGCTTCTAGTCGTTGTATCAGTGATATCACTCCCTCTGTCATTATGAAATAATAAACTGTCATATGCCTGAGCATACATATAAACAAGGCTGTACAGTCCGGAGATTTTCATGCTAAAGCAGTTTAAATCCTTTTTAAGGCGTAGAAATAACTTCTTCACTAGAAAATAGTTGACTGACTCATGACTGACTGACTGATTTTAACGTACAACTTTGCACCGATGTGCAGCAGTTCAAATCGCCACACTCCATGTAGCACACAAAGCAAGAGAAGAAAGTAGAAGAACTGCATAATATAGACAGTAAACAGAGATATGAGGCAAAATGAATAGTTATATCGAGGAACAATATAGTTTTATTGGGTATTATAAGTCACAAGGAGTAGATGCATCTGCGCCAGCCATTGAGAATGATCACTTTGAGCCATATCACCAATTGTCTCCAGACTCCATTGGTTTTTACCGTCCTGAGGACCCCTCCTCCCTACGTGGTTGGCTTAAAATAACTGTTGTGGATTTCATTGACTGATGCCATGTTTTGGTTTGACCGCATCTAGCTAACTCTTTTCCAACCTGACCCTATGTCAGTCTACATTGCCCGTCGATGAAGGCAATAAAGAGCTAAGCATTCATGCGTAACACGTTTCCCAACCGTCTCAGTCGGTATAGCTTCACAGCCTCGTCTATTGATTTCTCCTCCTTACCTAGCACTCGACTGATGCCTAACCTCAATATTACTCACCCTACTATACCACTTCACACGTGAGATAGAACGCAGGCATCTATGATCAGAGACAGCTAGTCTTCACATGTCTTCCACTTTCAATGGCGAGGTCTCACAGCCATAAAGGAGGACGGAGCGGACTGCTGAGCAGTACACACGCCCTTTGGTCGATAGTCGGATATCACTTCTACACTAGAGACGACGTAGACTGGCACATGCGAAACAAGCCTTTTGTATGCTTGCTGAGATTTCATCAGCGATCAACCCGCTGGCGTTGGCTGATGCAACTTCCCAGATAAGTGAAGTGCGATTCTTAAGAATTAGAATTGGTTAGAATCGAATTCCTCATTTACCCGTGACACAGGTAAGGGTGAAAATAAAAATTATCCCTATCTCAGTACATGATCTCCTCGGCAATTAAGAAAACAAGCGAAATATACTACTGATTTGTTGATATGAGTAGTTGGAAACCACTGTCATCTGTCAGTGGTACCGAAGTGGTTTGGCTCTTCTAAACGAACGAAACGACCGACCAGTGTATGCGCCAGCTGGACCTGGTCAACAAGTACTACTGTTGCATGTGGGTGGTTTCTGGGCACCCAAATCAATCAGTCAGTAGTATATAGCAACACGCAAAGTTTTAGTTGGCAAAAATTTTGAGCAAATTTTTTTAAGATGAATGAATGAGACCATTTAAAATGAACACCTTATTCAGGGAAGGCTTCACATCTTTTTCAGTGTTATTATTAATACTATTATTGTTGCTTTTAATTCCTAGAGGAACATAGGGCTTCAGCCGTGCGTCTCCATTGCGTTCGGTTCTCTGCTAGAGTCTTCACCTGGCTCCATGTCTGCCCACGTGTTTTCATCTCCTCTTCACATGACCTCCTCCAAGTCACCCTTGCACTGACGACCGACTCGCCGCTTCCCTTTCGGGTTACACTCGAACAATGGCTTGTCTAGTGATGTCACTCACTTGATGGTTTCTTTGCTCAGAGTATGGCCAATCCATCTCCATTTCTTCCTGCCTATTTGTTTCACAATTGGTTCCTGCTAGGTTGGTTCGCTCCTAGAAATCCCTGTTGCTGATCTTTTCTGGCCGGCCATCTGATCTTGAGTATTGAGCGGAGACAACTGTTAATGAAGGTCTGAAGTTTGTTTGGGACGCTCTTTATGACGCGTCAAGTCTCTGATCCGTATAGTAGCAGTGACTTCACATTGGAGTTGAAAATCCAGATCTTATTTTTGAATCTGAGTGCTGTTGACCTCCACACAGACTTGGGAGTGATGAAAGCTTGCCTTACTTTCCCGATCCTCGCCTTGATGATATCAATGTCAGTTCCATCCGCCTGTAGTTGAAACGATGCTTCCCACGTAGGTAGGTTAAAGATATGATATGATGTGATTATGAGCAATAGTTTGTGCTCGAAACGTCATCAGTTAATATAACTGTACTACACTGTGTGATTTATCAAAATAAAATCTTATCCATTATGGAATTATACTCTACCACAGTGCCCAAGTTTTATACTTATAGGTAAAAGAGGTTGTTTCTTTCAGGTTCCTCCCATTTATGCTGATTGTTGTCTGTTGTTGTTGTTGGTGGTGGTGGTGGTGTTGCCCAGGAATCTTCATCACCTCTGTTTCCTCTAAGTTCACCTGAAGTCCTATCTTTGATGCTTCTTCTGCCGCGTTGTTTCAGTATGGTATAAAATATTTCATCTGACAATATAATGTAACCATCCATGGGCTTTCCTTGACTATTTATTAGTAGTGTGTCTCACCAAACAATTTCCTCTCCCATTGCAATTTTGTTTTTTAATTTCTATCTGATCGAAATGAAGTCGAAAAGTAGTCTGTATCGTTACATGTTTGACTAACTGCTCGTGCAAAGACAGAGTCTAGCAGAGTTTCTGTCTATTCTTCTGTCTATTTTGGAAGTTTTGATAAATTTTCGTTATGTAATCAAGTACTTAAGCCTGCTAAAATTTGTCTTACACTTGCTGGTGTGTGAGCAAATACAACAAGGTGAGTTTTTAAATAACCTGATATCTCCCATATTTAAATTTAAGGCAAATTTCGAGTTATTTTTACTTGCATATTTAGACTTCCCTTATCAGAATTACATATTGTAAGTTTCATGTATAAGGTGGCACGCCGTTTAGCCTTGTAGATTGTCAGCAAGATGACTGACTGGTTAAAATAAGGAACACTTTATCACAGGGTACTTTCTGACAACCATTTGAGACAGACTTCATGGAACATCCTTGTTTTCCTATCGTATGACCCTGTGTTTCTCGCTGCTGGTAATATCAGGACCGGGTTTTGATGAAAGTACTTTTGTTATTGCTTATCGTTTGGCGGTGTATTCACTGTTTTTGTGCATGGTATGTATACTTCGTTTCAGTGTGACAAAATTCCTTACGTTCGATTTCGTGATGTGCCAAGTATACCATCTGGTCAATTTGTTCACGGTTATGAAGAGGGTACAGATGGGAGATTACAACCACAGCCAGGGCCAAAACGCGACGAGACTATTGGGCCAGCGTTTTATGCACCGACAAAGGAACCTGTCTTCACAAGATATAGAGGGTGTGGATGGTCAAAAAGTGTAAGTTTTTGTTTTAGTACTTACTAAGTACTTAAACTAAGACTTTTGATTGATTACTTAAGTGTGTATGCAGTTGAGGAGTGTTACTTTTGCCGTGTGAAATCGTAGATATAATAATAATGTTTAACTTTTATTGCGATTATTAGTGGGATCAGTTAATGTCTAGAACAGTTTCGTAAACGTTTTTCTGAAAAATTTTTTTTAAAGTAAACACATGCACTAACAACAAAACAAAAGCGTATAGATAGTAGACCAAAATGTGCGGTACATCCGCTTCGTAGTGCGTATTTCGTGAAAGAGTGAAGTAACTTATTAGTAAGCGTTTTCATTGGTAGAACACAGAAACCAAGCAAAATCGACATCACCAGTATTATTATTATTCCCTTGGGTTCCAAGCGGAACATTGGGCTTCAACAACACATCTTCACTTTGTTCTATTTGGTGCTGTCCTCTTCAGATGTGTCCACGATTGCCCACAGTCTCTCATCTCCTCCTCACCGCACGATCCCCTCCACATTACCCTAGGAAAACGCACCGGTGGCTTCTCATTGGGATCCCACTCGAGGGCCTGAAGCGTGGTGTCATTCGACGGCTTCCTCAGCGTATGCCAGATCCATCTCCATTTTCTCCTACATATTTGGTTGGTTTCTTCACAGCCAGAGTTTCTTGTTGCTAGTTCATTCTGGCCAGCTAGCCATTCGATCTTCAGTATGGAACCGGCGAAAGCAGCTGTTGATAAGTCCGAAGTAGCCTGTTGGAAATGCTTTCCGTGACACGCCGGCCAAGTTTCTGACCCACAGAGAAGCACTGGCTAACTTGAAATTTGTGTTGAAAATCCGAATTTTGTTCTTCATGCTGCGGCGAAGTGCAGAAGATTTCCAAACTAGTTTCAGGTTGGTTAAGGCGTATCTTTCCTTTCCGATTCTGGCTGGCTTTCATATCTTCATTCGTTCCGCATGTGGTTGAAACTGTGCTTCCTAGCCGGATAATTGAAGGAAGTAACCTCTGTTAAGTTTCTCCCTTTAATGGTGATTGGTGTTGGTTGTTGTTGTTACCGCTGTTGGTTGGTTATCTTCATCACCTCAGTCTTCTCTATGTTCTCCTAGAGTCCTGTCTTCTCTGGCTGCTTCTTCTGCCAGTTTGTTGGTTTTCGCCTGCAAATCTTCGAGTTCATGTGACATTAGACATATATCATCTGCGAAATCCAGATCTTCCAGTGTCTTCTTATCGGTCGTCCAGAGTATTCCTGTCTTCTCGCTCTCAACGCACAGCCTGACACATAATCCAGTCCACCATAATTAAGAATATCATCGGTGATAATAGGCACCTGTCTTACCCCTGTGTTCACTTCAAACGCAGGCTCCTTTCAGTTTTCCATTGTCGATCACCTAACACGTGACATTGTCAAATAGCCAGCTGTTGAATGAGGTTGATAAAGACTTGGGAACTGCACTCCGTAGTGTTGAAGTAGTTTCCAAATTACTTCCCGGCCAACGTTCATTGGCTTGATCTCATTCAAGGTTTCTACTTTTGTTGTAGGATTGGTGTCTACTGGCAGTTCTGTGCGTGCTGTTGTCGGTGGAGGTATTTCTGGGCGAGTTGCAGGTGATGGTCGATTCAAGAGTCCTTTAAAGTGATCAGTTCATTGTTTTATTTGTTTCTCGACCTTGGTAACTAGGTTCACTTGAACATCTTTTATTGGTTTCATCATCTGGGTTGATCTCTTCCCGGATAGTGAGCAGCCTTGTTGTCTGATATAATGTTCTCAGCTCCCTTTTACCTGTGGCCTGCCTGTTCTGCTTCAGTTACCGGCAAGTGTGTCGTATAATTGTCTTTTGTCTTTCCTGGCACTCTTCTTCACTTCTTTATTCAGTGCAGTGTACATTCCTGTTAACTCAGCTTCTCCTTCTGTTGTCCATCCTTGCGTTGAGTCATCTTCTCCTTCACTATCCTCCTCTCCTCTTTTCTACTGGCTTCCAGGTATCCACTGAGAGCCATTCCTTGTCGTTTCTCTTCTTTCTCCCCAGAACAGTTGTACACGTTTCCATGAACATCACCTTCAGAGAGTTAGTTACAATGTTCTTCCTTTCACACAGGTTTCCTCAGTGATGCCACGTAGTATCTCCGACTTTGCTCTGATGTGATCTGTAGTAAAGGCATCCCTTATATTTTTGTCCTTCAGTTTCTGAATATTGAACTTGAATTGCGGCCTGAAGGATTTCAGTCTCACCTGGAAGGTTCCTTGAACTAGATGATGATAGTTTCAGTCCACACCTGCTCGCCTTCTCGACTTTGTGTCTAGCAGGCTGCGTCCCCGCTTCCTTGAACAACATTGCGATGAAGTCTATCTGGTTTTTGGTGTGTCCATCAGGTGTTTGTACACGATGCCTCAAATTACCGAATTGCTGAAAGCGCAGAAGTCTGCGAAGAGTTCTCCGTTCTAGAGTAGTTGACCCCAACAAGATAACTAGCCCAGTAAATAGTTCAGCTATAGCAATACGTGCAAATACACACAACCATACAATAGGATGGGATGAGATGACACGATGGAAAGAGAAACTGATAACAGAAGTTTTGTTTATCGAATGAATTGACAATACGCGAAAAATAGGAATGATCGAATACCATTTCCAGACAACTAGGGGACTCTACTACTCCCACAACAAATCGGAAGGGAGAAAGAGAAATATATAAAAATCAAGCTTCTATGTTTTGTAGTTATAATTCGTGTGATTATGAACAATTGCGTTCAAAATGTCATCCAATGAATAATACTGTTACACTGTGTGGTGTATGGAATTAAAATGTTTCGGTGATCAGGTGCTTGCACATAACAGTTTAATGCATTATTTTACGAAACGTTTTACTATATCTCATGAGCTGTTTTTACCAACCAAAGTCTGTGATGTAAGTTTTATGTCTAATTTCCCATATTATACGATGCATAATACAAGTGGGGATTAGTGGTCGTCAAAATCTGTTGACGTGAAAATTTACAAGAGGTGAAGAAAGCATTACTAATTACTAATTTCAAAATAACGCATCCACTGGTGCAAAATAAGTGAGCGGAAGTAAGTTTGCATTGGAGTGACTTATTCAAACCGCCAGCAAATGAATTTATTGACTTATTCTGTGTTTCCGTCTGCCTACCCACTGCTCTTCGCCAATGTAATTCAACTCCAGTTAAGATCACTCTTCGAGAGAGGTGGTATCTAGACACTGGCTGTCTCACCTGATGGATTTTCTCTCCCCGAAGCTAAAACTCTTCACCCAGTCACGTCAGATAAGTAAATGAAATAAGAAATCCATCTGATCACTAACAAAGTTCTATAGGTGTCACATCTATTTGGCTGTCAACAGAGATACTATTTAATTCACTTTTAGGTTTACACGTCGATTGATTAGACTGAAGTGCTCGGTCCCAGGTTGAAATGTCGGCTTCTTGTGCAGATGCTTCGACGAAGTTAATTGGTGGATGGTAACTAGCAGTGGAATCCAGGATGCACATTTTGTCCTATTCGGGACTCGTCAACTGGATGTACCTGCATTCTACAGTGACGTTCCCACCGAGGCTTGAACCCAGTGCCCATAGTTTCAAACGCCAAAGCGTTATCCACATGTCAACCTGAGACCAAGCACTTCGGTCCAGTTAATCGACGGGAAAATCTAAAATTGAATTAAATAATAATATGACCCGTTGCACAAGAAGTGGCTCTCTTGTGGCGCTAGTGGTCTAGTGGATAACGATTTGGCGTTTGAAACTATGGGCTCTGGGTTCGAGCCTCGGTGGGAACATCATCACTCACTGCGGAATGCAGGTACATCCAGTTGACGAGTCTCGAACGGGACGAAATGCGCATCCTGGATTCCACTGCTATTCACCATCCATCAATCAACAGAAATATTGTTTATTAATTTAGACTAAGATGTAACCTACCTGTGTTGATGCATTTTACTTCTGCTTTCTAGACTTCAGAGCGCAATCTAGTGCGTATAACTCCTAACTCAATTGGTCCAGGCCAGTATAACCCTTACAGTGATCACTGGGAGAAGATTATAGAAACGGCAAGAGAAAGAAGTGTTGTTGAAGCTGAACGACCATTAGCAGTTCCAAGATTTATGGATAAAGTTGTCCAACAGTTACACAAAAATGTAAAACCTTTTTTTCTCTTTCAATTCTGATATTTTTTCTTTTTAATAATGACTTTGTAAAACATGATTGTTCCATCAATGCAGTGACAGATTCAAGACGGGATAGATAATACAGAAAATTGAAGATGTCGTGTTTCGGCATTAAACAGTAAATTTTTACCTAATTAATTGAGATATCAGTGGGTATCTTTACCTGACGGAAGGCTAAATAAGCCTTGTGTTATATGTGTATTTATATATATTACGATACCGTTCATAGTGGACATCACGGACAGTTATTAATAGTTTCATCTCAAGTTCATAATTCTGCCTCGCGTAAAAATTAATCGAATAACAAGGTTCAATCATAAAAGATCTAGATTTGCAAAAATGGAAACAAGAGTGAGGTAAAGAGAATTGTGGCAGATACTGTAATGACCATTCATCAAAACTGCAGTCTACAGAAATTTTCACTTGTTTGCTGACTCTGTGCAAGGACGATAAGTTGCATATCTAAGTCTGAATCGACACCTACCATGGTTCCAGTGGGCAAGACATACTAATATAGAAAAAATTCCCATTTAGACATTTAGAAGGCAGAAAGATTGAGCAAAGAAATACTTACTTTTCAATTAGATACTCATCTCTGGCTGTACTCTCATATATATAGCATTTTTATTACAATACACAACAGTTTACCAATCAAGTAGCACTGATATGTTTGTTAACAATAATTAATTAGTCAGTGTCAAAGTGTCAATGGGTTGATAATTAACGAAGAAAATAAATACACACGATTAAAAGGTAGAAATGGTTGCAACACATGGATTGTTGCGTAATGAATAATTTTGGAAAAATGAAGAGTAATTAAGGAATAAGCGTGTGCTCAAGTTGATCACGTAACAGATTGTTAAAGAAAAGAAAAAAATAATTTGGACAATTATAATTTTTATAATTTTTAAAGGTTTAGTAGGAGGGAGGAGAAGTAGTCCGGTTTATACATTCATATAACGATGGCCAAGGTATGGAAAGTGGCTGTACAAATTTCTTCTGAACACACACAGAGCTTTGGCTTCTTCAGGTGGATTCCTGTTGCTTCAGCTGTATGTGGAAGACGAACTCGTAGAGCAAAATTAAAATTAGTAGGAATGCTACAAATAATTTCAAATGCAGTATTCACATCAACCTTATGCTCACTATCTACAAGGTGTGCTACAATAGAGCTACACATAGATATTGTTTGTCCCTTGCTTAACCATGCTTGTTGATGTTCGGAAATACGATGATGAACCTGCCTAATTTTACTCCCAATGCAGCTGGCTCCGCAGCTGCAGTCAAACTGGTATATACACATAGAGGAGGCAAAGTTAGGCAGTTTATTCTTATTTCTCGAACGTGGAATAGGGGTGGTTGTGAAGAGATAACGTACCTCTGCTGCATAATAAGCTCGTTTAACTGCATTCTTCAGACATCTTATCTGACTAGGGAATTCTAATTTATCTGAAACAAGCGACTTTACAATGTACTTTTGATCGGGCACTAGGAAGTAATTACTGTCATGTATCTGGTCCGTGGTTTAGCTCAGACTGAATTCTATCAGTCAGGCTTGCAATGTGGTCTACATACTGTGTGTCTGGTCATGGTAGTGCACTCTACACAGGGTCATTTGCAGGCCTGAATCCCTGAGTACTAACGTCCAAGACTGCAGCACTGAGTGACTCAGGTCCGAGTCTCAGAGGGGGGATGAATTCCTTCAGGACTGCAAATACGCCTTACTGACTGTTGAATGCTAACAAGCACAAAACTTAGGTTAGACAAAGCTTCCCACCGATTGCCTCCAACTGTATAACACCTAACGATTTTAGATGCTTGGAGGCAATCGACAGGAAGCCTTGCTTGACCTAGGTTTCGTGCTAGTTGGCACTCACCGGTCAGTAAGGCGTATCTGCAATCACCTTGAAGGAACTCATGTCCCTTCTAAGGTTCGAACCCGCGTCACCCAGTGCTGCAGTCAGAGACGTTACCACTGGGCTATTCGGGCTCGTGACTGACCTCCATATCTGACTGATAGAATTCAGTCTGCACCAAAGAAAGGACCAGTCACATCACACTAGTTTCTAGTATCCAATCAAAGTACTTTACAATTTACACAAATGTTATACTTTTCACTCGTAACGATGGCCGAAGTAATTCCCAACTTAATTGAAGCTCTATATGGTTAAAGATTCTATCCAAATAGTTCTGACAATTTGGTTTCTGCTTGTGTACAAATTTAAACTTTCGTTTATTAAAGTTGTTAAAGTGATAACTGTCAATATATAACAACTATCTTTATATTGATTACAACTGTATATATATTGTCCTTAAAAATGCTAGACGAAATAACAATGGAGTAATTAATTAGATACTCTAAACTATATTGTACATAAAGTCCACTGAAAGGCATATACTGAGTAATGGCAAAACAGCTCATTGAAACATAAATTGCTTGTTGAAAAAATACAAAACAAACAACACAAGAAAATTGATTTTTCTTTCATCAGGTGTTTTTTGGCTTATTTCGAGTTTATAAAGTTTTGTTAGTCGTTGTTTAATCTATTTTGATGAAGGTTAGTTATATTAGACAGATTGATCTTGTTTAAGTTCATCAAGCTTCCCGATTTCGTAACCTTATATATATATATATGTATATATGTATATATATATATAAGGCTACGCGAAGACAGGGATATCCTGGACGGACATGAAGAACCTAGAAGACCTGGATTTCGCGGATAACTTATGTTTGATGTCACACAAAATCGAAGACTTACAAGCGAAAACCGACAAACTGGTCGAAGAAACAGCCGGTGAAGACAGGACTCCAGGTGAAGATAGACAAGACCGAGGTTATGAAAATAACTAACCAACCAACAAGAACAGCAGCAGCAACATCCACCGCCAATCACCATCAACGGGAGGCATGTGAAAGAGGTTACTTCATTCACTTATCTAGGGAGGGAGCATTGTCTCAACTACAGGAGGAACGGACGAGTATGTCAAATCGGGAATCGGGAAGGCGAGAAACACATTCATCAACCTCAAACCAATCTGGAAATCTTCGTCACTCACCATCAACAACAAAATTCGGATTTTCAATACAAACGTCAAGTCAGTCAGTTCTTCTATACGGATGGATCAGAAACTTGGCGGGTCACAAAGAATATTTCCAACAAGTTGCAGACCTTTATCAACAACTGTCTTCTCTCTATACTGAAGATCAAATGGCCGGAAAGAATCACCAAGAAGAAACTGTGGGAACAAACGAAACAAGAAGCAATTGCTCAACAAATATGCAGGAGAAAGTGGAGATGGATTGGACACTCACTGAGGAGGAGGCAGCTGGGTGACATCGCGCGTCAGGCCAGTGCTGGAGTGGAACCCGAAAGGGAAGGGGCGAGTGGGACTTCCAAGGGTGACATGGAGGAGGTGGTGTGAAGAGGAGCTGAAACAGTATGGATTAACATGGATGCAAGTGAAAAGTACAGCAGATGACAGAAGCAAGTGGAGATGTGTAGTTGAAGCCCTATGTTCCACTAGGAACCCAAGGGAGCAATAATAATAATACATATTACCTTTCAGATTTCTCCAGACCAGTGGATGACTGGAGAACACAACTCTTCGCGTCACTGTGAAGAATGTTATTCACAATTATGTAGATTTTAAAATTCTTCTCCTAAAGACATCGCAGATTAAGTCTCTCTTGAAATCAAGTTTGATGTAAAGTTTTCCTTTTTCGGTATAAATGGTGTTTGCTTCCATGAAACTTTCAATTTGATGTTTTTGTCAATAAATCTCAGTGGATATGCAATTTGGATAAAGATTTCTTTCAGAAGGTCTAGTTCTACTTCTAGAGCGTCAGGGTTACACATGCTTTGGATGAGAGTCGTAAGGTATATAATTAAATGTCATATTCTCTAAATAGACACCCAAATGCAGAGACTTGTCAGTTAGCGGTTCCATGTGTTTTTGTTCTGTGGACAAATCTCCTTTGACTCTCCTTATTAGTTCAACGTCAAGAAAAGGCATTTTGACTCGTTTTCCATTTCAAGATTGTATTTGTTAAATGTTAATTAAGGTTATAATTGTTACGACAAAGGATAAAAATGTCATCCGCATACTTTGTATAGTGTTGAAAATGATCAGCATTCGAAGCTTGCCATATCACAGTCTGTTGGCAGTGCACACAAAGGAGATTCCATTGGGATTCCATCCTTTCGTCTGTGACTGATATTAGTGAAAGTGAATAATGCATCAAGGGTACTCAGCACAAAGAACGAGATTCAGATTTCTAACGCTAACTTCAAGTGAGTACTCCTCTATGGCCTAGAAATTAGGCTAGTCACGGGAATCACTTCCAACATCCTACTGTAGACTTTGTCGGACGCCTGCCTTTGCTCCGAAGTGAAGGTCAGCTGACCGACCGGAAAGCATTAGCAAGAAGGAAGTCTGGGTTTGAACCAACCAAGATCCTGCTACCCAGCAAATATGTCGAAGGAAATGAAGATGGATCGGTCATTCACTGAGAAGGCAGTTGAGTGATGTTACCTCACCGGGTCACCGCTCATGTGAAACCCGAATGGACAAGGAGAAGTTGGGCATCCGACAGTGATATGGAAGAGACCATATGAGAAGGAAGTGAGAGCATAGGGGCAGTAGTGGAGTCAGCCGAAATAGATCGTAGCGAACAGAGTGCAATGGGGATTTACTGTTGAAGGCCCAGTTTCCACTTGTGATTCGAGAGTTTTACAGTTTATTTGTGAAGTAAGTCCACAGGAACCGATGAGCATTGAACTATCCGAGATGGTTCAGTACACTGAACAAGTTTTATGCACACACGCGACCGCTGTAGTCGAAAAAAGTTAAGATCACTCACTTTATTTATTTATTTATTCATTCGTTTATTGGGTGAATAATACAAATTTATGTTATTAGCGTAATATTATCTTTTTTAAATTTCAAGTGTGCTATCTGTTCGCATTACAGCTTATCTTCTTATTTATTTTATAATCCCACAGAATTTTCCCAGTCCATGTTCATATAATATTCAGGATAAACAATTTTCAAAGTCTGATGGATCACAGGCACCTTTCAATACTGAAGAAAAAGTATTTTCAAAATAATTTTGTTTATTTATGAAAAAAAGTTTTGAAGTTACTATAGAGTTTAAATTTTTTTGTCCAATTGTTGGTTTGTGGGCGTTTGATTGCCTACAGAATTTCATCATGAGCTGACATCGGTTAGAGAACCATTAGAGAAACAGCTCGGAGGACTGGACACCTGTATCGTCCTAGTGCCTGGGAGTCTTCAGCAGTACGCGCCCAATGAGGTTCGAACTCGGGGCCTTTTAGACCATTAAGCTCGCCTTGTAACCGGAAGGCCCCGAGTTCGAACCTCATTGGGCGCGTACTGCTGAAGACTCCCAGGCACTAGGACGATGCAGCTGTCCAGTACTCCCTGGTGGTTTTACAATGGTTCTCTAACCGATGTCAGCTCATGATGAAATCCTTTAAAATGTTTGTAGTTGTTTTCAGCTATCGTAATACTTAATTTTCCTCATGTTAGGGATTCACAATCTATAAATAAGTTTAAAGCTGTTTTCTGTTTTCGTATTCATACTTTCAAGTACTTCTAAAGTAGATAACTAAGAACATTGCTGTCAGTGAGTTATTCCGTAATCAAACTCGTATTCAGACTAATCAAATGACTGGCCATTAAGTTTTATGACGGGGCACCTTGTTTGAATTCCATGTGTTATAAAAACATTGTGCAAAGAAAACTTGATTCGTTTAGAAACTCATTAACTCCATCAGGACACTGGTTTTCCACAAAGAGAAGTTGTCAGGTAGCTCAAACAACATAACATTTGTGGAAACAGACATATTTAACTTTTTTTCTTCACTATCATATGCAATCAACAGAATGAAAAAGTATTTATATTTTTTTCTTAATCGGAGCCAGTTAGTGGATAAAGTCAGAATGAAATTCACTGGAATATTGTGTTCACCAGTCAGGTTATTGTTAAAGAGTGCTCTGTTTTAATCAGTATACTCAACACCTAGAAATTGTAATGTTGAAGAGTAGGGCTGAATCACCTAATTTTATAACAGACTCTGTACTAACCCAGTGAAGCATCTCCAACACTCTATTACATGTTCAGAGGATAAAAACCAAATTTAGTAAATGATTCTATATAACTATTGGGCGATTGACTCATATGAGCAGTTGTACACCACCTGCATCAACCAGTGGTGCTTAGCATCCAGATTATCGAAGCGATCTACACACCAGACAGCCAACAAACCAACGCATTCTGTTAATAGACTTTAATTCGTCACATCCGTTAACTGTTAAGGCAGGCTTAGTTAACTGTGTCTAACAAACCGAGCCATAGCATTAAGTAGCACGAAAAAGACCTTAACGACGACATAAAACAGATAGAAGAAGCGTTGGTGTTGAATAACTAACCATCCTATAAAATTCATTAGGAAGATAACTAAAGGCCAAAAACAAAATAAAAATAATTGTGGAACTAGTAAAGATAAAATAAATAAGAAAGAATATTAGTCATCCACTGTAATACGATATAAGTAGGGGACATCTGAGGCGCTGCCTACGTAGGATTCTTAATAAAGCAGGAATTAGGGTGTTGGCATTCAAACCTACAAACTCACTCAGGTAGGACAAGCTCTGTAGGTTGAAGGACCCTGTCGGTCCACCCAATTAGACAAAATAATATAATTTACAAAATACCCTGCAATGACTGTGAATTAAGTCAATTACATAGGTCAGACTAGTAGGTCGGGGGTAGTCAGATTATCAGAACATAAGAATTTAGCTAAGGGAAGAATGGTTGACCCCACCCGAGAAGATAAGTAATTTAGAAAAAAGCTGAGCAATTGCACTTCACGCATTAACAAATAACCACACAATAGAGTGGGATAGGGTTGAAATTCTAAAAAGTAATATAGGTAGGTGGAGAGAGAGATTGGTTACTGAATCCTGCCTTGTTCATTGAGTGTACACCCAACACATGCAACAGAAATGACTCAATGCAAATACCAGAAATATAGAAGATATTATAACCGCCAGTCAGTCAAATCAGAAGAGAATAATAAATAATCTCAAAATTCTATTTCAATTAAAGCATATCACAACATTCTAACAAGTTACTTATTACTGCTATAAAAACACCCGTTTTATTTTTTCCCATCTGATTGTATTTGGTTGATAACACTCATATTATCATTTCTGAATATACATTATCCCATATTGACTTTTATTCAAATATCTAGTCAAGGAAAAAAGTGTGAGTAACTTGATGTGATTATGAGCAGTAATAGTTTTTGCTCGACACGTGGTCATCAGTTAATATTACTCTACAACAAACACTGTGGGATTTATCAAAAAAAAATCTTATCCATAATGGAGTTACGCTCTACCGCAGTGCCTAAGTTTTCTACTTATATCAATAACACCAGACAGCCATTTCACTAGTTAGGGACCGAGCTCATCAGCCGTATACTCGATTTGACTCAGCTCAGAGAGCTAAATCAGTTCGAACTTGCAGACTTCTAGTTTAGCTAATTGGATGAACTGTTAATACACAGAATCAAACTTGGAGTTCGCAAGCTACATCGTGGTTTTCATAAGTTAGAACTTCTGGTTAGCAAGTGCTACCGCTTGGTGTGAGTGACATCCAACTACCTACATCAATTAGTCAGTGGTATATAGCATCTACTGAAGCAGCTGTGGTGGAACATCACCTCAAACTGTGTACGCTGTAAATCTTGAGTGGACTTGCCAATCGCGAGTTTCATTAGTAGGCAATTAAATTTGAAAACCTTATAGTCTAAACATTAGCTTCAAAATATGCACAGCGGTCAGAAGGTTATTTGAAGGTTATGTAGAAAACTACGTATATATTTTACTATTAAACATGTTAAGTAAAATGCACTCTTTTTGTTACAACTAAGTGAAACAGATGAAAGATATCAGTTACCTTTATTATTGCTGAAAATTTATTACAACAGGATAAAACTTTTCTTTGATTTCATTTTTATTTATCAAGAGATTCAAAGACAAAGTAATTGAAACGCCAGCGCCAAATAAATATGATCCTCAAGATGGTGCAATTTCACGAAGATGGTTGAAGCGTTTTCAACCGAAGCCATTCGATGCAACAGCAGAACGATTCACTAGCAAAAGTGAACCAGGTCCAGGTGAGTTTAGATAATAATTAACTGTCGAATACACTGGTTAAGCGAACTTCATCTCGGTAAATTAGGTTCTTCATCTTTTATGAATTCGTTTTTTTAATTTTTATCATCATTGACAGACTGTTGAAAATGCTGCAGGTGGGCATACAGTGTAGTGTACTTATTGAAGATGAGTGAATTTGAAAATCTGGATGATAAAAAGGTGTACATACATCTACACCTCTGTAAAGAATTGTGTGTTGTGAGGAAGAGTATCCAGTTACTGATTCTCAGAACTTCAGGTACCACAGTCAGGCAGTGCTCATCTTGGCTGAAATCATCAGTAAATAGACTGATTCTATGCTTTTAGTCTAACCACTCCATTACCCTTCACCAAGCTAATCCAACTTCGGTTAAAATCACTCTCCTACGCAGGTGGTGTCTCAACAGTGGCACAGTGGTTAGAACTCTCGCCGACCATGCACATGGTCCGAAAATCGATCCCCTGTCGACGCACACCTGATACCAGTAGTCGGCCTGCAAAATTTGGACTAAGGATATCACATGCTGAAAATTCCATACCTGTACCAAAAACATACGGTGTGGAATCAAGCTTTAATCAAAACAAAAAAACATGAGGAAAATATGTATTCGCAGTCAGAGCTGATGAGTTTTCATATGGTCATCAACTGACTTTTCTTCTTTGTCTTACACTATAGCCACAAGTCCCTTTATATCCTCTAACTGCAATAAATATTCCATACATTTATAAAGTAGGAATGGTACTAAATGCTGACGGGTAGCTGGATGTCTTGAGAGAGTTAACGATGACTCAATATAGCAAATGAAGAGTGTGCCTTCTATAGTCATGCTAAGTTTTCATCAGACATCAGCTGATTAGGATTGATGCATTTTCCTAAATATGTGAAGTGGTCACAGTATTCAGCCATTTCACTTTTTTTCTCATTCCTTTACATTCCCAGTGGAACATAGCGCCCCAAGCTACAGGCTTGAAGTTTCTGTAGCAGTGGTGTTTATTTTTACGGGATGGGGTTGCTAGCCTCATGTCCAACCTTCCCTCTTTACCAGTCTTATTACTAGCTCAGCGAGGTAAAGGAGTGCGTCGGTGGCCGGGGATCGAACCCCGCTGTGCCACCGACGCCAATTACTTGTTTTATTCGTCATTCTGTAAGAATGCTTTCCTCATAATTTTATCTAATGACTTTTGGAAGTCGCTTTTAGAATAGTCAGTATCACTTTCATTCTGACTTCCTTCTAAAATTTGCTGACAGCCATTTCACTACCACTTGTTAAACAAGCAGTCGGTATATTTTTCTGTGTGTTTTGAGTACTATGCATCTTGTGATCACCTTCATCTAAAAAATCGATATTATCTAAGTTTTTTGAGGTCAACAATAAGTTTTTATGGTAGCAAGTCATTCTCTGGAACATTAAATTCGACCAAGGTTACATCCATTAATTTCCAAACTCCGATTTACTCATTAAGAAATAACAATAAACTGAGCGAATAAATGTATTCCTTTTCAATTATTTCCTCATCTTTGGCTCTACTTTATAATATATAGTTGTTTTTTTCACATCAAAAGTTTTTACCAGTCATGTGATTATTTTAGTCCAATTTACGAATTTCTTGATTATGTAATGACTTGCTACTAATGCCTATATGTTAACTTATCTTGAATTCCGTAATTAATTTGCACTCCTCCTTCAAAACTTAGATATCTTGTTACTAATATCTGTTAGTTAATTGATGTTTTGATGACTTTTAACTTCTTAATTTCACCCTCTTTACCTAAAACTTATTAACTAAGATAACCACATGACTGGAAAAATTTCGATGTAAAAAACTATATATTAGTGTAGAGATGATGTATTATTATTTATTATTATTATTGTTTCCTTTAATTCCTAGAGGAACATAGGGCTTCAGCCGCGCGTCTCCATTACTTTCGGTTCTTTGCTAGAGTTTTCACCTGGCTCCAAGTCTGCCCACACGTTTTCATCTCCTCTTCACATGACCTCATCCAAGTCACCCTTGCACTGACGACCAACTCGCTGCTTCCCTTTCGGGTTCCACTTGAGCGATGGCTTGTCTAGTGATGTCACTTGATGGTTTGTTTTCTCAGGGTACGACGATCCACCTCCATTTCTTCCTACCTATTTGTTTCACAATCGGTTCCTGCTGTGTTGGTTCGCTCATTGCCAGAGATCTCTGTTGCTGATCTTTTCTGGCTGGCTATCTGATGTTGAGTAGTATCGAGCGAAGACAACTGTTAATGAAGGTCTGTAGTTTGTTTGAGATGCTCTTTATGACTCGCCAAGTCCTGATTGGTATGGTAAGTAGCACTGACTTCACATTGGAGTTGAAAATCCAGATCTTATTTTTGGTGCTGAGTGCTATTGACCTCCACACAGACTTGAGAGCAGTGAAAGCTTGTCTTGCTTTCCCGATCCTTGGTTTGATATCCTCGTCAGTTACGTCCGCCTGTGGTTGAAACGATGCTTCTTTGGTAGGTTAAGGAGGTTGTTTTTTTCAGGTTTCTCCCATTTAAACTGATTGTTTTCTGCTTTTGTTGCTGTTGTTGTCCAGGAATTTTCATCACCTCTGTTTTATCTATGTCCACCTGATTTCCTTCCTATCTTTGATGCTTCTCCTGCCAACTTCTTGCTTTTCGCTTGCATATTTTCTACTTTGCTAGAAATCAGACATATATCATCGGCGAAGTCCAGATCCTCCGAGTTTTTGTGTGAGTTCATTTTATGCCTGTTTCCTCGCTACCCACTGTCTGTTGCATTATCCAGTCTACTGCAATCAGGAAAATCATTGGCGAAAGTAGGCAGCTTTGTCTTACTCCCGTCTTCACTTCGAAGGATTCCGTAAGTTTCCCGTTGTGGATTACTTGGCATGCAGCACTGTCGTACAATGATGATGAAAAACTAATTGAAAGGGAATATATTTATTTGCTCAATTTTTTTGTGTTTTCACATCCATTACTACATCTCTGATGGAACTGAACAAGAATGGCATTAAACAGTTTTCCTGATGGCTACCATTGGCTATTTTCTCTTGGTTTCATAACTCTCCATAGTCTATTGCACTGTCACTTGAGTTGGGGAGGAGGGCTTTCGCAAGCATAATAACGCACTGCGTTCATAGCCTCACGCTGAAAAATCGTTTTCAGTTGCGCACAAAATACCACCGTATTATTATCTATCCAAACGCCTTAGTCAAATACTAAAAGTTGTAATATAAAGCGACGATGACCAATGGAAACCGTAAGGAATGCCACTGGCCTTTACTGACGTTTTGTTACAGATCATCAGACATCTTTACATACGCATGCACAGGCTGACATTTGATTACAATCTGCACAGATGTTCCAGAAGCATCAGTAGTCTTTTACCCATCCTCTTCTTTCAAAATATTTACCTAGGTAGTTTGTCCGAACCCACTGTTGGCTTGATGTCAGAGTATTTTAGGTGAGATAATATCTCCATATATGAGATGAATAATGGTCGGGAGCAGATAGTTATTTTATAAAAATTATTAGTAGACAGTTACAGCCGTCGGTTTGTTGACACGGAAGCCCGTATTATACCTCAGTAGGCTTTTCAGAGTGTCCGGGATTTCTTGTGTGAGTATTAGGCTATGACTTAACTATGGATAAGATTTTATTTTGATAAATCACACAGTGTTTGTTATACAGTAATATTAACTGATGACCACCTTCCGATTCAAATGTGAATTTTATTCCCTCTACTAGTGAGTTAATTTGTGTCAAGAAGCTAGAGATATGTTCTGTTTTTAACACTGTGAAAGTGTCATCCACATATCTCCACTATATTTTTGGAGCAGGACTAAATGTATTTAGAGCAATATTTTCC
Source organism: Trichobilharzia szidati (assembly GCA_944472155.2). Lineage (NCBI taxonomy): Eukaryota > Metazoa > Platyhelminthes > Trematoda > Strigeidida > Schistosomatidae > Trichobilharzia > Trichobilharzia szidati. The sequence continues at coordinate 163,627,694 of OX235279.1, forward strand.
CAACTGTCCATAAACATGTCTGCTACGATAGGGATATTGGTGATCTATTCCATTGCTACACCTTCAGTTTGTATATATATTTTGCCTTGGAATTTAAATATAGTAGATGTGAGGCATAGCTGAATTCCTAAAATAATTTCTTCAACGGACAGCTTTGTCCTATGATTGAGTTCGGGATCTGCAGTTAGTTCTTTTTTAACTGCTTCTAAGGCCATATTGACTGGTATATTAGTATAAAGACTAGTTATATCAAAACTAACCATTGTTTCATCATTCCCTAGTTGAATGTCACTTAGTTTTTTATTTTTCATCTCATATGAATTAGTTAGTCTAGAATTTGAACGATTTCTAATGGGGCATAATATTAGAGCTAAATGTTTTGATAATTCATATGTAGGGGTATTTCTAAAATCTACTATTGGTTTCGTGGGATAACCTGGCTTATGTATTTCAATAGTACCATACATTCTACTAGCATTATTAGTTTTAGGCATTAAGTTAAACCATTTGGACTCATCCAGTGACGGCTTCATTCTGCGTACTAATTCCGCTGTGGATTTTTTAACCTTATTCATTATTGTATCTACGGGCTTCTTAATTTCTTCATATGGACCCATTTCAATATGTTCAGTAACTTTTTTGATGTAGTCAGATTTATTCAAAACTACGGTGGCGTTTCCTTTGTCAGCTTTTGCGATGACAATATTTTTATCCTGTTTTAGACTAATTAAAGCTTCTCTTTCCGATTTTGTTAAGTTTGATTTTGTCTTCTTTTGATTTTTTAGGGCTAATGCACATTGTGCTCAAACCTCTTCTGCTGTCGTCTTATCTATTGGACCTAGTGCTACTTCTATGTTAGGAATGACATCATCTGGTTTTAATTTACTCACTGTTACATTGAAATTTAGTCCTTTCTCCAGTACTTTTACCTCACTAGAGCTTAGTTCCCTTGATGGGAGGTTGATCACCCACTTTGTTCTGCCAACAGAGGATGAAACGCTGACGTCAATTTCATTTATTTCATTTTTGATCTGTGTGGTTTTTGATTTTTTAAAATGCTGATTCTCTAGCTTTTTTGGATGTTTCAACAACAATCATATAATCTTTGTCATTGACCATACATTTGGGTTTATGTTTGTGTGAGTTTTTCAATTTCATTTCGTTTATTATTTAGTTTCACAGTAATTCGATGTAGTTCTTCTCTTAGATATAATCAACTGACATGTTCGCCTGCTGATCATATCAAGTAACTCACACAATATTTTGTGCTCGTAACGTCATCAACTAATAATATCAGTAGATTATATCTAAGAGAAGAACTACATCGAATTACTGTGAAACTAAATAATATACGAAATGAAATTGAAAAACTCACACAAACATAAACTCAAATGTATGGTCAATGACAAAGATTATATGATTGTTGTTGAAACATCCAAAAAAGCTAGAGAATCAGCATTTTAAAAAATCAAAAACCACACAGATCAAAAAAATTCAACAAACTAACTGAAGAAAAGAACACAGCAAATGAAATTGATGTCAATGCTTCATCCTCTATCGACAAAACAAAGTGGGTGATCAACCTCCCATCAAGGGAACTAAGCTCCAGTGAGATAAAAGTACTGGAGAAAGGACTACATTTCAACGTAACAGTTAATAAACTAAAACCAGAGGATGTCATTCCTAACATAGAAGTAGCACTAGGTCCAATAGATAAGACGACAGCAGAAGAGGTTTGAGCACAATGTGCATTAGCCCTAAAAAATCAAAAGAAGACAAAATCAAACTTAACAAAATCGGAAAGAGAAGCTTTAATTAGTCTAAAACAGGATAAAAATATTGTCATCGCAAAAGCTGACAAAGGAAACGCCACCGTAGTTTTGAATAAATCTGACTACATCAAAAAAGTTACTGAACATATTGAAATGGGTCCATATGAAGAAATTAAGAAGCCCGTAGATACAATAATGAATAAGGCACACAGGCATACTGACAGAAAGGCAAAACAAAAATAAAATAGAGTTAGGGTTACCGAGGTAGTGAAAGATTAATCACGTTATCTTTCTGTATACAAAGGTCTGGTCGAAATCTCTTAATAGCAATGGCTTCTGCGAAGCAAAGTAGCCGTGGGTTTCTTTGTGTATTGATTATTTTGAAAGCTTGGCTGATTTCTACTGTGTGTCCTGTGTCAATTAGATGTCTGGCGATTGCACTTGATAACACTTTTCTTCGTTTTGTACGGAGACTCTTAGGAATGTGCTCAGAAAATCTAGTAGATGCTGTCCTCTCAGTCCTTCCTATGTACTTGCTTCGGCAGGTGCACGTGAATTGGTAAATGCAGTTGGAGTTGACGTGAGTAGGGTACTCATCTACTCATCTACTGTGTGCTCGTTAACCCAGTCAAAAGTAGATGAGTACCCTACTCACGTCAACTCCAACTGCATTTACCAATTCACGTGCACCTGCCGAAGCAAGTACATAGGAAGGACTGAGAGGACAGCATCTACTAGATTTTCTGAGCACATTCCTAAGAGTCTCCGTACAAAACGAAGAAAAGTGTTATCAAGTGCAATCGCCAGACATCTAATTGACACAGGACACACAGTAGAAATCAGCCAAGCTTTCAAAATAATCAATACACAAAGAAACCCACGGCTACTTTGCTTCGCAGAAGCCATTGCTATTAAGAGATTTCGACCAGACCTTTGTATACAGAAAGATAACGTGATTAATCTTTCACTACCTCGGTAACCCTAACTCTATTTTATTTTTGTTTTGCCTTTCTGTCAGTATGCCTGTGTGTTTGTCTTGTTACGTAACATTCTATTCAATTTTGACCTTCAAGTTTCTAAATCTACTTAATTGTTTGTCGGTTTAAGTTATAAATGTTACTTCACTGTTCACCCCCACCCTCTTAAACTCTCCACCACAAGATGTGTAAATTTACTTTGTTCTCTGACCCTGACCCTGTAAGATGCCTCTAACCAATCTGTGTTGTTTTCCAATAGAAATCTGAACTCTTACCCCTCTTATCTAATTCCGCTATATATATAATTAGTTGTTTTTCGACACCGAATAACCTGTCTACCTACATCAAATTCTGGAATTATGTTCCTTATGCCTTCTATCTATACCTCAAAGTATTTATGAAAAAGTATGTTCCACAACTTTCTTGAAACCTATAATTTGATTTTGTTTAGGATTTATGCTCGAAACGTCATCTGTTAATATAACTTTATGACACTGTGTGATTTATCAAAATGAAATCATATCGATAATGGAGTTATGCTCTACCACATTGCCCAAGTTTTATACTTATATCAATATTAAGGTTGTGTTCTATGATAAATGTAGGTCCTGATAGTTGTTAGTGGAGATTGTGAATAAGTACCAACGCGTATTTTTGCAGGTCCATTGATCGAAACGGTTTATATATGTCTATCTGCTTAGATTAAATCGGCAAATGGGTTTCCCTCCCCTAAATTTTGATACCATCCCTAAAAGTTCATAAAAATTATTCAAGGAAATCTTCGAACTTTTTAGATTTGCTATTTCAACCAGGTGGAATTGAATGACTGGCAGCACTTAGATTTCGTCTGCATATCTCAGAAATACAACGTTAATCCAAAGCCTGAGGTGTCTGGGCATCCTTAAAGGAGGCATTTTGTAGGATATGGCATAGAATCTGGACAGTGAAAGCTTCATAGTTAACTTGGTAGTGTTTTTTTAAGAAACAGAAGCGGTGCTTCTTGATATAAGTAGGTAATGGTTGTCCTGCATTTAAGAAAAGGTGAAGAAACGGTTTGGAGGATAATGTTAACGATATAAGGATAGCAAGAAGATGAAGAGAGTGGACAGTGAGCAAAAGTATTTAATGTGCTTATGGAAGCATATGAGTGGTCGCCACTCCAATGAAAGTTGGCCTATTCGAAAAGAAAGATGAGTTCTACTTAATCACATAGCCTTTACCACACCTGCTTGGTATCGAGTATCTGTGAACCCAATTGGAGTAATTCTGCACCGTAGTCTAAGAAAAGATGCAAACGTTTCAGGATGAAGGTACATGACCTCTTTTCCATGGAATGGGAACTCAGAATTTCTGATTTATTAGTCATTTGAAGAAAAACATACCTGCTATATAATTCTGTCTTGAAGTGCTAAATGTTCGTCCTCAGACCTCAAATTAACGCAAGCAACTTATACTATGATAGTAAGTAATCTAAATCTAACTGTCAGTCATTCGATCTCTCTAGCAGGGTATGACCTATAGAACCATTATGATAAGCAAGTCTGATCACTACGCCTAGCGAGCATCTATCGATTGTGCAAGTATTAATAACACAATACAGTATTTAAGCAAGTCTGAATTTCATGTTCAGTGCAAGTATTACTTCAGTCTGATGATAAAATTTACATTTATCATTCATTTGAGATATTCAGAGTACTAAGATGTGGGTAAAATTAATATATATGTGGATTATCCATATATTGTAGCAGCAGGACCAGATGGAATCCCAGCAGAAGCATTGAAAATGGACCCAGAGACAACAGCGGACTTGATGACGCCACTACTGGAGAAGGTGTGGAAAGAAGGCAAAGTACCCGAGGATTGGAAGAAAGGATACTTATTCAAACTACCAAAGAAAGGAGACCTAAGTCAATGCAAGAACTGGCGTGGAATTATGCTCCTGTCCATCCCAAGCAAAATGCTAAGCCGCATCATCCTGGAGAGAATCAAACATGCCCTGGATGAAAAACTTTGACCGGAACAGGCTGGATTCAGGAGAAACAAGTCATGCATTGATCAGATCGCCACATTACGGATCATCATTGAACAAAGCTTGGAATAGCAGTCACTTCTCTATCTCATCTTCATCGACTTTGAAAAGGCCTTGTGGTGTAACCTTGACACTTATGTTTAGATCTGGATAATCCAGGTTAGTTAAGTTTGGTGATATTAGATTGTTGGAGGCAATAGGCAGGTATCCTGCTAGTTGACACTCGTCAGCAAGGCATAGCTGCAGCCGTCAAGGGACTCATGTCCCTTCTAAGATTCCAACCCGCGTCACCCAGTGCTACCAGTAAACAGAGACGTTACCACTGAGCTATTTGGGCTCACGTTTGCCCACCATGCTAGGTAGCCACTTGTATTCCACTTCACGTCTTTTCAGCTCCAACTTTTCTTCAACTTGACTCTGCTTGAATGCCCAAGTATCTCTTATCATTTGGTCTAGAATATATGTAAGAAATCAAACTATCCTATAAGAATGAAGGTTGGGCATGTGGTAGAGTACAATTCCACTATACAGCCAACTAACATGCACAGGTTTTAGTGTATTCTCATTTGTATTCATTAGCAAATTAGCATTCTACCAATATCCGGAGATACTATTGAGAGAAGGGTAAAAATATGACAGCTTTTACGATCTCCAAATAAGAAAGGTGGTTTATATGCGACTTATTTAACAGTAGAAATTATGCTACTTAAAAAGATTTAAGTAAATAGTCCAAATTGCTAGAAAATTTATGATGTCGTGGTCTTTCTATGACAGTTTGTACCATTATCTCCCTGAAATGGCAACAAAAAAAACTGCAAGATGAGATGACGCTCCTTCTACTTGTCTGCAAATTAGATAACAAAGAAACGATTTTTCGCTGAATATAATGACTGATTCGTCTGTTTCAAAAAGATCTGTCAAGAAATAAGTCGATCGTGCATTAGGTATAAACTGAAGGTCATCCTGAAATTAGTACTGCTACTCGTATGAAGCTGTTTCTGGTCTCAATATTTAGCAGTGAATCCACTGAGACTTTGAAGAGAAACGTCTCTTAAGAGATGTATATGTGTAGAGTTATTACCTGTTGGTTTGGAGTGTCTTTCTTGACTCAATTCCTCTTTGTATGCTGTTTGTTAATTCTTAGTATTTTAATAAAAGTTACCAGTATGCATTCACTGACATTTCATCACCATCTTCTTCTCATATGACGTCATTCTCACAATACTCTTTAATCTTCTTCCAACACTTAATATTGTTTTTCTCACTTTCTGGTATTTAACAGTGCATTTTTCTCTTTCATTCACAAAATAAATTGTATGAACTGCAATAAACACTACATCAGTCAAAGTGGGCGTCCCTTTCGAATCCTAATCCAAGGACACAAACTGTCTGTAAAATGACATGATATATATTTTTTCATATTAATGCATGTGGATAATTATGGACAACAATTTGATTGGGGTAATGTAGAAATTTTAAATACAGGCAACACCAAAAATGCAGTCAGGGAATTCCTAGAAGCCTGGTACTCAAGTGAATCAGCCAGCGATTAACAAGCATATTCTCATAGATGGAATTTATCAGCAAATAAAATGTAAACGACATGACAAGAAAGTTCGAATTCGAAGTAAATAAAAATGATATAGAGTGACGTAAATTGACAATTAGTCAGGACAGTAGTTGTAATTATGTCATTCATGAAGAATTGAAATAAGTTCATTTTATACGAAAAGCTGCTCTGAAGATGTTGTCCAGAAGGACGACGAAAGCTTCGAAATTAAATCAACGAGCTTAGAGAACGCAACCGGTTCAGTATCATCCACCTGAGCTACAAATCATATCCACTACCTGCTAATTTAAAAAGATTTCCTAAACTCTGGCTAAACTTTTCTGTTTTAATACCTTGTCTCACCTTGTCTCCCAAGAGATTCAAAAAGGATACATATATATATATTATGAGAACTATCTAAGGTATGGTAGTTTGACCATACTTATTTCGACATCTTGACATCCGTGTAGACATAGTTGAATTTGGTTTGAAGATTTAGAGATATTAAGTGGTTGAGTGCCTGTAGACATTGATTTGTTAATAATTATCGTAGTTTAGTCTTCATGTTTCTTGTATCTCACTGTATTGAAAACTTTTGGCCATTAGGTTTCTAAAGTTCTTCTATAGATCACTGAGACTGATGACACTAATACGGAAATAAAAATGTATTTATACAGAAATTATTATTATTATTTACGCTTATTTTTCGTTACCTGAGTTCCGTGTGGAACAACTAGCTTCAGCAGTATGTCTCTGTTCTCTGCAGTCTTCTTCACTTCACTGCATAACTGCTCACAAGTCTTCATTTCCCCATCACATGATGTCTCCACATCATTCTCAGATGGCCAACTCATCGCTATTTATTCAGGTTCCTTCCACTCAAGGACTTTGCGTGTGATGTCAATCAGCCGCCTCCTAATCTATCTTCAATCCTATTTGGTGAGTAATAGGTTGTTAGCATGTTGGAAGCGAAACTCCTACGCTACTTATGCTTTCTGACGGAAGCAGGTGTTTATGGAAGTCTAAAGCTATTTTCAAAAATGCTTTTCTTGATGCACCGAGCCTCTGAGCCACACAGAAGAACTGACTTAATAATTTGGATCCTGTTCTTCATGTTGAATGCAGCAGATTTCCACACTGATTTCAGAGTGATGAAAGTTTCTCTTGCTTCTCCAATCCCATATTTGACATTCTCATCTGTGATGCCTGTAGCTGAATTGGTGCTGCCCAAATAAGTGAGAGAAGTAATCTCGTTCAGATTTCTCCTTTCGATAGTGATTGGTGCTTTTTGTTGTTAGTCGGATATCTTGATCACCTCTTTCTTCTCAGTGTTCACTTGACATCCTATCTTCACTGCCAACTTGCTGATTTTCTCTTATGAATTCTTGAGTTCGTGCAACATGTAACAAAAATCATCAGCAAAGTTCCTTACAGTTTTTTCGTCTGTCCACAATATGACTGCCTCTCACTCCTATGCTCGGTCTGTTGTATGATAAATCTATCACAATCAGGAATATCATCTGTGATAATAGGCAGCCTTGTCTTCATCCTGTCTTGAATGATGTTCATACGTTTTTGATTCACTGCACTTCGTAGAGCTGAAGCGGTTTTCAAATTACTTGACTGTCAGCCCTGTCAGATGCCTTATTAAGGTCAATAGTGCTGTGGTAAATAGTTGACTGATTCTAGACGCTGTTAAGTAATGATGCATAGTACTGTAATTTGATCCGCGCACTATTTCTTTCTTCTGAATCCAGCCTGTTTTGAGTGAACTCTTCCATCAAGTGAATTTTTTAGTCCCCTCAGGAAGGGGCGAAAGGAGGAATATTTTTTCTTTAATTTTTTTCTGTTACTTTGTGCTATGAACTTGCAACTCGAACTGCGATGTGCAATCTATGTTGAATACACGCACAGCAGCTCAGCATGACGCCGCTTTAAATTGTAATTGCAGTTGACACAGGCATAATTCTGAGTTAGTTCTTGAATGGGCCTGAATTACAGCAGTTTGAAAATGTAGTCTTTTTTCCCTCCTAACCTCCAGAATTTGTAGCTTAACTACATTCGTTATTCAGGATCTATTTTCAGTGCTTCTGGGAGGGGGATTTCTGGTTTTGCTGCCTTCGCAGCTGACTTTCATTAACTTTATGACATTCAGGATTTCTGCATATGTAGGAGCACTGGAACTCACCAGCAGTTCTGTGGCCGTTGGTAGTATTTCTAAACGAGTTGTAGAGATGGTCGATTCAAGGGTAACTGGAATCGATTAACCGAAGGTTTCCTTCATTTCTCCTTTTTGGTAATTATATTTCCTTCAGTATCTTCCATTATTTTCTTCTTTATTGATGTTTTTTGTATAATAACCTAGTTATTTGATATAATGTTCTCAGGTCTCTCTTACCTCCAGCGTGTTCTGCTTCAGTTTCTGGTGTATTGCAAAAGTGACATTTAACGACTGGCTGTATAAGTGTTTTGAAACGTGGAATATCTAAGTGTGTCCTATTACTACTTAGTTGCTGGACGCTTTACAATTTAAAACTTATATCGTACCTTCTAAAGTTGATGTATTAGGGATTATTCCATTTTCTCGGATACGCAGAAATTATTTAGAATTGAGTCAATAATAAAGTTACAGCTGAAATTCCGTAGAGAGTAGTTAAATGGTTTAACTAGTTGGACAGAATTATATTGTTAATACGCTAAAATGGCGATTGTTTTCTCTAAGTGAAACAGAAAAGTTTAATTACATGGGTATAGACTGATAGAATGAAAGTAGTGGTTATTTTGAAAGATGGGGACGAATAATCGGACAATATTATTTATATGAGCATATAGGTATATCTGTATTCAATTTCCACATCAGTAGATACCGCAGTCTTTAGAAGCTCAGGTGGGATTTCAAATACTGTCAGATGTGAGGCTTCTATAACGAACTTCTGAGTGTCACATGGATAATGCTATATTCTGCATGGTAAGTTCTAGGAAACTTGCTCAGAGCATTATTATCTGTGTTTGGTTCACGGATTTAAACGTATTAATTAGTTCGGCAATTTATTTAAAGCCAAGTAAATTAGTGAGAATTATTCGAATGCTACATCTGCATTTTGTAATTTGAGTTAATGATCATTCACCAGAATATTTTGTATAGTTTTTAACTACTCATGAGTAGTCACATTAAATAAGTAGAAATTGTTTGTAACCGGCAATCACTGTGACTGGTGAATACCCTTAGGCGAAAAGATGAATTATCAGATTCTAGCGAATTTTACACGGACCCACATCTTAATAAACCTGATTATTATTTTCGATATTATTACTGATTTATTGCTTTCAATTTTGCAACTTGACATGACAATTCACATGAGGGGTAAAGAATAACGAAGATATTTATATTGTTATTTTAATAGATTATTTATCCTGTGAGTGCAGAGTAACCTTATTATAACTATTATTATTCCCATGGGTTACGAGCAGAAAATGAAGCTTCAATAGGACATCTCTACTTTGCTCTGTTCTCTGCAGTCCAGTTTAGCGGTCCCCACGATCACCCGTAATCATTCATCTCCTTCCCATACGATCTTCACCATACCACCTTCGGACACACGCCCCACTCGTCGTTTTCTATTCGTGTTCCACTCGAGTGATAGCCTGGAGCACAGTGTCATTTGATGGTCTCCTCAGCGCGTCCCCAATCCATCTCCATTTTCTCTTACATATTTGTTGAGCAATAGATTCTTGATTGGCTCGTCCCTAGAGTTCGTTGTTGCTAATCACCTCTGGACATTTGATCTTAAATACAGAGCGAAGGCAGCTTCTGATAAAAGCCTGAAGTAGCCTGTCGGAAGTGACGCTCCAAGTTTCTTACCTATATATTGGAAAACTGACATCACATTTGTGTTGAAATTTCGAATTTCGTTCATTATTTATATAAGTATAAAACTTGGGCACTGTGATAGAGCATAACTCCATTATGGATAAGATTATACTGCGGAGTTCAGAAGACTTCCATACTAATTTCAGATTGATGTAGGTCAGTCTTCCTTTTCCAACTCTGGTTTTCACGTCGTCATCCGTAGGACGTTCCTGTAGTTGAAACGATGCTTATTAGATAGGTGAATGAGGCCACCTCTTTCAAATTTTTACCGTTGATAGCGACTGATGATTACTGATGTTAGTTGGTTGCATTCATCACCTCCGTCTTGAAGTCCTATCTTTGCTACCTGTCTCTTCGGCCAGCTTGTTAGTTTTCGCTTGTAAGTTTTCGAGTTTGTGTGACAGTAGCCATAAATCATCCGCAAAGTCCAGACCTCCTACAGTCTTCTTGTTCCCAGTGGTCCTCAGGATAATCCACTCCAAAACACTTAGGAATATCATCAGTGATAGCAAACAAACAGCCTTGCCTTACTCCTGTTAACCTTTTCAAAAGCTTCATTGAGTTTTCCACTGTTAATCACTTGACACGTTGAATGAAGTTTATAAGGATTCAAGGCACGCCATAATGTTGAAATAGTTCCCAAATTACTTCATGGTCAACGTTGTCAAAAGCCTTTTCAAAGTTGAAGAAATTGAGGTAGAGTTTTGATTGTCATTTCTATGCTGCGTTCGATGATGATGCGTAGATTTGCAAAGTGGCACGCATATGATTCACCTTTGCTAGATCCAGCTTGTTCTGGGCTGGTGGACTTCTGCATCCAGTGCATCTTTTATTCTGTACAGGACGATGTGACTTAATAGCCTTATAATATACATATTTCTAAAGATCAGTAATCTACAGCTCACTTTTTCTTTAGTTGTTTTTGCATTCTTCGACTACTCACCGTTAAGTTTCGGAGGTTTGTTGTTATCATTCGTTAACTGGGCGTTCATGTTTGGTGTGGAGAAGATCATGCGAATAGGAAATGAAGGCATGTGGGCAGTTGTGCAGCCAGCTGAAATAAGGCAACAGAAAACACAGTGCAACAGAGACATACTGCTGAAGCCCTATGTTTCACTGGAAATCCAAAGAACAAATAATGATAACATTGTGTCGTAATTAACTGGTATAATTTTCTTATTATTTCTAACTGAGGGTCCATGAGCAAAGGATTTCGTTCCTTTAGATAAATGAGACTCACCAAACCATTTACGTCTCAGGTCACATAATAATGGTAATAGTAATAATCATAGCCTTATTCCGAACAGTATTTTTCGTAGAAACATGGAATTTTCAGCATATAGTACAGTATTGCATCTAACTTTCTCATTACAGGATTAATAATTAAAACAGAAGCATTCACAATGATAATACTGTTTAACAAGATGGATATAAAATTAATTGAAAATATTAACAACAATATTCCATTATGGGTAAATTTTTATTTTGATAGAGTCTCACAGTGTTATACAGTAATATTTACTGATGACGTTCCGAGCACAATTTATTGCTCATAATCATATCAAGGATATGATATGATTATGAGCAATAAATGGAATGAGCATAATGGAATTACACTCTACCACAGTGCCCAAGTTTTATTCTTACATTAACAACAATATTTTAATGAAAAAATAGGGCCGTTACTCATTAAGTTGTTAGTTTTCTGTCTTACAAAGTTATCATCGCATAAAATGTGTGCTAAATGAGTCATCGTAGAGTTTCTGTACTTAGTCGTCCGAGCATACAGTCTTCTATAATTGCTTCTAGTTCTATCCGATGCGATATATACACGGAGAAAGCTGTGTATAGAGAGGATGGTCAGAGTCTGACAAGATAATACTTGCTAATTTCTTGCACGAGTACATGTGTCTATATACAACAGTATTAACGACTTCTGGTTCAGCAACACCCCCACTCGCCCTACTGATGGCTTTTAGTGCCCTTCGCAGTATAACATGGTAATCCTTCTGAAGTAGCCGAGGAAAGATTGGGACGGCGGAGCAATAAAGAAGTATAGGCAGAATACAAGCATTGACAAACTATAACAGTAGAGACGGAATGATACCAGATTGTCTTAACTTCCTTACTCAGAACGTCAAACGAAACATCTTTCTGGAAACTAACTTGATGTAGGGAGACCAGAAAAGGTGATCAGAGGAAGTACACAGTTCAAGGCATTTAACATTCGATTTGGTTCCAACTTCTGTGACATTTATGATAGTGGAATCGTGCGAACTAACCAGTTCACGTAAGTTACGCTTGAGTCTGAAAGTGAAATTAACAACCTGACATTTGGAGGGACTAGGCTTAAGACCATTCAAAAAGGACCACCAACAAAAAATTACTCATTTTGGAACAGTTTAGCTGAGAAGTCACGGGGATACAAACAGTCAGATCGTCGGCACACTTAGCAAAATTGGCTTCGTCATAGGGGGGCAAGTCATTCGAGAAGAAAGAAAACAGAAAATGAGAAAGAACAGCTCCTTGAGTGACACCAGCTAGAGTAAGTGAAGCAGTGGAGGATTTCTCACTGTAAACAGTGTACTGCTTCCTATCAGAAAAATAGGAGTGCAACCACTTGGTAAGCCATCACTGTGTTTGTGATGCAGCAAGCTTGTTTAAGAAAAGAGGCCTAGGTAGAGAGACGAATGCAGATATGTAATCTAGGAAGACACACACGAACATATTGAGCACCTATATCTAAGCATCTAAACTACACCTACTATGTTTATAAGCAAATTGATTAGGGTCGTTAAAAGCCTTCAATGAAGGTTCAAGGTTAATTAAAAGCAGTCTTTCCATTATTTTAAAAAAAGGTGAAGTAATGCCAACAGATCTAAATTTAACCCTTGGTTCACTTAATGATCTAGAAACAGGAACAATTTCAATGTCCTTCCAAGAAGTATGCACAATGTTAGTAGAAAACGATTCATTGAAAATACCAGTGAAAGAATAACATAGAATGCCAACACATGCATATTTCATATAAAGATTATTTATAATATCATAGTTTATAGCCTCCTCCAAATTCATTGACGGTTGACAGTAGAAGTGAAAGTACTTTAAATGCATTAAATGAGGCCAATTATTAAATGATTTTCCGTTTTGTTTAAAGGGTTTTAGTCTCCTTCGTTTTTTATACGGTCTTTATTAACACTCAACTCTTAAGCTGTAAGAACCAGGGAGCATTTAAGCCTAGATTTCTAATCAAGTGAAACGGAAAAAATACGTTTTATCGCCACTCATTATGTACAGTGTGAGACTGAGGAACACCTACACATTTCATCATGTGTAATGATGTCATAGAGGTTCCGCCTTTCATTGCGATTGCTTGTTACTTTTCATTGAAGTCTATTACAGGCAAATGTAATTAAAGGAATTTGTTCACCTGACAGGTTCCGAAGATAGAGTAGGACTGAATTTCGGTAAGTTGAATTGTTAATCCATCTTCTTGTACTACTAAGTAGGTATACGCATTCATTACACCAGTAAAGTGTACCAAATGCTACACCTGGCTGTTTGTTCATACTTCAAAACAGGGGTAAAGATTATACTAAAGAAAAATAACACTCACTTACTAAAGGTCATATGCCTAGAAAGGAGGAAACCTTACTCTTGTGTTCACCATTTCAATTCCAAAGTCTATTTGTCGTTTCTCAAATCACGTAATTCTCGAATTTATGATCACCAGCCTGAACACCACACTATCTAGAAACTAGGTATTCTGACCAGCCTTCATGTAACTAAGGCCATTCGTTGATTAGTGTATTATTGTTCACTTGGTGCACAGTTAGAAAACTAAAATGGCCATCTCATCCGTTAGTACATAGTGAGACGATGACAAAATTCACCTTAATTGGGCGATGATTGCCATTTTAGTAGTGATTTTGATTAGAAAAATGATACTTATAGTGATTCCGAATTCGCAGAGCATTAATGCTACTGATCAGCAAGATGGAGTGATTTGTCTACAATACGCGGGTAATATGCGACCCGAAAATTAGTGTTTAGTGACACATACTGGGGGCGAATGACTGATATCTTGACATGAATGGGAAAACCTGGGATAAATAAACTTGTCGACGTAACTGGGATATTTATTTTCTATAGGTTCTTCCTTCGCATCAAACTTTTCGCTTTATGCAAATTAAATAGGGATAAAAAAATCCGATAGGTTGATCCACTTAAACCACGATAACTGCCACATACGGCTAAGATGAATGACCATTTCAGCAATGATTAGGATTAGATAGTTGGAGGCAATCGGCAGGAAGCCTTGCTTGACCTAGGTTTCGTGCTAGCTGGCATTCACCGGTCAGCAAGGCGTATCTGCAACCTTGAAGGAACTCATGTCCCTTCTGAGATTCGAACCCGCGTCACCCAGTGCTACAGTCAGAGACGTTACCACTGAGCTATTCGGACTAGCGACCATATTGCTAACCTAACTGATAGAATTCAGTCTGCACCAAAGAAAGGACTAGACACATCACACTAGTTACTAGTGTCCAATCAAAATGATGAGGATTTTAACCTGCAAAACTAAGGAATGGAAATATTTTTTCCCTGTGATATCTTTGATATCCCGCGCAATAAAAAAAAGAGATTTGAAGTGTTTTCTTTCCAAAATCTAGAAATAATTCAGTTTGTTTTCATTCCTCTCTGTTAAAGCATTAGCGCACATATAACTCGAGATGAATTTATTAAAACACAATTAGCATGCATGAATTATTCATTGAGTGTGTAATTCAATTACTGTATTTCTAGTTTTTAACATTATTATCTGTACATTTAGCTGAAATAATTTTTTTCCAGTGCCAGTTAAGTAATTGAACAGATTTATTTCAACTAGATTTTTTCATTTGTCTCCTCACTCAGCGTTTCAACTCTGTAAAAAAGTGTTTTGAAAATGCAGAGGTCGCTTATTGGGCACTTGTAATTTTTATTATCTATGGTGAAGCATATGCGTCGGTGGCACAGCGATAGAATGCTCGCCGACCACGCATACGGTCAAAGGTTCGATTCCCTGCCGACGCACTCCTCTGTCTCGCTAATCCAATAATAAGACTGGTAAATAGGGAAGGTTGGGCATAAAGCTAGCAACCCCACCTGGTAAACAATAAACACCACTGCTACCGAAACTTCACAGCTCTAGCTTGAAGCCCTTTGTTTCAGTTGAAACGTAAAGGAAAAAAAATAGTGAAGCAAGTTAAAACTATCACCTTACCTCAGTAGCTAACGTTCACTGGTGTTACTGGATACAAATATTGCGCAATAACCGAATAACATTGATTGGACAGTAGGTAGTAACCAGTGTTATGCGTCTAGTACCCGGTTTGGTACAGACTGAACTCTATCAGTCAAGTCTGCAATGTAGTCACCAAGCTAGGTGGCTCATTATAGCGACGCACTCTGAGATGATGTTAGCTAGTTGGAGGCAGTCAACAGGAAGCTGTGGACCTAGGATTTTTTGCTTTTTTGGCACTCACCAGTGAGCAAAGTGTATCTGAAACACTGAAGGATCTTTTATCTCCACTGAGATTCCTACCTGTGTAACCCACTGCTACAGGCACAGACTTTGAAACCGAGTTGCTTCGAGATTGCAGATACGCTTTGCAGACAAGTGTCAATGGACAGGAAACCAAGGTCCAGGGGTTGAATATGATTAATTTCAAAGTGGCAGGAAGAGAAGATGATATAAGTATAAAACTGGGGCACTGTGGTGGTAGAGTATAATTCCATTATGGATAAGATTTTATTTTGATAAATTACATAGTGTTAAACAGTTATATTAACTGATGACCACCTTTCGAGCACAAACTATTGCCACTCATAATCGTATCAAGTCACTCACACAACTTTTTTCCTTCATTTATATACATGTGTGGAATTGATTGATAACACTCATATTATTTCTGAATGTACATAATCCTATATTGATTTTTATTCAGATGTCTAATCATCAATTCCACTCATGTATATAAATGAAGGAAGAAAGTTCTGTGAGTAGTGACTTGATATGATTATGAGTGGCAATAGTTTGTGCTCGAAAGGTGGTCATCAATTTATATTACTGTGTAACACAGTGTGATTTATCAAAATAAAATCTTATCTATAATGAAGCCAAGATGAGTTATAATTTCCCATTTAATATCAGTTGTCTTCAACAGAATTAAAAGTCAATCTGGAAGAGGAATATTTTTTGTCGCCCGTTTTACAATATTTTGTAATTGAATTCAGCCTAGACGTTTGTCGCACAAATACAACTATTTATTTTGACACCCCATATATTATTATTATATAATTATTGTTCCCTTGGGTTCCTAGTGGAACATATGGCTTCAACTGCACGTCTCCACTTGCTTCTGTTTTCTGCTCTACTTTTCACCTGCATACATGTTAGTCCATACTGTTTCAACACTTCTTCACATGATCTCCTCCATGTCACACTTGGACGTCCCACTCGCCGATTCCCTTTCGGGTTCCACCCGAGTGATGGCCTGACGCTTGATGTCACTCAGCGGCCTCCTCAGCGAGTGTCCAATCCATCTCCACTTTCTCCTGCATATTTGTTGGGCGATTGGCTCCTGTTTTGTTTGTTCCCATAGTTTCTTGTTGGTGATTCTTTCCGGCCATCTGATCTTCAGTATAGAGCGAAGACAGTTGTTGATAAAGGTTTGCAACAGGCTGTTGGAAATATTCTTTGTGACCCACTGGCCAAGTTTCTGATCCGTATAGAAGAACTGACTGACTTGACGTTTGTATTGAAAATCCGATTCATTTTGTTGTTGATGCAGGCTGAGTGACGAAGATTTCCAGATTGGTTTCAGGTTGATGAATGTCTTTCTCGCCTTCCCGATTCTCGATTTGACATCTTCCTCCGTTCCTCCTGTAGTTGAGACAATGCTCCCTAGACACCCTATAACTAATCTGTTATTCTATGTTAAAAATGTATACGCCGCATAACTGGCCTTTATTGCAACTAATATTATATTTTATAACTGTAAGAACCTGAAGAGAAATTATTGAAAAGAATATTCTTCGTTCAGATTGACTTTTAATTCATAATATGGAAATTTTCCACACTATCGAATCTTCAACAGAGTAAAGTACAGTACAACATTTTAAGACTTCAGACAATATCAATAAGAAATGAAATTCATAATTTACAAATTAGTTAATAATGTGTAATATACACAGTTCGAGGGATGGAATATTGCTATAATTTCCTTTGAAAATCAAGCTATGATAATCGAGAAAGCAAGGATATTTGCACAGAACTATAAATACTACTGATTGATTAAGATAAGTAGTATACAACTACTCATGGTGAAATTTCACCCCCTTGAACTGTGTTCAAAGTAAATTACTAAATAATTTGCATATTATGAGTCTGATTTATAGTATGACCAGTTCGCCCAGTTAGCTAGCCAATAATCTCTCATCTCCTCCTCAAATGATCTCCTCAGTGTCAACATCAGAGTGACGAACCACTCGTCGCTTCCCATTTAGATTCCACTCTAGCTATGGTGTGCATTGCGCGCATCGGTCTCCTCAATGTATGCCAGATCTATATCCATTTTCTTCCACATATTTGTTGAGCGATCGGCTCTTGGTTTGTTTATTCCCATAGTTTCTTGTTACTAATTCTTTCTGGCCAGCTAACCATTTGATCTTCAGTATGGAGCCAGCAAAGGGGGTAGGTGTTGATAAAAGTCTGCAACCTCTTGGAAATCCTTTTTGTGACACGCTGGCCAAGTTTCTGACCCGTATGGAAGGATCGTTTTCACATTGGTGTTGAAAATCCCAATCTTGTTCTTTATGCTGAGTGACAGCAGAATATTTCCAAACTGGTTTCAGGTTGATGAAGGCATGCGTATCTTGCCTTTCCGATTCCGACTGGCTTTGACATTTTCATCCGTTCTCAATTCCTGTAGTTGAAACGATGCTTCCCAGATAAGTGAAGGAGGTAACCTCTGTTAAATCTCTCCCGTTGATGGTGATTGGTGGTGGTTGTTGCCGCTGTTCGTTGGTTATCTTCATGACCTCCGTCCTCCCTATGTTCACCTGTAGTCCTGACAAATAGAGTGGTAAATTGAATACTGTTTTGTTTGATAAGTTAGACGATAATTCAAAATGATTATTTGTTCCGCCTGTTTAATTCATGGCAACAGATAGTAAACCTTCACTTGGCAAGTTCGTAGTACTGTTGTAAAATTACAATTCTTGATTCTAGTATTACTGTCTATATACAAATCTTGTAAGAAAATGAAAGCATTATTGATAATCTTAGTGTTGATGACCTTGATGTCGGGACCTTATTGAGAAGTTGATGAAACAATTGATCAAACAATTCCAACACTGGTGTGAACACGGGCAGTAATTTTGCTCGAAATATTATCAATAACAAAACTTATCATTGTGTGTAAACTATTAAAATGTAATTATACTTTATTTGATGAAACCACTTCTTACTTTTAGAAAACACGAGGTTCCTCATGTACGTTTGCACACCCGCATCTGAAGAATTGGCAGTGCATCTTGGTTTGACCCTTTGATCTTCTAGAATGTACTTTTTGATAGTTTCTTAACACAGTATGTAGAAAGCAACTTTATAACAAAACAATGGCTCATTTTCAATGATTTCAATTTCATAAGCTGGATTACAGTTCAAAGAGTTTATTTAAAACTGTAAAACAGCATCTTCTCGGTTGACTCAGTTTTATAGAATTATGAATTCTGACTAGACAGTTAAATAGAAATTGCATGTGAGTTTTCATCACCGAAACCCGCTAAAATCAGCAATCATCAAGAGAAAACACTAAATGAATGTGGAATTTAGCAAGGACATCTCATTTGAGAAATTCGTTAATTTCACCATGTGACGCAATACATTCATCCATCTTTATTTGTGTATTTGAAACTGTTCTTTACCCAAGTATAATCCTATGAACTCCACAATAAGAGGGATATTCATAAGAGGATTAATTCCAGACTGGTGGTAAGTATTTTGAATACTTAAGAAAGAAAAATGTTTCCTTTAAACCCTACCAGACACTGAGTGCTCGCTAGCAATAGAAAAACAGTTGGATAACTTACCTGTGAAGCAGAAAATGAAGTATTTTTTGAGGCTTAAATGTGTAACAATCATTAAATGAACCTATTTCTTGGCGTTGTTGCATCCTATGAACAAACCTTTCATTCCATTCATAGATAGCATTTTTAGGGATAGCTTCTAATTGATGTAAGCTTCTGGAATCCTCCACAAAAGCAATAACCGTCCTTCCTAGCTACTTTGGTAGTGATTAGGTTTTAATCCTTTTGTCCATTTGTATTAACTAATCCTGACCACTTTGCTAACCTTATGTATCACTCTTCGACCGAATGACATGCTTTTACTGCTAAAGGAATATGATCTATATTTTTTTAAAATTCCTTTACATTCCCAGTGTAACATAGGGCTTCAAGCTATAGATGTGAAGTTTCGGTAGCAGTGGTGTTTATTTTTACGGGATGGAGTTGTTAGCCCCACGCCCAACGCTCGCCGTCTTTATCAGTTTTATTACTGGCTTAGCGAGGTAAAGAAAGGCGTCGGCCGAGGATCGAACCCCAGACCACCTGCGTGGTTTTAGGCATTCTACCGCTGTGCCACCGGCGCACACGGTCTGTATTGATATGTTTTAATTGCATATCTATCTGAGTAAAAGTTTAAGAGTCCCCTTCGTCTAGAACTTTCCAAACAGTTTCTCAACTGAACCTGTGTAACTAGTTGTCTATGTAGAATTACATGGAGGAATATATCTATTATTCTTCTTCATACATTTATTCTCATTTACAAAAAATCTGAATAAAGCAAGAACAACAGTTTGTGCAGAATAAGACGGCACCATCGTTTATTTCGTTGGCTTCTCATCAGTTGCGTACGGCCTAAAGAAATTATTAAGCTTATACACAAAAAGGTTTCAACACGCCTGCAAATGTTACATAGCATCAGTTGACAGGAGACTTCAAAACTAATAAACAGTGTCTATCAGAAACTACACTTATAGTCTATACCTCAAAAGTTAAAGTTTAAACAAAATAAATGCCTGCATGCAACAGCGAAGGAGTTATCTAACAAAGACAAGGGGTGAATAAGGTGATGAATAACTAGCAAACTGGGTAACAATTAGGTGAGTTCAACTCAAATGATAGAAACAAGAGACAACCAAAGTTGTACTGTATCAAAAGGGGGAGAGACTAAAGCCTAGGATTACGCAACCAAATGAATGAGAGAGAGTAAAGACACTGCCTTGCCAGGGTAAGGAAAACCTGATAATTGCTTCTTTCTGAATACATAAATTGGGTTTTCAGGGGCTTGATAGCAGCTGTTTCAGAAAACTTGAGGTGAATTGAACTATTTTTTCTGTTGATGAACCCACCTTAGGACATGTACTGATGAGATATCTAACAGTGGCACTACTGTAAGCACTTTTTCCCTTGAGACGTAGGCTTTTTGGTACATGCTTGGAAAAGCAGAGTTGGGCACTTCTTTCTGTGTTCCCAATGTAACTGTTACAGCAGATACATGTTAGTTTGTATACACAGAGTTAACATGAGAACAGTATCTGTCAACCTTTGATTGTACCAAAGCGTGTCACCCGATAAACGGGAACCAACTAACTAAGTTACCGGATAGGTTCTGGCTAGTGAGGTGTTCGATCCTCTGTTGGCTATTCCTGCAATAGTGTCACCTATAAAGTCGAGTGGGATGAAGATACGATAACTAGTTTCGCATTTGAGCCTTCATATCTTCCTTACTCTCTAGAGCCAGTCGATAAGACAACAGTGGAAGAGGTTTGAGCACAATGCGCATTAGCACTGAAGTAATAAAAAAAAGCGAATATGAACTTAAAGAAACCGGAAATATTATCTACAGTGGATCTCAAACCGGATAAAAGCATATTCATTGCAGAGGCTGATAAAAGTAACTTAAAAGCAGTAGTGGGCAAACATAAAACAGAATTTTCAGCGAGTTTCATTGTAAGGCATTTACCCCTTTTTGCAGAATCTTCAAGTAATGTAATATTAATAAAAATAGTGGAAAATACCCATTCGTACATTAAAGGGAAATGAACAAGAAGTTCAGCAAAGATATGAAATCACCGGAAAGATATCTTTGCTGAACTTCTTGTTCTTTTCCCTCTAATATAATAATAATAATCGATAATGTATAATTTGATGCAGTAGTTTTGCATCCCAAGCATGCTTCAATTACTGATTGACTGGTTTCAACATAGAACTTTGCACCGATGTGCAACAGTTCGAGTAGCAACACTTCGCTTAGCAAGCAAAGCAAGAGAAGAAAGTAAAAAGAAATGTAAAATGCAGATATCAAACAGAGATATGAGGCAAAAAGAATAGTAATATCGAAGAACAACATAGCTTCACTAGAAACTATAAGTCACAAGGAGTGGAGGCATCTGCGTCATCACTGAGAACAAGGATTTTGACCCAGCCATATCACCAATTGTCTTCGGCCATTGGTTTCTATCGTCCCGAGGACCCTAAACAGTCAGGAAGTCTACATCGTCTTACATGGCTAGCTTAAACTTACTGTCGTGTATTTCATTGACTGATGAAGCCATGTTTTGGTTTAACCACCAGTGGCTCTTTTCCAACCTGATCCTATGTCAGCTAACACTAATCTTCGAGGAAGGGGATGACTACGCTAGCACATGTAACACATGTCCCAACCATCTTGGTCGATGCAGCTTCACAGCTTCGTCGACTGATTTACCCTCCTTACCTATCACTTGACGCCTAACCTAAATATTGCTCACCCTACTATACCACTCCACATGGGAGGTAGAACGCAGGCAGCTATGATCAAAGACAGCTAGCCTTTTCATGTTCTGCACTCTCAGTGGCCAGGTCTCACAGACATAAAGGAGGGCTGAATGGACTGCTGAGCAGTATACACGCCCTTTGGTCGATAACCAGCCTGATATCACGTCTACTAAGCCAGAGACGGCATAAACCGGCATATGCCAAACAAGCATTCTGTACCCATGTCGAGATTTCGTCAGCAATCAACCCATTAATACTTCCCATATTATGCTTCCTCTGTTTCCTCAGAAAAATTCCTAGAGACCTATTTGGAATTGTGCGCGAGTATAAATCTGAACTGATTGTTGTAATTAGATGTATAAAACAATATGAAGTTGAGCAAATACGATACATTTTGACTGACAGAAAATTTAGGTAGCCCGATGATTTAAGCAGGCTTTAGAAGCTCATCTCATGTCTCTGAGACTTACTTATTTTTGGAAAAAAAAAACAGAAAAAGGTTAGAGGTGTTTTTTTAAGCACGACTAGATTACTGATACTTCAAATGATAAATATTTCAGAAGTTGATTACAACGACCAGGGTATTCACACATAACTATAAACAAGTTTATCTTTCATTTTAACATCCTTTTTAAAGAATGGTTTATCCAATTCGGCCGTAAGTTATCTAAAAGTTACGACTATAGAAATATCCTGTATTGGATACTTTAGTGTTTTACTGAAGATTAAGGAGTTGACATTTCTTCACAACCGTTTGCATCAATTTGGCATCCGCATACGATTGTAGCTTTTGTCGTTTGTTCGTTTCGACAAAATGAGACTCTTCAGACTACTGGGAATGGAAATCTGAGTATTGGATGTGCTTTTTGTCTCTATCAAATTTAGGATAAATCTACCCAACTGTTCCCAACTGAATAGTAGTTTAAGGATAGAGAGTGAAATGAGTGAATGCTTTAACCAATTCTCTTATCTAAGAATTTCTATTAGGCGTGATAGGCTGACCTCTAACGAAATCTTGGTATGAGTACGAAAGACATATTTAATAATTGCTAGCTTACATCATCTTTGACGCGAGCATGATATCTGGTTACTCGTCAAAGTGTGTATGTGCTGTGCAACAGTTCGGTCCATCCTGTTTTACGCCTATGACATTTACCTACTGAAAACAGTAAGTAATACTGTCATATAGTCAGTATTTTTATTTACCAAATTAACATGGGATGGGACTATACTCTTCCACAGCCCTCCAGTTCTATTCTTCTTCTTATTATTATTGTTTCCTTTATTTCCTAGAGTAACATAGAGCTTTAGACGTGCGTCTCCATTGCGTGCGGTTCTCTGCTAGAGTCTTCACCTGGCTCCAAGTCTGTCCACACGTTTTCATCTCCTCTTCACATGACCTCCTCCAAGTCACCCACCCTCGCACTGACGACCAACTAACTCGCCGCTTCCCTTTCGGGTTCCACTCAAGCGATGGCTTGTCTAGTGATGTCACTTGATGGTTTCTTTGCTCAGAGTATGGCCAATCCATCTCCACTTCTTCCTGCCTATTTGTTTCACAATCGGTTCCTGGTTGGTTGGCTCAGTTCCAGAGATCCCATTCTGTTGCTGATCTTTTCTGGCCATCTGATCTTGAGTAGTATTGAGCAAAGATAACTGTTGATGAAGGTCTGTATTTTATTGGGAGTGGCCTTCGTGACGCGGTGTGACGCCAAATGTCTGATCCGTATAGTAGCATTGACTTCACATTGGAGTTGAAAATCCGGATCTTATTTTTCACACTGAGTGTTGTTGACCTCCACACAGACTTGAGAGTAGTGAAAGCTTGTCTTACTTTTCTGATTCTTGCTTTGATATCCTCGTCAGTTCCGCCTGTAGTTGCAACGATGCTTCCCAGGTTGGTAAAAGAGGTTGTTTCTTTCAGGTTCTTATATCGAAGTACAAAAAGACTAACGATGTTTACAACAAGTGTCTTTGTCCAGATGTCAGCATTAGATAAAGTATGAAATGTTAGGTGGGATGGTAGGGACACGTCTTATGCTTGCTTTAATTCGTCAGTAATGTTAAATAGGTTAAAGTTAGGCAAGAAGAGATTTTGACATCACCCAACAATAGCATGAGATTGTTGATTGTTGGCTTTAGTGTATATTGCCCTCCAATGTTAGGATTCATTGGTTGTAGATTCTTGGTTAAAACAGCTCAGAATCGTTTAAGAAGTTCCTCAATAGTTTGAGAATATACATCTTCTTAAAGTCTCACCACGACCACTTTAAATATTGCGGAACTAAGGTTTCTTGAATCTAACATGTAGATGCATGGTCAAATATCTCGAAATATTGTGTTCACATGCATCAGTTTTTGTTACATAAACGTATATAAAATTCAACGTTTAGTTATCGAAATGCAAATATCTTTAGTGAGTCATTAAGCCTGAATGGATAGTAAATTTCCAACAGACGACTAAAATCCACAGTTTTTTATTCGCTTTAGATTGTGTTGATGAAGTCCTCTTACGCTTCAGACTGCACTTTAGTACAGTTCCTGCGCTGAAGATGTCTAAAAGAACAAGGAAAGCTCCGCAATTATATCAACCAGCTCAGAGAACACAACTGGGTCAAAATCCTTATCAGTGTGCACCAAACCAATGACTAGGTGCATGATATCGGTTACTACCTAGTGATCGAGGGTACAACTTGTTGAGTAATGTCAACAAGCACAAAACCTAAGTCGAAGGCTTTTTGCTTATTAAGCCAAACCATCTAACATTAATTCAGATAAGGAATCTCTAACCTCTGAAATACAAACTTCACGCAAGTGTTTAGTCCATTTTTATCTATTTTGCAACCACTTCGCTACTACGGGGTGCCAGCAACAATTATACATCCCATCCAACAGCTGCACGACAACGCTGCATACCAAGTAATCCACAAGAGGAAACTCACGGAATCCTTCAAAGAAGTGAAGACGGGAGGCTGGCTGCCCACTACTGTCTCCAATGATTTTCCTGATTGTGGTAGACTGGATAATGCGACAGACAGCGGGCACGGCAGTGAAGAAACAGGCATAAAATGGACCCATACAGAAAACTTGTAGGATCTGGACTTCACCGACGATATATGTCTGGAAGCTATGCAAGTGAAAGGCAACAAGTTGGCGGAAGAAGCATCCAGAGAAGATAGGACTTCCTTCAGGTGAACACTGTGAAAACAGACGTAGATGATGAAGATTCCTGGGCAGCAGTAACAGCGACAACAACATACAACAATGAGCATAAATGGGAGAAATCTGAAGTAAACTACCTCCTTTACCTACCTACCTATCTATTTGGGAAGCATCGATTCAACTACAGGCGGACGAAAGTGACGAGGATATCGTCAAGGCAAGGATCGGGAAAGCAAGGCAAGCTTTCGTTTCTCTCAAGTCTGTGTGGAGATCAGCAGCACTGCTGAGCATGAAAAATCAGATCCGGATTTTCAACTCCAATGTGAAGTCATTTGGCGCCGCGCCGCGTCACGAAGGCCATTCCCAAAAAAATACAGACCTTCATAAACAGTTGCCATCGATAGCTCAGTACCACTCAAAATCACATGGCTGGCCAGAAAAGATCAGCGACAGGGTAGGATCTCTGGCACTGAGTGAACCAACTCAGCAGGAACCGACTGTACGACAAATATGCAGGAAGAAATGGAGGTGGATTAACCATACTCTGAGAAAACAAACCATCAACTGAGTGACATCACACGCCAGGCTCTATCGAGTGGAACCCGAAAGGGAAGCGGCGACTTAGTTGGTCTTCAGTGCGAGGTTGATATGGAGGAGGCGGTGATGTGAAGAGAGGATGAAAGCATATGAACAGACGTGGAGCCAGGTGAAAACGTTGTCAGAGAGTCAAACGCAATGGAGATGTGCGGCTGAAGCCCTATGTTCCTCTAGGAATTAAAGGAAACAATAATAATACTAATAATTCTTACCTATGCATATTTTTATAACTTAATGCTTTCCTATCAATCGTTTTTTGTATACTGTTCAAAGTAAAACAGTGGCGAAGAAATAATAAATTGGTAAAACATACATGAAGAGACTGTATATTAAACTTCTTTATTGGATTAAGGCGCGTAAATACACATAAATGGTCTATAAAAAAACAGGCCCCGTTTGGGCAGAAGATAATAATTATTCATGTCACATTAGTTTGACACTAATATCGAATACATTAGTCACATTAATGATAACAACAGACTTCCGCATAGATTTATATAGTAGTCAGACAAATAAATTTCCAGCCTTTTGATATATATATATATATTTATTTAAAAGCCACTCAAAGTGTGACATTTAAAGTTGCCTTGGTAAATGAATACGGAAAAAGAATAATTGCACACATGCAGACAGACTTATTCTATGAGTTCTAACGTTCTTTAACAATCAATACCAGTGTGCATAACAAACTTCATTTTTAGAGGAATATACAAATTCACTAATAAATAAAACTTTCACTGATATGCCACAGTAAATTCCCTGATGTAAATCGAAGTATAACTTATAATATTATTTGCGGATGCATATGAATTTTTAAATACTCTTTCATTTCTTTTCAACACACATGGGCACAGTTCTCGTGTGTGTGTGAGCATATATGCATATGTATAGGGAAACCTTTGTGTATCGGTGGCTCAATGGTAGAATACTGGCCAATCACGCACATGGTCCGGATTCGAGTCCCGGCCGACTCACTTCTAAACCTCTGTGGTAAGCCCATGAGACTAGCAACCTCACCCTGTGAAAAGAAACACAACCGCTACTGAAAATTCAAGGCTTAAGACTGAAGCCCTTATATTCCACTCAGAATGCAAAAGGATGTTTACAAAATAGGGAAATCCATCACTAGTAAACAGCGTGGTGGCACAGCGGTTAGGACGATTGCCGACCATGCACATGGTCTGGGGTTCGATCCTCGGCCACCGACGCAGTCCTTTACCTCTCTGAGCCAGCAACAAGACTGGTAAAGAGGGAAGGTTGGGCATGAGGCTAGCAATCCCATCTTGTAAAAATCAACACCACTGCTACAGATACTTCGGGCCTCTACCTTGAAGCCCTAAGTTTCACTGGGAACGTAAAGGAATGAAAAAAAATAACAACAAGAAACATCCTACTGCCTAACTAGTAATACCTTGAGTCTGGTTGGTGCCCAAAATCATACTAAGTGCCACGTTAACTATGTGGTTATCAAAAAATCCCTCAGCAGTATGTTTTCTCTTATTTGAAATCTTCATTCCGTCTTGTAGATGCCTGACAGATAGTTATGACTGTTATTTTATAAATGAAGTCCACCGGTACAAACAAAGTACTTTGTTGATTGAATGAGTTTCTTAGCTTATTTGAGGATACTGAGTAACTCCATGATAATCTGCAACTTTGAAAGACTAGTATCTCAATGTAGTATGGTCATTTTCATTGTAGATAAGCCTCATGCACTTACTATTAGTTATATTTATTTTGAAAAATTGGGATGAAAAACAGTCAACTTCGGTGTTGAAAGGGCATTATAAATTAGCATTTCGTATCTGTGTGCACGCGCTTTTGCACCTCTGTATTTTCTGTTCAAGAAACTGAAATTAAAGCATTCAACATTTTACTATTATTATTATTTCCTTGGTCTTCTAGGAGAACATGGGGCTTCAGCAGTACACCTCCATTTCATATTGTTCTCAGCAGCCTTCTTTAGCTGGTTTCACGATTGCCCATAAGTTTTCATCTTTATCTCATAAAATCTTCACCATATCATCCTGGGACCCAAGCTCAACTTGTTGTTTCCCACTTCGGTTCCACTGGAGCGATGGTCCGGTGCATGAAGCCACCCAACTGTCACGTCAGAGTACATTCAATCTGTTTCCACTTCTTTCTGTATATTTTTTCCGTTTTGATGATAGTTTATTGGTTAGCCCGTTACTTTGCAAAGCTCCTTGCTTCTAATACTTTCTTCATGAGCTGACATAAGTTAAAGAACCGGTGGAAAACCTGGGAGTACTAGACATCTGTCTCGTCCTAGTTTGGGACTCTTCAGCAGTACGCACCCACCACAGGGATTCGAACCCAGGACCTTCTGGTTACAAGGCGAGCTAGTTCGTAGACCATTAAGCCACTGAGCCCCGATCCAATGACCCATGTATTCTAACTTCTGCCAATTCACGACATAGCGTGACAATTTCGCAATGTCTTCTTCGATGCGTTACTGCCTCATCTTCAACCCGGTGGGTGCGTATTGCTCAAGAGTCACAAACTAGGACGAAATAGCTGTTGAGTACTCCCAAGTTTTCCAGTGGTTCTCTAACTGATGTCAGCTCATGATGAAATCCTGCATGCAAACAAACAAAATCCCTACAAAACCAATACTTGAAAACTAGTACTTTCTGCCCGTCTGGTCTTCAGCAACGAGTCAGTGTAGGAAAGTGTTCGAGAAAGTCTTAGGTAGGCTGTTATCTTTGAACAATATAAAAGCATTGAGTGACTTCACATCATTGTTAAAGAACCGAATTTTTTCCTGAGGCAGAGTGCGGAGGATTTCCACACTGATTATAGAGTAATGAATGCCTGCCTTGCCTTATCGATTTTGACTGACTTTGACTTCTTCATCTGTGCTGTCTGTATTCACAGCAATGCTGCTTAGGTAGATGAAAGAAATAACATTCAAGGATTCATAAACATCGATTACAAATTTCAACAAACAACTACAGAACGAATTATACAAAAAGTGTAGGCAGAAAGCAACAGAATTTCGGTGTTTAACCAAACTTGTGATTATTCTGTCTAAGTAAGCAATTAAAGAAGGCTGAAAGCGTATTGTCAGGAATTTTAAAATATGAAGTAGTTTCGATATCTGAGGATGTAGGAATCTCATACACTCTCGATTAATCTATGTTCTCAAGTACTGGTTTTGTAGGGATTTTGTTTGATTGCGTGGAGGATTTCATCATGATCTATGTTCTGTTTAAATTGCTTGTTTAGTGTTCAGAAAGACCTGAAAGTTATTCAAAAGTTTCAACATGAAATGACCATGAATTTTCTTTTATGATAAGTAGTTTTATCAATTGATATGCCCTTCTGTGAAGGATAATTCTGTAATATGTATGTTAAAAAATTGTAAGTAGTTCAAATTTTCGCTCTAATGATAGATTCAACAAGTGTGAACACACACTACATACTGAGAGTTTTGCGTGTCCTGGGGTTATCTAAATTGTTTCGATCTGACAGTATTAATACCTTTTTTACGACATTGCTTGGTTATTTTTCTTAGTGAAGTTATGCAGATGGCGAGATTAACTGTGGTTTTTACGTCCGTGAGAATTCTCACATTATTTTTAGGGATATGAATCCCGAAACTCGTAAGGGGTGAATACATGTATTTCATTGAGAACGACTTTATGACACTTCATCAAAGATCTCCAGTTATTGATTCTCACCATCACGAGGATTTAATACAGACAGTCTACACCTTATGTTGAGCAGTAATCGACTCCATTTGAATCTCTGGTGATTGTATAGAAATTCATCCACTTCTATGTATTGCATCAATACATACGTACATGAGTAGAAGATATTAGTTATAGGGTTTCGTCATGAACTGACATCGGTTAGAGAACCATTGGAAAATCAACATTAAGTACTGGACGGATATTTCGTCCTATTTTGGAACTCTTTAGTGGTACACGTACGCACCCGCCTACACTGTTCAAACCCGGGAACTTCCAATTATAAGGCGAGCTCATAGACAATTAAGCCACTGAGACCCAACCCGATCAAATGGCCAGCCCATGAGTTCCAACTACTGCCAGCGAATTCACGAAATAGCGCGACCACTAGCCATTGTTCTCACACCCGAATTGCTGTACCATACTGGTCACGACTTCCCACTAGAACCTAAGATAACTACCTAATTTATCCACTGGGCTTCTTGCATCATTTAAATAATAATGGTGACTGATATTATTTTACCGACTTTACGAATGCCATTCTGAGTGGTTTTGAAAAATTCCCATTTCATATAAGTAAGAACACATGAGTCAACAAAGAGATCTGTTTGAACAACTTCATTTCAGAGTTGTGCAGTTATTTAGAGGAAAAACAACAGATTTAGGGGAGAAATATGCCTCCATTTCCAATTATATACTTACCATCAGCTCTACACATATATTTTTTTCTACATCAAAACTGTTTACTAAATGAGTGGTTATTCTAGTTAGTAAGTTCTAAGTAAAGGGGATGAAATTAAGAGGTTAAAGGTCATCAAAACAATTGATTAATACATGTAAGTAACAAGATATCTAATTTTTCAAGGACGAGTGAAAATTAATTACAGAATTCAAGATAAGTTAACTTACAGGTGCTAGTAACGAGTTGTTACATAATCAAGAAATTTGTAAAATAATGATGACTAAGAGAATGGGATGTCCTCAGTTGGAATTCATAGGCTGGCCATTGGATCGGGTTGGGTCCCAGTGGCTTAAATGTATACGACCTCACCTTATAACTGGAAGTTCCTGCATCTGATCCGTGATGGTAGGTTCGTACCACTAAATAGTCCCAAATTGGAACGAAATAGCTACCCAGTACTCAGTGTTGGTTTTCTAATGGTTCTCTAACCGATCTCAATTTTTGATGAAATTTCGTAACCAATCAATTCCCTGAAAACCAACATTAGAATAGGATGACTCAGAAGAATTACTTAAAATACAAACAGGTTAATGGAACTAGCTAGAATTGTAAAAAATAACAAAGTTAATTTTTTTTTTGATTGTTTTGATTATAGCTTGATTCCACACAGTATTTTTGGTACAAGTATGGAATTTTCAGCATGTGATATCGGTAGCCCGAATTTTTCAGGCCAACCATTGATATCGGGTGTGTGTTGGCAGGGGATCGAACTCCGGACCATGTGCATGGTCGCCGGTAGTCCTAACTGGTGTGCCACCGACGCACAATTTTTTACAAGGCGAGGGAGAAGATCATTTTCTTTTAAGCTGAATACATTTCTTATAGGTGGCCTTTACAAAGAAAGGAGCTGAATAAATTTCCGCTGAACTCAGAGATTTGGCTTGTTCAGTTGAATTCCTATTGCCTCTGCTGTATGTAAAAGTCGTACTCATAGACCATGCGAGAGGTTGGGTGATATAAGATAAATTACTTTAAGAGCTTTGTTAGAGTTGACCTGTTGCCCAGTATCGACGAGATGATCTAGTATTCAGCTGCGTATTTAAAGAATTCATACATGCAGTGTAGATTGACAGCAGAGGTCAAAAATTATTATCAGTTAGTAACAAAGCAAATCAAAGTGCATGAGTAATAACTATATCTGAAAAATTAAGAATAGTCTTACGTAATCAGGAGGGTTGACAACTAATTAGCTGAGTGATGAGTAATCATTTGATAATTGTTGACAAGAGACAAGAGAACAGAAGATTGAAAATGCGTTGCAAAAAGCACAAAGAGGACTACATAGAGCTTAGCATACAGTTATTCGGAAAAACGAAGTAGGAGACTGGATAAAACGCTTCTGAACAGAAAGTTCAGTTTTATCCTTAAGGACTGATAAGGTTATGCCAGCACGAAAAAAATGTAGGCTAAATCCTGTTGAACGACTTGGTTGAACTTTATATATGACTGTGAAAGAAGTTTCTGTTGATGCTGCATCACCAGAAGTAATAATATGCTACAGAATTAAGCTATTGACCCTTTTATGTTCTACCTTTGGTAACCATAGCGGGAAGTGTTCATGAACACGTCTAGATAATGTCCTCACAGGAGCAAGTGAACTGGTAAGTGCATACTGTCGAGTCAATTAGATTATTGGGACATAAAAATTTAGCTAGACCTAGACAAATTGACTCTACTAATTTAAATAACTTAGCAAAAAGCTCAGCAATTTTGTATTGCATTCACCTGCATGTAATCACACAATAGGTGGGGTGGAACAGCGTGGAAGTAACAAAAAGTAATATAGTTAGGTGGAGAGACAGGGAGGTTTTTTTACCTTCACTTTCCCCGTTGGAACATAGGGCTTCAAGCTAGTGGATTGAAGTTTCTGTAGCAGTGTTTACTTTACAGGATGGGGTTGCCAACCTCATGCCCAACCTTTCCTCTTTGTCAGCATTATTTCTGGCTTAGCGAGGTAAAGGAGTGCGTCGGTGGCCGGGGATCGAACCCCGAACCATGCGCATGGTCGGCGAACATCCTAACCGCTATGCCACCGACGCACGGTTAATCACTGTAGCTTTGTTTATCAACTCAACACTGCACCCGTGCAGTCGAAATGACGCAACACCTATACCGGAGATAGGGAAAGTGGCAATAAGCAACAAAGGGAAGTTGGAGAGACCGAAAGAGAAGAAATATATGCAAGGTAAATTTTGAAGCCGTGTGACTACACTGATATGATTATGAGCAATAATTTATGCTCAAAATGTCATCCGGTTATTAATACTGCATCACTGCGAGATATCTGAAACAAACTTATCTAACATGGAATTACATTCTACCACAGTGTTCAAGTTGTATACTTACACTAGTCTTTGAAGTTTTGGCAAATAAGAGGATCTCTAGAGAAGGTGAGTCGTTGAGATTCAGCAAAGAGCGTTCTCCAAAATCCTGTGAACAGGCGGATTTGCAGAACCTCGCCAAGTGCATCTCCTTTGAATTTTAGGTTTACAGTTGGCCGTTTTTTCATCGCATCCAAGTTTCATAGAGGACTTATCTTTACCTTCACATGTTTGTCGTCAAAGGAGGTTGGATATCAATTTTTCGATTTGAGCTTTTCTGAAGGATTTCAAATCCTTACTGAATGTGTTTTTGGCGAAAGAAACTGTGCGTCATTTCCTTAGACCAGTGTAGTTAAGCAAATCTAGTGATTTAACAAATATTTTTCCGCTATAAGCGTCCAACTGCCCTGTGATTCATCAATCAGTTCACAAAAGTGTTCATTAATAAATCATATCACTGTAAAGCGTCGGTTGCGCAGCGGTTAGGACGCTCGCCGACCATGCACATGGTCTTGGGTTCGATACTCGGTCATAGACGCACTTCTTTACCAGTAATAAGACTGGTAATGAGGAAAAGTTGGGCATGAGGCTAGCAACCTCATCCTGTAAAAATAATCACCACTGCTACAGAAACTTCAAGCCTCTACCTTGAAGCCTCCCTGTGTTCCACTGGGAACGTGAAGGAATCGAAAAAAACAACAACTGTGAAGCAACAATCTTTTCAATTCTTAGGCAAGTAAGCAATAGTAATAGTATTTTAAAACAACTTTGACTCATTAACCACTAGGCGCATAACTGGAATTACGCCTTTTCAACAACAAAAAAAATGTTATACTGCTGAGTAATCTCCGACTAAATGTGAACAGTCATTTAGATTGTGAATAAATAACGACGACCTTTGAACAAAAAAATTAGAGAAAAGAAAAGAGAGGAGAGGAGAGGAGGAAACTGTTGACAATAAATAAAACTGTCGCTTCGCTTCTTATTCTAATTCTCCGTCTTCTTTTCGCATAACAGAATTAATTAGACGTTCACTTACACAAGCGTGCACACACACACAAACTTACACAACTATCACAGTTCATACATGTTACCTATGGTCGCATTAGCAGTCGTTACTGACGAGGAGAAAGAAAGAAAAACAAAAACGAGAAGTGAAACTCTTAAAATTCTTGATAGTCTGTCATCTATTCATTCTCTCTCGGAAAATTTCTTAATAAAAAACCTAGAGAAGATATATATTCGGTAACTACTTTTTAGTTTTGTCCTACTGGGAAATTTTATGTACAGTAGAAATACACCCACATACACACACACGACAAAAATCCCCAGCAAAACTATTTATAATGCCCTTTCTTAAAAAAAAAGAAGAACACATAAACTTGATGCCTATTTAAGGAGTGATTTATGTCCAGTGTGTATTTCACACGCACATGCATTAATGACGAAAGCTTTGTGTGCGCGTATGTGTTGAAAATGGCTACCTACCTATTTTATTTCTTAACAAATGTAGTTTCTCTGTGCATATGCATGTAAGCTGTATTTAAAAAATGGCGCCATAACAGAGGTTTAAATACTTTTTTAAGGTTAACTTATTATTATATATGTAATACACACATAGGAAGTGTAACTGTTTGGCGCCACTTAACATGTCAACAGCCTACTATGCTTCCTGCTATGCGCTTAAACATGGATGGGGTCATATGTTTATCTGTTTCAAAGTAATTAGGGTGGGGGGTGGGGTATTTAGTCTTAACTTTATAGTATTCTATCAGCAAAACAAAACTGATCGTCAACAGCATGATGATAATCTGATTTTGGCATTTTTCCTTGGGTGTTGTTTTCACTTAAAACTTTTGTAACCTCTACTCTCTCTCTCGCTCTTTTCCACCCGTACACTTTAAATCATACAGAGATGATCTGAGAAATCATTTAAAGTTTAAAAGAAAACAAACTAACTAACTAACTAGTCGAAATCTTGTTATCACTAAGTGAAGTCCCAGTGGTCAGCTGTCATACCACCTCTCTCCCTCGCTTTCTGTGACTGTCCTAAAATCTTGAAGCTGATTAGCAGGCGCGTGTTGCAATAAATGTCATCACAGAAAGACATAATAAACACTATTATGATTCTCCTTTTACTTCTTCTTAATATTATTATACAAGGCGATTAACAACGTCGTCGCTGTTTTGTTTTCATTTATTCATTGTTAATTAAATTTAACTTTTAAACATATTTTTTCCTTCCTTCCTTCTAATCAAAATAAATGACTAGTGCATTCATTGTATTTGGAAGTTGAACATTTACAAAATGTGAAGCTGTTATATGCGTTTTAAACCCAGATATTTAAATTATGCGAAACAGAGTGTGCTTCAGTTACCGGCTAACTAAATTTAACAATTTAGTCTCCCTTGACGAGGAATGTTAGCTAACATAGGATGAGGTTGGAAAAGAGTGACTGGTGATCATACCAAAACCTGACATCAGTCCAATAAAGAGTTTGGCAGTTAGTTTGAGGTGTAAGCGCTGTCCGGTTGAGGGTTGCAGTCTTTGGGATGCTAAGAGTCATTGGCTGAAGGCTGTTGGCTCAGGAGTGTTCAGTCTTTATGATCTTCCATGTCAATTATAACCCAATGTTTGATTTCATGTTGCTATTCTACCAGTGTGTCCCAAAATGGAATGTGGTGACTTCTGTGCTAGGCTCTATGTGGAAACTCAATCAATCTTCGTATGTTTGGCATGCGATTCGCCCCTGTAAGATGTAAGATGCTGCTGCAGGAATGACTGGACTACATCAACTAGCTTAGTGACCTCTTCACCTATTTGGGAAGTTGTATCAGCACCGACGGACTGATTGGCGACGAAATCTCAACACGGATCCAAAAAGCTCGAGCTGCTAACTTTCGCTAACTTACGCCATCTCTGGAGTAGGCGTGACATCCGGCTATCAACCAAGGGACGTGTGTACTGCTCAGCAGTTCGCTCCGTCCTTCTCTATGGCGGTGAGACGTGGCCATTGAGAGCGGAAGACATGAAAAGATTGTCTGTTTTTGATCATAGATGTCTACGATCTCTTTCTCACGTTAGGTGGTATAATAAAGTAAGTAATGTTGACGTTAGGCGTAGAGTGTTGGGCAAAGAGGGAAAATCAATCGAAACGGCTATAAAGTTAGATAGATTGAGATGGCTAGGTGACGTACTGCGCATGCCTAACCATCGCCTCCCCCAACGAACGGGCATTACTAGCTGATACAGGTGCAGGTTGGAAAAGAGTAAGTGGTGGCCAAACAAAAACATGGCCTCATCAATCCATGAAATCCTTGACAGTTAAACTGAGTCAGGTAGGGAGATGCAGACTTCCGGGTTGGGGCCCGCCCTCGGGACTCTAAGAATCAATGGCTGGAGACAATAGGTGACATGGCTCAAAATCGTTGTCATTGGCATACGCAGATGTATTCAGTCTCTGTAATCTTTCATATTCCTTTCTACCACTACTCATTCTGTTTCATTCTTATACTTGTCAGAACTCTATTGATTCTCTTCACTCATTTTCTTGTCTACCTTTATGTGCTCTTTGGAACGTGGCAACTGGAACTGCTGCACTTCAGTGCCAAGTTCTATGTTGAATCCAGAGAGACAGACAGACAGATGCTGATGTAATTTTGCTACAAGAGTCTTTGATACAACTTAGTATAGTGACAATCAGCAGAATAAAGTTGGTTTTTGAAGTGAAGTAGTATTTTAGAATCTCAGTGAAATAAGGGGATTTACCTCATTCAGTCAGTCGAAACAAGTCGTCTTCTACAATTTTATGTCCGTAAATACAAACAGGTCATGGTAGTTTGACGTGAATTTCGTCCCTATGTTGGTTACTGCAATTAAATATTCAGTCATATGGGTGAAGTGAATTTAACCCCTTTGAATATCTGCTTTTTCACATTCTTACAAACATGAAAATTTTCTGAATTCCCACTAAATTACAATTAAATGTACGAGAAATCAAAGAAAAAGTCGATCACATTGCTTTTTGCTTCTAAAAATTAGACAACAACTCACTTCTTCATTTGCTTACTACAATTAGAAGATAATTAAAACAAGCCGTTGAGAAGTGCATGCACTTGGTGCATTGGCGTTTTTAAGATGATTAAGCTTCAGAGTTTTAGAAAACTAGCTCTGATTATGTAAAAGTCTATATAGTGTAATAATATTAACTGCATGCCTACGTCCGGATACCAGTTTCTAGACAGAAGTTGTATATTTGTTGAAAGCCATTAGTAAGAATGATCTGAAATTCAAAATGCCTATCTATGCTCCTTGTTGCTCTAAAACTATGCCCTTCAACGATTCTCGTGGTGGTGTGAATTCTTGGGCCTGACATTCACATTTGAAGGATGATTAAGTGACAATCTTGACAGAATGCCGTCATGTAGCCATTTAGTAGGTGGAATAGGAAACATATATATATATATATATTATTGTGTCTGTTGGTGCAAAGTGAATTAACGTCTAATGAAAGGTGGATTTTGAACAAGGCGTTTCTGTAGCTGCCTAATGTACACTAAGGAATATCCTCTACTGGTAGTGATTCTACATCAATTATTTTAGGCAATCACTTCTAAGGATTAGAGTAAGATAACTTACTAACATAGTATTAACAGAGCAAAACGCCAGTGTATACTACAATTCCAAAACATGGATTAACCAGTCTTTTGTCACAATAACATCACCAAATCTTTTCTTAATTTAATGTGGATGTTTATTCTGTTTGTAAATGTAATTCTGCTCACTTGAGGATCGTTTGTTATTTCATTAAAACTCGCTGGATCTTCGGTCACTGTGGATTACAGTCTGTAGATTTCTCCTTTGAAATCAGCCTGAATGAATAAATGCTGTGACCTAATCAGCAATAATCTTTGCTTCCAATGAAATAAATGATTATGAAGAAGAGAAGACGTTCAGTGAAGAGACTCTTTTCAGCGAATTGATTCACATAGCTGTACAATCGCATTTATATATAATTATTTGTGTGTGTGTGTGTGTGTACATGAGGTTTGTCAAGTTTAGATAATTGATTAGTTAATACAAGAATGATCTAATATAGAAACAAGGTTAATTAGACAGCAACTAAAGTAAGTTGAATTAGTCTTCGTAAACGTGTATGAATCAGACTTCTTCAAACTGCAGAAGCAATGGTGATTCACTTGCTAAGTC
This sequence comes from Trichobilharzia szidati, assembly GCA_944472155.2. Taxonomy (NCBI): domain Eukaryota; kingdom Metazoa; phylum Platyhelminthes; class Trematoda; order Strigeidida; family Schistosomatidae; genus Trichobilharzia; species Trichobilharzia szidati. The sequence continues at coordinate 163,665,501 of OX235279.1, forward strand.
CTCAACTCTGCATACAGAAGAAGTTTGTTCAATCAATACACTTGCAATGGATGTAATCCAACTTATTACCCGATAAGTAAATTCTACCTAATCTTTTTTTTCTATCTCTTCATTAGTATTGTTATTTTCAACCTTACTGTTCTCTACCCCCACCCGATTTAATTTCTTCACCTCATTACCACTGTTCCTGACTTAACCAACGCTCAATTTCTAGTCATTTATGTTACTTCATCCAACTTATTTGCTCAATTTCAGTTCTAAGTCGAAACATTTAAGTCAATTATATTACGTCATCTAACTTACTAGCTCAATCTTACTTTAGTTGCTGTCTAATTAACCTTGTTTCTATATTAGGTCATTCTTGTCTTACCTGATCAATTATCTAAACTTGACAAACCTCATGTACACACACACACACAAATAATTAAAAATAAATGCGATTGTACAGGTATGTGAATGAATTCGCCGAAAAGAGTCTCTTCGCTGAACGTCTTCTCTTTTTCATATGACTCAATGGGGATTTTCAATAAATGATAAATCCGAGTGTTTAATAGTACCAATAGTTAAATGCTTCTTTTCCTGTAATCCTTAAATTAGTCAAGGACCAACTGTACTGTCGCAAATTTTGGCATATACCTCTAGTGTGAATCTAAGCTTAGTCAAATGACTCAACATTTCTTTGAGTCGGACGGACAATCCGAGAAGTTGTTACATAAAGGATCCTTCGGCCTCCACTACACTCTACAATTCCACCACCTTATTGTGAAAAGTGTACAAAATGATCTTTTTGTGCATTCCAGATTATCAGCAAATTGACAAATGTCATGGTAAATCAAATTCGATTGCCTACCTCAATAATTAGGTACCTCTTGTTAGCTAAACGAAATAATCTTGTTGACTAAAATGGACGTGGTATAGTGATAAAGAATAAAAATGTATACATTACATGTTTGCCTATGTTTTAGACTTATTTTGTGGGTCGATTATAACGCTAAAAGCCTCTGGTAAACTCACAATTTTTGAGTGAATAAAGTCCCTCCAGTCTATTACTCCATATCATGCGGACTTCTGATACACTTCTTGTTAACATCATGAATTGGGGAAAGTTAGAATTCATGGTTTGGCCTCTTAATCTGGTCCCAGTGGCTAAGGGGTCTACAAGTTTGCCTTGTAACTGGGAAATTCGGCGTCCGTATTGCTGATGGGTCGCAGACTGGACTGACGACACAGCTCTTCAATATTCCCTGGTTTTCAATGGCTCCTTAATTGATATCAGTCCGACACAGTCTTTATTCAGTAAATTCACTGAATATTGGAGATCTATCTGCATATATGCATATTTCGTCTGACCCATTTAGACAGACCTATATTCGAGTCCAATAGCATATATATTTACAAACTCACTAATAGATTAAACACCCATCATTACCATTATTATTATTTATTTATTTATTTCTTGTCTGCTGCATTCCGAGAAGAAAGTGCTTCAACAGTATTTAAAAAAATTGCACCTGGTTATCTGTATCTTTAATGAACTGTAATTCTATTGATCTTAATTTACAAATCGATATTAGTTTTAAAAAAACCAATGCTGCTAATGACGACAATTCTAGAATATTCTTTGTAAATGAACAAATACATAATTGTAGAGCCAGAAAAGGAAATTATCGAAAAGGATATTTTCTATAGTTTGGTTTGTAAGGGTTAGTTATGTTTTTACGAGTTGATCACGGATTGATATCAGTTAGAGAACCATTGAAAACCAGGGAATACTGGACAGTTGCTGTTTCATCCTAGTTTGGGAATCATCGGCAGTAAGCACCCACTGGGTTGGGGTCGCGCTAAATCACGAATTGGTAAAAGTTAGAATTCATGAGCCATTGAATCGGGTCCCAGTGGCTGAGTGGTATACGAGCCAGATTGTCTTTTAACCGGAAGGTCCACATGTCAACCTGAGACGAAGCACTTCGGTCCAATCAATCCACGGGAAAATCTAAAATTGAATTAAATAATTAATATGACCCGTTGCACAAGAGGTGGCTCTCTTCTGGCCCTAGTGGTCTCGTGGACAACGCTTTGGGATTTGAAACTATGGGCACTGGGTTCGAGCCTCGTTGGATACATCATCACTCCCTGCGGAATGCAGGCACATCCAAATGGGACAAAATGCGCATCCTGGATTCCACTGCTAGTCAGCATTTACCAATTTACAGTAAATGCTGTTTCAAGCCACTGTATGCCTGTATCCAAAAATATCTCTTTAGTTTGTTGACTTTTGATATTTGAGTAAATTTTCTGTTAATACTGTTTTTACTTTTTAATTTTTTATATTTAGCTCCAAATAGTTATGTAATAAAAGAATCGCTAACACATCCGCACATTGATGTACAAGCTAGTAAAGGCGTTGCATTTGGATCAACAGCTAAACGACTGGGCGATAATTTTGCCTCTAGCACAAAAACAACAGCACCGGACAACAGTCTTCCAGGGCCTGCTCAATATAGTCCCAAGAGATACGATGAAAAGTGTTCGCTTAAAGGTACTGGTTTGCCAAAGGCTAAACGAGAAACTTCAGTGATCTTATCAGTAAGGCATTTTATGCGTTTGTCAGTTTCTTCTTCTTCTCTTTTTTGTTATTGACTTTTCTATATAAAGTGCTCTGGCTGTGCACATTTTCTTATGCTGCATGCTGATCAAAGATCCTGATATCGTTAGTGGTTCAGAAGTAGAATGCTCGATTACCAATCACGCACATTGTTAAGGGTTCGATTCCCGTCCGACTCACTCGTAAATCTGAAATTGGGCGACTGCAAGCCCGAGAATGTGGAAAGGCAGGGTGTGAAGCCAGCAACTTTACACCGGAAAAACCAGTGCTACCGCCAATATAACTTCAAAGAGTAAGGTTGAAGCCCCATGTTCTACGTGGAATGCAAAACATGATTACCAAAAAGCTGCCAGCGATTTTTTATCTGAAAAGGTAAAGAAACAGAAGGTGCTTCATTTTCGAAAGTCAATTTTCCAAGACAGAAGAGTGTATTTTGAATGCTGCAGAAAACGTTACCATATTAATGCATATTTCTGGTCACTTTAAAAAAATGATTTACGGAATTTTTCAGCTCCTTTACGTACCTGGGAAGCATCGTTTCAACTACAGGCGGTCGGAACTGACGAGGATATCGAATCAAGAAACGGCAAAGCAAGGCAAGCTTTCATTACTCACAAGTCTGTGTGGAGATCAGTATCACTCAGCATGAAAAATAAATCGATTTCATCCAATGTGTAGTCAGTGCTACTATACGGATCAGAGACTTGCATTGCGCGTCATAAAGAGCATCTCAAACAAACTACAGACCTTCATTAACAGTTGTTTTCGCTCAATACTCAAGATCAGATGGCTAGCCAGAAAAGATCAGCAACAGAGATCTCTGGCAATGAGCGAACCAACCAGGAACCGATTGTGAAACAAATAGGTAGGAAGAAATGGAGATGGATTGCAGGCCATACTCTGAGCAAAGGAACCATCAAGTGACATCACTAGACAAGCCATTGCTCGAGTGGTACCTGAAAGGGAAGCGGCGAGTTGGTCGTCAGTGCGAGGGTGGGTGACTTGGAGGAGGTCATGTGAAGAGGAGATGAAAACGTGTGGGCAGACTTGGAGCTAGGTGAAGATTCTAGCAGAGAACCGAACGCAATGGGGACGCATGGCTGAAGCCCTATGTTCCTCTAGGAATTAAAGGAAATAATAATATAATGACAATAATATTAGATTTCATGTTTAGTCACAATGATTAGCAGAGGAAACTACTTCTGAAACTACAGCCTTAAGTTCACCACATAGTGCTACCGCTAGCTAATGTCTTCTGCGAGTATTTGTCCTCACACCCGACCTGCTGCACCCTGTCCAGTACTCCCAAGTTTTCCAATGGTTCTCAAACCGATGTCAGCTCATGATGAAATCCTGTAACCAATCAATCAAATCCCTACAAACCAATACTTGAATATCAGTGAGATGCTCACTAGCTAGTGACCTATTCAGCTAGTTAGTTAGCTGGGGTTCTAGTGGGAAATCGTCACCAGTATGGTACAGCAGGTTGGGTGTGAGGACAAATACTCACCGAAGACATTGGCTGGTGGTTGCGTTATGTCGTGAATAGGCAGAAGTTGGAATTCATGGACTGGCCATTGGATCGGTTTGGTTCCTAATGGTTTAATGGTCTGCGAGCTAGCTCGCCTTGTAACCAGAAGGTTTTGTGTTTGGACCCTTACCGCTGAAGATTCCCAAACTAGTTGATGAAACGGCTATCCAGTACTCGCAGTTGGTTTTCCAATGGTTTTCTAACCGATGTCAGCTCATGATTAAATCCTGTAACCGATAAATCAAATCCCCACAAACCAATACTTGAAATAGCCTTAAGTGTTCCTTTATTTTCTTCTCATAATTCCAGAAAGAAATTACTTAACTACTGAATCCCATGTCCATTATCTGTTTGCTAGGTACCTTTCAGTGTTTCTACCCTGAATCATTATTAAAGCCGAGTTTTCGCATAGATAATAATCCCCGGTGGTGTTCATCTTTACACGCTAGCTGGTCAAATAAATTACCTGTGGTGACAGTTTTCAGCGTATTAGGTTTAAAGGTGATAAATTAATCGCTGTATTTTGTGAGACACTGTGAATCGTTTCAAAAAAGACTCATTTTTTGTTTTTGTTTTAGTTAAGTTGAAATCTACAGAATTGTTTTGTCACACAGACAGATCCAGCTACTGTGAAGATTTCATTTAATTACAAGCAACATTCACTTATATAGTGACAGACAGATTAGTTGACTTGATATGAAAACTGAGCAAAGATGAATGCTGAAAGCATTTAAAACTAAATTGCCTAAGTGTTTTCCTCATTTGTGATTTCCATTTCATGAGATAATGTTGATTTTTTTCTTGGCATTTTCAGTCAGCGCCACCACCTGGAACCTACGATTTCGGAAAATCATTCGACATTACCCAATGCAGGCGTGTTCCTGCAATACCGCGTAAAGCAGAAGCCAAACAAAGAAGAGGGTGTTTCTCGCATACAGCTGAAAGATTCGGTAAATTCTCTGTAATATGTCCAAAAGATCCCGATATTCCGGGTAGGTAATGATTAATTTATATTTATTCAACACGAATAGTATATTATATATAAGTAATCTAATTGTTTCATTAAAACTCGTAATTCACTTATTTTTTTATTAAATGGCTAATTAGTAAACGTTTAGGTAGTTTCAAATTTTTTTTGTATGGTTAGAGCTTTTAACTGATAAGTACTCCTTGTGAAGATTGACTGTTAGATCTATAGATGCCATTGAATGTATACTAATATTATTATTATCATCAATATTACAACTCAAACTTGGTACATTAGGAGCACCAAGAGATGCTCCACACAAAATCTCAGTTTGTACAACTGCTGCGATACTTGCCGGATGATCAGGCTGAGGCAGGTGGTTACCCCGAGGGCCCAAGCCCGAGCATTTGACATGAAGGCTGTGTTGTTCCATGGTTCCTGGTGACCATACGCCATTCCACCGTTTCAGATCCTGAAGCCAATGTACACCATAGGTTTGAAATCCGGGGATTCTAGCCCACAGAGATAGGGCAGCTTATCCACTTATCCGGTTGTAAGCACCAGACGTTCGCATTCGCCTTTTTCCGTTTTTGAGGAGCACTCTCACCACGTAAAGACGGGGTACAGGTTTTACGTAGAAGATACTATAAACTGATGAATTGTGAGTGATAACAATATAAAAAACAAAATAACTGAGCAAAGAATATCCTTTTCGATAATTTTCTCCTCTTCTGGCTCTACAATAACAACAACCAGCATCAATCACCATCGACGGAAGAGGTTTGACAGAGGTTACCTCCTTCACTCATCCGGCTGGGAAGCATTGTATCAACCGCAGGAGGAACGGATGAAGATGCCAGAGTCAGAGTCGGAAAAGCAAGATACGTACACTTTCATCAACCTGAAACCAGTTTGCAAATCTTCTGCACTCAGCCAACACCATGAACAGGATCCAGATTTTCAACACCAATGTCAAGTCAATCAGTGCTTCTATACGGGCCAGAAACTTAGTATGTAACCAAAAGAATTTCCAACAGGTCACTGAAGACTTTCATCAACAGCTGTGAACTTCACTGGCTCCATAATGAGGACCAAATAACCAGCCAGCAAGAATATAGCAAATCTCTGGCTGAGAACAAACCAACAAGCGAGAGCTGATCTCTCAACTAATATGTAGGAGAAAATGGAGATAGATCAGGCACACGTTGAGGAGACCATCGAATGACATCGCGCACAATGCAGACCATAGCTCAAGTGGAATCCCAATGGGAAACGACGAGTGGGTCGTCACTTCGAGGGGGACATGGAGGAGATCGTGTGTGTTTCTTTCGGAAACTAAGTTATTCAAATCAACCCACAATATGTGATCTACTTGATACCGTAAATGTTTAATCAGGAAAGCAAGCAAATTTGCACAAAACTATGATTTCCAAAAGAAACTACGGTGTAATTTCACCCATGGAATGGCGTAAATTCCTGACTGCTAACCAGTTTTCAAATTGTGATTTTGATTTACACAGCTTGAACTGTCATCCTTCAGTAGGTGAACTGCATAATGCATAATTATGCTTTATATGAAAATAATTATAAGCTTTTCTATGAAGTATTTTTTTCCTTTTATTAGGTCCTGCTGAATATTGTATAACGGAAGGTAAATCTCAAAAAGGCAAGTTTGTTTTTCAATCGGAAAGATTCAAAGAAGTTGAAAAAGAACAACTACCTGGTCCAGCAGATTATGAGGTAATATTATATAAATATAAGAGACGATTTGTTTTTCCCTCTTCTAACAGAAATCACTGTATAATTATTGTCTTCTACAGAATGTAAACACGATTAGTAAGCTATGCACCAAGTCGTATTATATAAGAAATGTAAATGACACTAAATTCTAAGAAATTCAAAATTTCGATGAGTCGCTCAACTGGCTGTAAGGCTTTCACAAGATATTCCACGGCCTATATTTATCCAACAAGATAAAAATACAGGTAGTATTGGGTAGTTTATTTTGTTGGGCAAGTAGAAATAAAGGAATAGAGTAATTAATCAGCTGAAAATGTTCTACTTTCCCATGTACTATTGATACGATAAAGTATTTATCAGTTGTTAATTGGTGGATGGTGACTAGCAGTGGAATCCAGGATAAAGCGCATTTCGTCCTAGTTGGGACTCGTTAGCTGGATGTACCTGCATTCCACAGTGAGTGATGATTTTCCAACCTAGGCTCAAACCCAATGGCAAAGTGGTCCAGTGGATAACGCTTTGGCGTTTGAAACTATGGGCACTGGGTTCGAGCCTCGGGGGGAACATCACCACTCACTGTGGAATGCAGGTACATCCAGCTGGCGAGTCCCAAATAGGACGAAACGCGCGTTATCCTGGGTTCCACTGCTAGCCACCATCCATTAATCAACTTCTAATTACATGCCTAGACATCATCGAAGCATCTGCACAAGAAGCCGACATGTCAAACTGAGACCGAGCACTTCGGTCCAATCAATCGACGGGAAAATCTAAAATTCAATTAAATATCTATCAGTTGCTTTGATTCTGAATCATTGTTTTTTAAGATATTAAACACTTTATTCCAAGCAATAATTTTTCAACAATCTTCTTATGAAGATATGGTTTATCTGAGATGTGTAATGTGCGTAGGTTGGGCAACACATTTCGGACATTTTGATCACACACTTACTTGTATCCATACACATTTTAAAAGGAGGTAAGATAGCCTGAATTATTACAATACAGGTCAATACAATTGTGTATTTATTTATTTTCTTTCCTTACGTCCCCAGTGGCTTTAGACTAGAGCGTTTGAAGTTTCGGTAGCAGTAGTGTTTATTTTCACGGGGTGGGCATGCTAGTCTCACGCTCAAACTCCCCTTTTACCATCTAAGCGAGGTTTACAAGTTCATTGGCAGGGGATCGAACCCCGAACTATATACTTGGTTGGTGAGCATTCTAACTCTGAACGACCGACGCACTATTTTTAGAAAGAGACTGTTTAACTGCTTACTGCTGAAGGGAATAAATTGCCAGTATTTCTTTTTTACCATGAATAGACCAGCTTTTAAAACCTTGCAGTTGGATAATTTAGTTGCTATTCGTAGCTGAGAAAGAAAAACATTTGGCAATCCATACTATTTGGGGAAAAATTTGGTAGAAACGTGAAGATTCACCGCATCATATCATAGGCACAATTCAATCACTTTCGTAAAATACTGGAATCGCCCATCCACTTTCTAAAGTAAAGATTATTACCTGTTTTGGGCCATCTGACATCTCCCCATGATTGATTATTTTGAACCGTGGTTGTTGGTTTCTGATAATATGCCCGCTCATAGTACGGACGTTGTGACGATATCTAAGGGTTAGTCTGAAGTTATTTTGGTTCATGGTGACTCTCAATCAGTTCTGAAACGATAGATTATGGTTTCAAGTATTAGTGGATACACCATGACTCACTGGGAATGTAGGTACACCTGGTTGACGAGCCCCAAACAGGACGAAATGCACATCCTGGATTTCATTGCCATTTCACTGTCATTGTGCAATCGTACTCCAGATTCCAGTTTTTCAGTTTAACTCAGTGCATGCTGTCATTGAATAACTGCAAAATAAAAAATGTGTTCAGACGGAATTATAATTTTTTCTATGGTAACTTGTTAAGAAAAAGTTGATTAATTTGTCTGACTTCTATTATTTTATGTTTCATGACTCAGAAGAACACGTAATATCATTGTACTGAAAATCTGTAAGCTCTTAGTCTCTTCCAGTTAAGTTGGCAATACATATGGTTGTAATTTACTAACTTGCTTAACAGATGTTGTTACAGTCTCATTTATTGTCTCCTTATATTCATTCATTAGTGCAATTAATTAATTAAGAAGTGTTTTTTTTGTATACACATATTTAACCGGGATGAATATTTACAGTGACTGAAAATATTTTCACAACTTTGTGTCTAATAAACTTTCTTATCTTAGATCTGTTTCTTATTCCAATTTTGCCAACAGGTACTACTAGTTGTTGTTAGTGACATCCAACTACTACTCATATTCGCCGGTTAGTAGTATATTACACTGTTTCTTATTCATCTGAACTATGATTGTTATTATTATTATTACCATTTTACGTTCCTAATGGAGCATAGGGCTTCAACAGCACATCTTCACTTTTCTCTGCTCTCTGTAGTCTTTTTTTTAACTGGCTTCACAGTCACCTCCATATCATTGTCGAACTCCCGACTGGTGGTTTCCTACTCACGTTCCACTCGAAGCTGTTCCCAGCGTGTGGTGTCACCCACTTTTGAGGGCACACTTGAAACAATAAGTAATGTTTCGCAGCCTTGAAGTACCAAACGTTGGTCACCTTTTGATAAAAATACAAAGAAAAAGTCAAAAACAATCTCTGGTACTATTCAAACATAAACTGTTATGCGAATAATATCGGGAAACTAAATAGCATATCATTTCACCATTTATCTAGACACTGTCGTGTCGACTACTGACGGTACAGATGAGAATGTTGAAGATAGCCAGGATCGGAAAAGCAAGGTAGATAGATCTACACCACTCTGAAATCATTGTGAGCAACAAGGTGCGGATCTTCAAAAGTAATGTCAAATCTGTGCTTCTATATGGTCTGAAATTCATGTGTTGCAAAATTCACTTTCACGAGGCTGATGCAGAATTTCATTGACAGTTATCTTTGCTGCGTCGATACTTAATATCAGATGAACAAGTAAAAGTGATGAGTAATTGGGAAATCTAGCAAGTTCCACGTCCCACCGAAAGCATTCCTCACATAGTAACTAGTCTCTCCTCTTTTCATTGGACACTAGTAACTAGTGTGACGTGTCTAGTCCTTTCTTTGGTGCAGAATGAATTCTACCAGTCAGGTTTTGCAATGTGGCCACCATTCTAGGTAGCTCGCCATCACGGTGCACACTGGTTTGATGATATTAGATAGTTGGAGGCAATCGACAGGAAGCCTTGGACCTAGGCTTCGTGCTAGTTGGCACTCATCAGCAAGGCGTATCTGCAGCCTTCTTAGTTAATTCAAATTACTTCAAGTTAATCTTCCGACATCATCGAAGCACCCGCATGAGGAGACGACTTGCAGACAGAGGTCAAATATTTCGGACCGATCAGTAAATAGGAAAATCAAAACTTGGTAAAAAATAAATACTATCTGGTTGTTGGGGCCCAAATGGTTTAGCGGATAACAACCGGTACTGTGTTCAAGCCTCATTGGGGACATAACTGCTCACTGGAAAATGTAGGTACATCTGGATGGCGAGTCCCATGTGCTTCGTGAATTCGACTGCTGGACACCATCGACCACTTCAAGAATATTATTTTTTTCACTAATCAGTGTTTCGAAATTTATAACGAGGCATCTCTAATCAACAGAGTATTAGCTGACAAACACCTTTTTGAGTTTCTGTTGTAGGACTAGATTGTGCTATAACGTTTCAACGACTTTCACTTTTCACTGTGTTCGAAGCTGGCTGGAATCATTCTTCTTGCAGTGAAGACTTTAGAGGAAGCTACAAAATGTCACTTGTTTTTCACTAACTAACTTTCGGCAGAAAAGTCATCAGCAGGCTCTATTGCTGTTTCTACAGCAGACTACACTCAAGTACTGACTTAATGTCCTCATTGGAGCAAGGGATCGACAAATGTTTGTTTCTTTTCTACATGTGTTCACTCTTAGGCACACATCTGCACAGAAAAATATGCAGTCCTCTAAATCGATGACTTATAGGCAACCGGTCTACTTTGGACCATCGTTAACTTTTTGTCGGTGGCCTCTCTTTATACGTGTAGCTAGTACTATTTGGAAACAGATACATTTTTATTAAAAGTCGACCACCATTGTCGGTTTGTTGGAATGGGAAATCACACACAGATACCACCAACACAACTTTTGCTTTAAGAACGTACTGTTTTTTATTGTACTAGTGTAACAACAAAAGACAAGGGCCAGGTAGCAGACCGTTTTTTGAGAAAATCAAGAGATATTTATAGCTTTTTATGCACATTATTGTCAGCGGGGTAGCAACGTCTTCTGACTGGTTGTTTTCTTGCTGAAGATTATTCTGTACTGCTCATGACTGTTTCTTAGAAAGTTAAGCCATATGTGTCTGCGAATCGTATTTGCACAGGTTAAGTCTGCTGTGATTGGTTGGTGGGTTCCCCGGAGGTTAAGCTATGTTGTTTTTTTTTCTCACGACCCCGATTTGGGACGTAAAGACTGACGTAAACTGTTGTCTACAATTCTGACTTGCAGACAGCTCTCACCACACTAGGACAATGTCTTATTTCACCAGCTGCTTGAAATATTTATCAATTATTATTCATATTCAAATTATTGGTTTGTAGGGATTTGATTGATTGGTTACAGGATTTCATCATGAGCTGACATCGGTTAGAGAACCATTAGAAAATCTGTCGAGTACTCCCAGGCTTCATTGATATAAGTATAAAACTTGGGCACTGTGGTAGAGTATAATTCTACCAGGTTTTCCAATGGTTGCTTCTCTAACCAATGTCAGATCATGATGAAATCCTGTAACCAGTTATTATTAAGCAATTTAGTCGGATTTAACGCACAACTTTCTGTTTTGTAGTCATGTATTCCAAGTGCCTCCGAATTCTATATGCATTCAGTGTTAACCACATAGCAGTCCATTATTTTATTCTACTGCATTTAGCTTCGTCGACTACTCAAGTGGTCCGTGGACGGTGCACTAGCGAGGCGTGAGGCACCCCACCATGTAAAACCAAAAACATCACTAAAACTTGAAGCCCTATCGTTCAGTTAGAATGTAAAGGAATGACAAACAAAATTAGTCATGAATTTATGACTTGAATAGCCACCGAAGGAATCTTTTTTTGATGTTGGCGTTTTTAGTTTCCGTGTAATAACCCATTTACACACACACACACTCAAAGTCCAGCCGCATAAATATTATTGATGATGATGATAAGAGATTTCAGAATTTCCATGCCAATGGTTGATTTATGTGTGCTAGAGATATATAATTATCCTTTCAACACAAAAGTCTCATAATAATAACATCGTGCCTTTCTTTAATGCTAGACAAAAAAATTAAATGAGTGACGTTTCTTTTTTTTCTTATTTATGTGTAAATGCAGTGCATCATTTTTTCTTTTCAGTACATCATAAGACAGAGAGAGAGAGAGAGAAATAATGAGTACACATTAGCTGAGTGAAGATTTTTCTTTCCTTTTTTTTAAAAAAAAACATGCACATATGTGATATTAATACACACACACCAGTGCAACTACTAGTCCCCAGTCTGACTTCCAACGTCCAACTTCCTTGAAGTCAGTAGGAAACTGGACTGACTGACTGGTATCCCACCAAACTTATTTCTCCCACTCCCACCCACCAAAAAATAACAAAACTACAAATATATCCACATTAATTACCGAACGAATGATGGATGTTCTCATCGAAGCACTTTAATTTCTCTGGTGTCTATGCTTCACTATGCACGCCTATGAGTACAGAACGACGCATGCTTGCACGCACGCACGCACGTTGTTTCCTCGTCTTAAGTAAAAAAATTCAGATTTGGAGCTAAATATGACGGGAAAGCAAAAAAAAAAAGCACACAAAAAGTGAACATATATTTTAGATGAGAAACTGAGACATATATTTATATTTATATTATATAATTTATTTCACATGTGAAAGATATTTTACGCATACATCTATTTACAGTATAGTTAATATTCGAACGCATACTCTAGTCGCATGCTTGCTGATGAATGCTTGACTGTGTCTGAGACAAAACCAAAAATGAAATAAGGCAGGCAGTAGAGAAATGTGTTTTGATTTTGTTGACTAAAACAGACAAACAGCTGGTTAGCAGAGATGCTTTGCCTCCCTAGTACCCCTCCTTCCCTGTACTAGTAGTGTTCACTACATTGACTTAGATGGCTTTAACGCTTGGGAAAAGCAAGAGATACATCAGAAGTATGTATATATGATGTATATGTAATTAGATAATTCACAATTATGTAATTTAGTAGATTAATTAATAGAGTTCCGCATCATAAAATCATAAAACTCTATTTCTCCTGACTTTGTTGTGCAATTGTTTGTTGTTGTTGTTAGTTTTCTTCAAATGGGCTAAGTATGTTGTTTTTCTCTAAAAAAAAGTATTCTTATTAGCGTGTCTACTGCCTACCCACATATTCAAAAAAGGTTCCATGGAATTATTTTTCCTAACTAGCGATTCAACGAAATATGATACAGCCAGCTTCACTGAAACTGCATTCATTATTGTAGTTTAGAAGTAGACGAAGACAAAAAATTCACCTTCAAGTTAATTTGCATTCATTATTTACAATTGTACATACAAGTTGGAGTGAATTGTTATTTTAATTTGTTTACTTACACCACATGCAGCTAACAATTATTATTATTCGACTGACCTTTTATGGCTGATCAAAGTGAAGGCGGGAAAGCCTTCATCTGAAATCACTTTCTAAGCGTATATAATTAAGAATAAAATTAGTCGGTAGTCATTTGTTTTTATCCCTTTCAGTTCCCAGTGGAACACATAGGGCTTTAAGCTAGAGGCTTGGAAGTTTCGCTAGCCATGGTGTTTAATTTTCACGGGATGGGGTTGCTAGCCTCATACCCAACCTTACCTCTTTACCAGTCTTATTACTGGTTTAGCGGGGTAAAAGAGTGAGTCTGTGGCCGGGGATCGAACCCTGAATCACTTGCGTGGTCAGAGAGCATTCTACCTCTGTGCCGCTGACGCACAATTTAAGTAAGAAGTTGGAAGAAGATGTAAATTACAGAAGTGATGGCTGGAATCTAATTATGGATGACCAAGCAGTCAAAGCCTGATTGACCTATAAGTAAATAAACATATATATATATATATTCAACCGACGAAAGTAAAAGTAAGCACGATGACATGGAATGTCCTTACCATGTTTCAGGTTAGCTGGGGAGGCGGCTGAGAATCTAAAACAAGTGAGAACATATAGTACTGACGTGTTAGGATTCTCTGAGAGCAGATAGTATGCAAGTGGGCTGTTCGAATTGTTATCCTTGCGTTTCTGATACAACAAAGAACTTCAAACTGTGTTCTTCAGCGGTTTTACTGATGGCCGGTTATCAAACACCAACTACGTTCCTTGGTTGGTGAACATTCTACCACTGAACTGGAGATTGTATAATTTTATCCGGTGACCAAGATGATAACCATGGGTACACTGATAGTGTGGCTGTCATATAGTGAGAATCGTTCCTCTCTAAAATCAAAACTTCAACGATCAACTCAAAAAGTAGGAAAGTGACAATTATACACCGTTAAATGCAATGTAACAAAAATGCAGAGCCAATGCTGATGAAGGAGGATTTCTATAAACAACTACAAGCAGCAATGGACAAGAACGCAGCCAGGATGCAACATTAGATAATAATAGGTGACATGAATGCCAGCCAAACTAGGAGCAGACAACACAGGAAGAGAACTCATCTTGAGTCAAGAAGCTGTCGCTGGGCGAAGTGAATAAGAGCTGAGAACTATTTGGAGACTTTTGTGAGTTTAATGATTTTGTGATTGGAGGCGCTGTGTACAAACAGGAGAATATCCACCAGGTAAAATGGGTGTCACCAGAAGGGAATACCGAAATTCAGACAGATTTCATCCCAATCTGAAGACGGCTTACTGAACACAAGACTGAGAAAAGGAGCAGATATAAGCTGAGACCATTATGTAGTGCATGAAACTTTCAAGATCAAGTTGAAAACCTTCAAACATAGGTACTTGCCGTCTGAAACTGCTAAGGAAGGATGTTTTAAGCCTTCGCAAGATCTATCATGGAATCATTTTGATGCCCACTCAGCTCAGAGATGCACTGCATGGCTCAAGTAACTCGGAGCAGGCTAGATTGATGAAAATTAAGCCATGTGCAAGTTAAGTCGAGACATTATACGTCATTATCGAATAGTGTTCAGGACTGCGGTCAACTGTCTGCATCGGCTTCATTGACTTCGACATCACTTCCGACGGTAGCAATCACAGTTTGTAACTTCTCCAGAGCTACTTGGTGCAGTGCATAATAGAGCGGCATTCAAAGTAATTCACAACGGAAAATTCGCCGAGGTAGTGAAATGAAGATGGGAATAAGATGAGGATGATCACTGTCATTATTGGCGACGAAAACAAGTAGAAGTAACCGTCAGAGAAGTTTAATATTGTCATTTGGAATCCTTTGAATACATAGATTTCATGTAGATATTTCGGTGCCAAGTGCTTTAGAAAGACTGCTTATCATTCAACTTGGACTTCTTAAATCCGTCAATATTTAGTCCAGTGTTTAAGAACTGGCATTTGATCAAGTTGGTTTCACCGGTATCCTAGTGATGAACATTTATAGATTTGCAGCATCACAGAGACATTTTGAACAACAGACAGCCGCTTCTTGAACTTGTAGAGTGGTAAATATCTGACTCATTTGGTTAATCACGGCAGCTCAGTTATTTTGGAGAGGATAAGGCATTATTCAGTTAAGACTGAATACTTTTCTACGTATACAAACCACTTGAATGAATTTTTCGGTAAATAACTGAAGTCAGAAGGTTGATTTGCAAACTGTGTAGTCTTCTATCAGGACGTTTGGTAATAAAATCACGTTGAATGAAACTGCGATTTTGTGCGAAACATTTACAAATATTTCAAAAACTTTAAATGTACTTTGGTTGGACACTGAGTAGTAAATAATTTAGTGCATCTAGTCCTTCGTTTGGTGCATACTGAATTCTGTCAGTAGGCTGAACATCTCTAACTGCAGCGATGGGTGGCATGGGTTCGAATCTCAGAAAGATATGAGTTCGTTCGAGATCGCAGATACACCCTGCTGACTAGTGAGTGCCAAAAAGCGTCAAACCAAGGGCAGGTAGGGCTTCCTCCAGTTGGCCTAAAACCACATAACTTAAAATTTAGAGCTGTGCTTGAATCTCTTCAAGTCTTTGCAACCATTAAGCCCGTTTATGAAATACTCAATTCCCAAAGACACTATTAGCTTAACAGAAATCCCAAATTTGTACACCTTCGAAAGATCATTTCACTAGAGCATTCTAGAGACTTTAAGTGAAAGTTTATGATAAGTGGGTTTATCCTTTTGAGGTTTTCTTCAGTGATGTAAATAAATTTTTCGTAACCTGCAATCTTGTTTATTCAACCAAAACTTCATTCGAAATTTTGACTGTTTCAACTTTGTGCATATAAATTTCACGCTTGGGTGTTTATTCAATCGAAGGTTGACAGTGACACCATTATTGCATTAGATTTCGATAAAATGGTTCACTGTGAGATTGACTATATAACACTGTGGCTTGTAATATTAACAAACTGAAATGCTGACTATTCTCCGTTTTATTTTATTTACTGGTTTCATTTCTCTGGCAACCTTGGTTAAAATCTCCCAACAAAGCACTTAAGTTGAACTCAAGTAGAAGTGCCCACCTCCGTCTCATTCATCCTCTATTTTAAAGATTGATTATGAGGTGAATTCAGTTAGAAAAACACTGTAAACTAGCTGTGTCACAGTAGTTTGGGGCGGCTTTTCAGAAGTACACATCCAACGACCCCACCGGGGATCGAACACGACACCTATAGGTTACAAGCCTAAGATCACTGATCATTCAACTACTAGGGTCGGAAATCAATGGCCTGTAAATTCTTGCCTCTCCCAACTTGTGATAAATGCAGTGCGACAGTCAGTCAATGTCATCTGTGAGTGTTTGTCTTCATTAGCCAACCTGGTGGATCCAGCTGGCCAAGACTTGCCATCAGAATGTCAGGCGACTTTCTTCCTGTAAAGCCAACACTTTATTTTAAAAGTTTATGCAATTATTTCTCAGATGATAATAGTACTGTTCACGTTTTTCCCCCTAGAGTATTTCATTTAGTTTCCATAAAAGAGATTTTGTGGCTACTGAGTCTATCTTGAGGAGTGATAAGCTCATCTTTCCTACATATACATATATATATGTATATATTATTATTATTGTTCCCTTGGGTTGCTAGTATAACATAGGGCTTCAGCTGCACGCCTCCACTTGCTTCTGTCTTTTGCTGTACTTTTCACCTGCATCCATGTTAGTCCATGCTGTTTCAGCTCTTCTTCACACGATCTCCTCCATGTCACCCTTGGACGTCTACTCATCACTTCCCTTTCGGGTTTCACTCGAGCCATGGCCTGACGCGCGATGTCACGCGGCGGCCTCCTCAACGAGTGTCTAATCCATCTCCACTTTCTCCTGCATATTTGTTGGGCGATTGGTTCTTGTTTTGTTTGTTGGTTCCCATAGTTTATTGTTGGTGATTCTTTCCGGCGGCCATCTGATCTTCAGTATAGAGCGAAGACAGTTGTTGTTGATAAAGGTCTGCAACCTGTTGGAAATATGTATATATGTACATATAATGCAAGAAACAAAATGTATTCACTATTTTAAATAAAGTCTAAAGCTGCTGGTTATAAATATCGCTCTTTTCAAAGGTTTATTCGCCTTAATGATATATATATATCACATTAATTTTCCATTACCTAATCTTGCCAGTTATAGCTGACACAGACATCGGTTGAAAAAACCGTTTCTAAGGTAAACAGATAAATCCACTGGGATTGATTTGTAGAATGTACAAACCACACAAATGTTGTTTTTCTCCACAACAGTAGCACCAGGGTTGGCACATGTATGTTTACAATATATAACTACTTATCTTGCTCTAAATCTTGACATACACATGGATTATTAACTTTATCATTATCATTAGGAGAGCAATGTTGACCTCATTTCATTGCTTATCTAACAACTGTCAAACAATTACCAGACAAGAAATGTTCTGTTTTTCTTCAGACTATTATCGTCTTATAAAAAATGTACAGCTAGGCAATGAATTTGTGAGTTTCATTGTAAATGATTATACCATAATGCGATGAAGACAATGATAAGGATATGCCCCTTTTTTCTGAAAACACGTGAATATTTTGAAATGTGTTCTGTGAGGGAAAGAGAGAGAGGGTGAACATGAACACAGAACAGGCGGATAACTAACAGAGTCATGTTATGTAATACAGAGAAATGAGAGTTAATCACACGTTTTATATCACTGTTGCTTAAAAGATTATTCTGACTTTGAATGAGCTATGAGATTATTATTATTTCTTTTTTGTTACATGTGGAGCCAAGGTCTTCAACATCACATCCCTATTTCATCCTGGTTTTTGAGATCATCATTAGCTGGCTCCACAACTGTTCGTAAACTACCATCTCCTCCATGTCATTCTCTCACCCCACGCCCAACTAGTCGTTTCCCATTCGGGTCCCACTTGAGTGCCTGCCTGGCGTACAATGTCACTCAACGGTCTCCTTAGCGTGTGTCCTGTCCATCTAAATTTTCTCCAGCATATCTGTTGCACAACAGGTTCGTGTTTGGTTCGTTCCCAGAGTCCCCTCCTGCTAATGCTTTCTGGCCGGCCATCTGATCTTTAGTGTAGAGCGAAGGTAGCTGTTGATGTGGGTCTCAAGCCTGGTTTAAATGTTTCTCACAATATATCAAGTCTGTATACCATAAAGAAGCACTAATTGACTTGACATTAGTGTTGCGAATTCCAATCTTGTTCCGTAAGTTGAGTGCAGTATATTTCCATAGTGACTTCAGAATAATGAAGGTCTTTGTGGCATCTTCGGTCCTGGCTTTGTCATCTTCATCCTTGTCACTGCATGCAGTTGAACTGATGATTCTGTGGGATAGACAAACTCAAAAGTTCATTTGTGTGTCTGTGGGTGTGTGAGCTTTAAATAATATTACTTGGTTGAAATAAACTACAGGTAACTATTTATGTGTTATATAAGCCACTTCAATTATTTTCCCTAGGCATATGTTCAAATTTTATTCAAAATAAGATGAAGCATATAATTTTTGTGCATAAATGACCTTTTCCATTATCTGCTTTGGTTGCTTCTGTGGATTATCTAGAGGGTTTTCTCTATATATGCAGTCAACTATGATCACTAATTGACACAATCTTAGATTTAGTCTGAGTTGTAGATTAAACTAATGCAACTTAACCAGATTTCTGTAAATGAAATAAGTGGAGAAAACGTCGTTGGAGATTACTGCTTCTCAATGTAATCAGAAGCAAGAAACCTGCTGATTGTAGGGAAGGCTTCCTATTCAAACTGCCAAGAAAAGGGAACTTAAATCAATGTAAGAATTGGCGCAGCATTATGCTCCTGTCCATCTCAAGAAAAATACTAAGCCGTATCTTCCTGAAGAGAATCAAACACGCCCTGGATGAAAAACTTCGACCGAAATAGGCTGGATGCAGGAGAAACGAGACATGTCTCGATCAAATCGCAACACTACAGATCATCATTCAACAGAGCTTGGAATAGAAGTCAGCTCTCTATCTCATCTTCATCGACTTTGAAAAGGACTTTGACAGCGTCGATCGAGAGATCAATCGAGGAAACTACTTCGCTACTTCGAGGTGCCGCCCACAATTATACACCTTAACCAACAGTTGTACGACAATACTGCATTCCAAGTAATCCACAACCGGAAACTCACGGAATCCTTCGAAGAAGTGAAGACGGAAGTAAGACAAGGCTGGTTGCCCACTACTATCTCCAGTGATTTTTCTGATTGTTGTAGACTGGATAATGCGACAAACAGCGGGCACGTCAGCGAGGAAACAGGCATTAAATGGACACACAAATTGAACTTGGAGGATCTGGACTTCATCGATGATATATGTCTGATTTGCCACAAACTGGAGGATATGTAAGTAGAAAGCAACAAATTGGTAGAAGAAGCATCCAGAGAAGGTAAGACTTCAGGTGAGCATAGAGAAAACAGAGATGATGAAGATTTATGGCCAGCATTAGGACTAACATCAACAACAACAACAGACAACAATCAGCCAGCATAAATGGGAGGAATATGAAAGAAGCAACCTCCTCTACCCACCAACCTACCTACACAGAAACCATCATTTCAGCTACAGAAGGACAGAACTAATGAGAATATCAAAGCGAAAATCGGGAAAGCAAGACAAGCTTTCATTACTCTCAAGTCTCTGTGGGGATCAGCATCACTCAGAATGAAAGATATTATTCGGATTTTCAACTCCAACTTAATAGGAGCCGATTGTGCAAGAAATATGCAGGAAGAAATGGAGGTGAATTGACCATACTCTGAGAAAATAAACCACCAAGTGAGTGACATCACACGCCAGGCCATCACTTGGGTGGAACCCGAATGGGAAGCGACGAGTTGATCGTGAGTGCGAGGGTGACATGGAGGAGGAGATGAAAGCATGTGGGCAGATGTTGGTGGGGAATCGAACGCAGGGGAGACCTATGTTCCTCTAGGAACTAAATGAGACAATAGTAATTACGTTAGCATAATCTCCTCGACCATCTAAATAATTCTTTATTATTTTAGCTAATATTGCTGTGTTGGTGCTGAATGCGTCTGAAGAGTCTGCAAAAAATAGGCTTGGTTTTGATTTGTTAAAATTTCTCAATATGTGTGAGGCATATTACCTATTACAAATCTTTAACAGAATCAAAGATAACTTATATTTTGACATAGTACTGCGTAAATTTCGAAAATTTTATGGTTACATGCATCAATATATCAATATGCATATATATACTTTTATTGAACACCTTGAGTTAGACGAATTTACCTTTATTAAGCACAGTCATATAACCTGGGAATTTAGGCTGTCCACAGTTTTACTCAAGAACACCTGTTGTTAATGATATGTCAAATAATTCTGGTTATTCTCCGTATACTAACAAAAAATTTATTTGTTTTTCGTGATATAAGTCCAGTTAAGCGAATAAACCAATGCTTGTGCATGTGTATGCGTATAATTTGTGGGTACAGGGGATAAATGTTTTGCAAAGATAGATAATCTATGTACACCGTCATTCACTCACACACGCACATTCACTTACTTTGTTCTGCACGTACTATTTTGTCAAAATCAAATTCATGTTGGATAGTGTGGAACTCGTGTAATCTAATAACTGAAAACTTTAAGTGAGTATAACTTCGGATTGACTATATCTGATTTTTGTAAACGATTTCAGTTGAACTGATAACCAATATTGACAGAAAAGTAACACGATGATGAAGCAGAGACGAGGTTTTATTCAGATTTGTTACAACTTTTTCGTACACCTATTCTTTTCTACTACGTCTGCGTTATTTTAGAAGATCATTCTAGTTATTTTCTCTCAACTATGAGTGGAATCAACGATTTATCAGTTCCATGGATGTAACATATTTCAGTCAGCGTAGGTGTTCTCGATAAAAGTAAAAATACAGTATCCAGAGTTTCAAATTTTTCGCCAAGATAATGGGTTATGAAAGTTACTTCTGGTATTATTTGTTTTGAATTGAAACTGTGCGTCAGTGGTAGAACGTTCACTAGCTGTGCAAGGGGTTTGGGTTCGATTCCCGACTGATGCACTCATAAACCTCTCAGAGTAAGCCCAGAAGAGAGGAAAGGTTGGACATGCGGTTGGAAATCCCACCGTGTAGAAACAACATCACCGCTAATGAAACTTTGAAGCTGAAGTCTTAGAGCACAATGTATTCCACGCGGAGTGCAAAGAATTAGAAACAAGCCAGTATATCTCATTAGAGGCCGACCGTTTCAGTTTAGTTAAAAGCAACTGTTTCAAAATAAGATAACTGATATCCGATGTACAAGAGACGGCTCTTATAGTCCAAAAGTCCTTTGGAAGACACGTGGCCATCTAAAAAGATGAGTAATAGGTGTGAGTCTCAAAGAAAGCACCGTCACACAGTGTGATACGTGTGTTCTATTAAAGTAAAGTCTACTATGAAGAAATCGGTGTAATAAGTTTACCATGTTTTTAATTGAAAAAGAAGTTTTAATTTCAATTTCGTCACAAATTAACTTTAGTTAGAGAGTTGCTTCGTTCTAGTTTAGGACTCTTCTATAACGCACACCCAATACACTACTAAGGATCGAACACGGGAAACCAGGGTTACAAAGCCAAACTTGAAGACCATTCAGCTACTTGGGGTCAGAATTCAATGACCTGTGGATTCTAACTTTGTCAACTTGGGATGTAGCGGTGTAACGACAGAAGGCAAGAGTCAGGCAACAGATCATTTATTAAGGAAATCAACGCATATTTATATATCTTCATGTACATTACTATGGATATTTAAGCAAACAAACACAGTCTTCCGATTGGTTGTTTCTCACGTAAAGTTAATCTTTCATCTATTTGTGACTGTTTCTTGAATGTCAAATCCTCTATATGTTAACTGCATCCGCCTACGCAAAGTCTGCTGTGGTCGGTTTTGAATCAATCTTTGTTCACATTTTCTCACGACAAATCTTGGGTACGTAAATATTGGCGTAAATTACTGTCTACCAATTTGGCTAGTAGACAGCTCTTACCACAGTGGTACCCTTGAGAATGTCTTCAATGAACATCCGCTTCAACTTGTCAAAGTGGACCTCACGGTTTCTCCTTACAGCTTCAGGAAATCTACCCAATAGTTATTAGTGAGCTGGAGATTGATGTATATATAGATTATTACAAACCGTTGTATCTAAATATGCATGCTCTTGGACCATCATCTTTACATGCTAAGTAGCAGAGAAGGTAAAGATTTAACGAAATTGTTGAATTTTTAGTTAGCTCATATTTTTATTTATGTGTAAGGTAGACGAATAACACCTGAAATTAGTTAATTCCAAATTTAAACTACAATTATTTACAAAAACAAATCCTTGAATCGATTAAACAACAACGCTGTAATGTCCAGATTGCTAGATTGACGGCACGGTGAATCAGTGTATAGAATAAATCAGCAACTGCAGACAAAACTGTATTTAAAAATGCTCATTAAGACAATTTTAGGACGACTCAGCTAGCCCACCGTCGCCTTCTTCAGCACTGTGCAATGTGGTTTGGTAAAGGAGTCGTAAGGTTAATCAAGGGTTCCACATTAGTACACCTTGTGGATACAGATCCTAAGTTTGTACGCCGTCGATTGCTATCCATAGCTGAGTCAGCTACTACTTAGATTTTCAGTCCACTCTTTGTATTCAGAAAGAGTTTGTTCAATCTCTCTCCCTCTGATTGCCTACAACTCTTGCACTTGTGAGTCGGTGGCACAGTGGTTAGGACTCTCGCCGACCATACACATGGTCCGGGGTTCGATCCCCTGCCAACGCACACTCGATACCTATGGTCGGCCTGCAAAATTTGGGCTACCGATATCCATGCTGAAAATTCCATACTTGTACTGAAAAATACGGTGTGACATCAAGCTGTAATCAAAAAACCAAAAATATTAATAGCACATCAGTAGAATGCCCCACGTGGTTTGGGTTTCGCTCCCAGGCCACACACTCACTCCTTTACCTCTCTAAACCAGTAATATGACTGATAAAGAGCGAAGGTTGGGTGTGAGACTAGCAACCCCATCCCGTGAAAAATAAAACACCTGTGCTAGTGAAACTTCAAAGCCCTAGCTTGAAACGTAAAGGATTAGTAAGTAAGTAGTAATGTACCATTTCAAATAAGGCGTTATATCAAGTTTGACCCTGAATTGATGCATCATTCAGGGAACCGGTGAAAACCAGCAGGGAGTACTGTCCAGCTCTTTCATTCTGGTCCAGGAATCTTCAGCAGTACACATCTCCACATCCACCAAGGATTGGAGCAAAGACCTTCATGGTCGTTTACCATTCAGCCGACGAGAAGTCTCATGATAGGAACAAACAGCTGTCCAGTGCACCTTGGCTTTCAGTGATCACAGTAACAACTGAAATAAATCTACAAATTCCCATAAATCCTATAATCTGTTCTATTTATTACCCCTGAAATGCTTAAGAACATCCATCAAATGATGACAGTATACTTTTCACAGTAATATTTTGTCGGTGAATATCTATCTATTTGAATGGGAAAGAAGACAAGAGATAACATGAAATCCTTCATTTGTTACCTTTTCTTTGAATAAAAATGAATTACACTCATTGTGTATACATATAGACTGACAACAACACAGTTATTATTACTTTGAATACCTTAAAACAAAAAGAAAAACGATAGGCGAAACACTGACACGCATATACATATACATACAATAAATTAATCACAGAGTAGAACACGTGCAGATATTTCATTGTTCCCCTTCTTTCCGTATCTTTTTGTTCTATTCAATAATGAAAAACCTTTTAGTGTTTACGCCTCACTGTTCAATTATTGAATTGAATCTGACTGACTAAGAAGTGGGATCTTTTTTTTCGGTGCAACTTATACTCTGTGAGTGTCTACACACGCACAGGGAGGAGGAAAGAAGTTGAAGACAAATTCTTGATTCTCATATTTGCGACTCTTTTTATTATATGATTCCATCCACCCACCATTCTCTCTTACTCAGCGCATAGAAAGACAATGAATAAGGTAGAAGAGGAGGTTTCTTTCTCTCTACTATGAAGAAACCTCACTCATTCACCCACTCACTCTGTCTCTCTCACTAACTCACTCAATCACTACCTCTCTCTCTCACCAGTTCGAAGAATGTAACTTACTAGCCAGTGAGAAAATGTAGGGAAAAAAGAGGCAAATAAAGACACCATCATTGTTGTGTTCCTTGTTCAAATATGTGTATTATTATTACTATTGTTAAATAATATATAAGTAATAATGGCTGGGTTTTATTTTTCCCTTTTTTTGTTTATCAGTTTTCCCATTATCTTCAGAATCTTAATTCTTTTTTCACTCAAGCGTAAATTTGTGTACATATATATATAAAGCAAATATTATAATTAAAAGATTATTATTACGATTATTAGTATTATTATGGCAAATCCTTGCTCTGTCCGCTTCACTTGATACCAGTAGTTACCAAAAGAGAAATAATTACAAAGAAAAGAAAAGCAAAGGGACTGTTAAACATTAAGAAAGAGGGTTATGTCGAATTGGGCATTAATCAGCAAGCAGTATGAGTAGATCTGTCTAACCATATAATTCTATTACCACTAATATCATATCATTCCTTTGGGTCGGAGTGGATGGAGCCTCGGGAATTCAACAACACATCTCCACTTCCCCCTATTTTCTGCTGCTCTCTTCATCTGGCTGTCTCCACGATTGCCCATAATCTCTCATCTCCTCCTTGCCACACGATCTCCACCATGTCACCCTAGGATGATCCTCTCGTCGCTTCCCATTCGGATTCCACTCGACCAATGGCCTGCATTGCATGCGATGTCACTCGATGGCTTCCTCAATGTATGCCCAGTCCATTTCCACTTGATCCTGCAAATTTGTTAAACAATAGGCTTTTAGTTGGTTTGTTCCCAACTAGAGTTTCGTGCTGTTAATTCTCTCTGGCCTGCTGGCCATTTGATCTTCAGTATGGAGCCAGCGAAGGCAGTTGTTGATAAAAGTCTGCAGCAGCCTGTTGGAAATGCTTTTCGTGTGTGACACGCCGGCCAAGTTTCTGACCCACAGAGAAGCACTGGCTAACTTGACATTTGTGTTGAAAATCCGAATCTTATTTTTTATGCTGAGTTAGTGCGGAAGATTTCCAAACTGGATTCAGACTGATGAAGGTGTATCTTGCCTTTCCGATTCTTATTGGCTTCGACATCTTCATCCGTCCCGACTGTCTGTGGTTGAAACCTTGCTTCCTAGCTGGATAAGTGAAGGAAGTGACCTATGTTAAACCTCTCCCGTTGACGGTGATTGGTGCTGGTTTTTGTTGCTGTTGATGATGATTGATTATCTTCATCACTTCATTCTTCTCTATGTTCACTTGCATTCCTGTCTCCGCTGCCAGCCAACGTCTTCAGCCAGCTTGTTGGTTTTTGCCTTCAAGTCTTTGAGCTTGTGTGGCATCAGACATAAATCATCCACATGCTCAATCCAGATCTTCTAAATTCTTCTTACCAGTCAGTGCAGTGTATTCCCCTCTTTTCACTGCCAAAGCACAGTCTGACGCATAATCCAGTCAACCACCATTAAGCATATCATCGAAAATAATAGGCAACCTTGTCTTATTCATGTATTCACTTCAAAGGCTTCTGTGAGTTTTCCGTTGTGGACCACATGACGTGTGGCATTGTCACATAGCCAACTGTTGAATAAGGCTGATAAAGACTTGGGGCACGTCATGGTGTAATATACGTATTTATTTATACATGATTCCCTTAGGTTCCCAGTGGAACATAAGGCCACAGTGGTACGTCTCCATTTGTCCTGTTTTCAGCATTCCAGATTAACTCGCCCCGCGACTGCCTATAAGCTTTCATCTCCTCCTCACACGATCCCTTACACTCTGCCGTCAGATGCCCGACTCATCGTCTCTGATTCGTGTTTCACTTGAATGACGGCGCAGTACGCGATGTCACCCAACAACCTCCCCAGTGTGTGTCTGATCGATCTCCATTTTTTTGTAAATATTTGCTGGGCAATAGGTTTTTGATTGGGTCTTTTTCGGGGTACAATCGCTAGCCCTACATCCATCTTCCCCTTTTTTCCCAGGCTCAGGACCATCTGGAAAACTAGGGGAGGTTGTATTGGTTTGCAGCGATTTGACTGGTTACAGGCTTGATCATGAGCTGACATCAGTTAGAGAACCGTCGAAGACCCTAGAAGTACTGGACAGCTGTTTCGTTCTGGTTTGGGACTCTCGATCAGTTCGAGTCCAGGACCTTCTGGTTAAAAGGCGAGCTCGCAACCTATTCAGCTACCCGATCCAATGACCGGTCCATGAATTCCAACTTCTGCCAGTTCTCGATACATACATGTGCGTCGGTGGCACAGCGGTTAGGACGCTCGTCGACCATGCACATGGTCCGGAGTTCGATTCCCAGCTGATGCACACCTGATATTAGTGGTCGGCCTGCTACCAAAATCACATGCTGAATTTTCCATACTTGTAGCAAAATAATGTGTGGAATCAAGCTATAACCGAAAAAATTTTAAAAAATAAATAAATATGTTCTTTGTAGTTGGTTTGTAATGAAGGTCTTGGGTTCGAACCCCAGTGGTGGCGTACTGCCGATGATTCCCAAACTAGGCCGACGAAACAGCTGTCCAGAACTCCCTGGTTTTCAATAGTTCTCTAACTGATATCAATCCGTGATCAACTCGTAAAACTATAAATGCAGAAAACATTTCAGTAAATTTTGTTCCATATAATAGATTATATGTTTTGAATACACTTGGGAGTGACTAGTGTCATCCGGATTTTCAACTCCAATGTGAAGTCAGTGCTACTCACTATACGGATCAGAGACTTGGCCAGCGCGTCATGTAGAGGATCTCAAACAAACTATAGACCTTCATCAACAGCTAGTTGTCTTCGCTCAATACTCAAGATCAGATGGCCGGCCAGAAAAGATCAGCAACAGGGATCTCTGACAATGAGCGAACCAACCCAACAGGAACCGATTGTCAAACAAATAGGCAGGAAGAAATGGAGATGGATTAGCCATACTCTGAGCAAAGAAACCATCAAGTGACATCACTAGACAAGCAATCGCTCGAGTGGAACCCGAAAGGGAAGCGGCGAGTTGGTCGTCAGTGCGAGGGTGGGTGACTTGGAGGAGGTCATGTGAAGAGGAGATGAAAACGTATGGGCAGACTTGGAGCCAGTTGAAGGCTCTAACAGAGAACCGAACACAATGGAGACGCACGGTTGAAGCCCTATGTTCCTCTAGGAATTAAAGGAAACAATAATAATAATGTCATGTGTCTAGTCCTTGATGCAGGCTGAGATTGAATTGTTTCAGTCACTTGTCCCATGTGACCAACGTGCTAAGCGGTCCTCCATCACATATCCACCGACTACCCACCATCCAATCCAAATATCCATTACAGTCCCACAAGAGGCCATTTGCGATATCGAATAGCTCAAAGGTAATGTCTCTGACTGCAGTGCTGGGTGAAGCGGGTTCGAATCTCAGATGGGCCATTAGTTCCTCTAAGATTACCTTGCTGACTAGTGAGCGCCTATGAGAATGAAATATAGGTACAAGGCTTTCTATCAACCGTCTGCAGCCATCTAACAACAACAATTCAGATTAGATACTGTTTTCAGAGCAGTCTGAATCATCTACTAATTTCAGTCAGTGTCAAAGTATTGGTGAAGATAAAATTTATCCTATGTTCCACTCAGAATTTGCAAAGAAATGCAATAAGCGCTTAAATCGAAAGCAATCGATTACAGACATTTGACAGTTAATACCAGACCAATAAAGGCCTTGTTGCATGTGCATAAGTGATGTCTTGTGATATATACTGATGAAGGTTTTAAATTACTGAAGAATCTTAAAAATACTTCAGTTACAAGAAATAAGTCGTCTGACCTACATGTTCTTAATTACTTCAAAAGGGGACTTCATTTAGAGTCGTTACAGGCAGTAAGATGTCAGGCACTTCAGAACAGTGAACTACTGAGAGAAAACAGATATCACTCGTTTTAATGTAGTGCAGTTAGATACTTCTTAGTACACGTTTTCTCCTAAATTAACCATCTATAATTACTATTATTCTAATGTGTTAAACTGTAATCTAAGTTGGCAGTGTCTAATCACGCTAAAATCCAGTGTCACTGTCAGTATACTGCTCTTTGGCAGGCTAATTTATTATTATTGTTATTTCCTTTAATTCCTAGAGGAACATAGGGATTCAGCCGTGCGTCTCCATTGTGTTCGGCTCTCTGCTAGAGTCTTCACCCGGCTCCAAGTCTGCCCACACGTTTTCATCTCCTCTTCACATGACCTCATCCAAGTCACCCTTGTACTGACAACCAACTCGAGAGCTTGTCTAGTGATGTCACTCACTTGATGGTATGGCCAATCCATCTCCATTTCTTCCTGCCTATTTGTTTGACAATCGGTTCCTGTTGGGTTGGTTCGCTCATTGTCAGAGATCCCTGTTGCTGATCTTTTCTGGCCGGCCATCTGATCTTGAGTATTGAGCGAAGATAACTAGCTGTTGATGAAGGTCTGTACTTTGTTTGAGATGCTCTTTATGACGTGCAGTGCAAGTCTCTGATCCGTATGTTGAGTAGCACTGACTGACTTCACATTGGAGTTGAAAATCCGGATCTTATTTGTCATGCTGAGTAGTGCTGTTGACCTCCAAACAGATTTGAGAGTAATATAAGCTTGTTTAGCCTTTCCGATTCTTCCTTTGATATCCTCATCAATTCCGCTGGCCTGTAGTTGAAACGATGCTTCCCAGGTAGTTAAAGGGGTTGTTTCTTTCAGGTTCCTCCCCTTTACGCTGGCTGATTGTTGTCTGTTGTTGTTGCTGTCAATGCTGGCCAGGAATCTTCATCACCTCTGTTTTCTGTATGTTCACCTGAAGTCCCTCCTATCTTCTCTGGATGCTTCTTCTGCCAACTTGTTGCTTTTCACTTGCATATCTTCCAGTTTGTGGGAAATCAGACATATATCATCGGTGAAGTCCAGATCCTCCAAGTTCTTTGTGTGAGTCCATTTTATGCCTGTTTCCTCATTGCCCACTGTTTGTCGCATTATCCAGTCTACTGCAATCAGGAAAATCATTGGTGATAGTAGACAGCTAGCCAGCCTTGTCTTACTCCTGTCTTCACTTCGAGGGATTCCGTAAGTTTCCCGTTGTGGATTACTTGGCATGCAGCATTGTCGTACAACTGTTGGATGAGATGTATAATTGTCAGTGGCACCCCGTAGTAGCAAAGTAGTTGCCAAAGCACCTCTGGGTCGACGCTGTCAAAGGCGTTTTCAAAGTCGATGAAGTTGAGATAGAGAGGTGACTGCCATTCCAGGCTTTGTTCAATGATGATCCGTAATGTGGCGATCTGATCAATGCATGACTTGTTTCTCCTGAAGCAGCCTGTTCCGGTCGAAGTTTTTCATCCAGGGCTTGTTTGATTCTCTCCAGGATGATGCGGCTTAGTATTTTGCTTGGGATGGATAGGGGCATAATTCCGCGCGAGTTCTTGCATTGACTTAGGTCTCCTTTCTTTGGTAGTTTGAATAAGTATCCTTTCTTCCAATCCTCGGGTACTTTGCCTTCTTTTCACACCTTATTCAGTAGTGGCGTCATCAAGTCCGCTGTTGTCTCTGGGTCCATTTATTTTATTCCTTGTTTTCCTGGTTTTAAGGGGAGCAACCCACAAGTTCACTTCTCTCTCAACTATATTTTAATGTAACAATCCCCTTCTCAGGGGTGGGGCTAGCAACTCCACCCTGTAAACTAAGTTGCTTCAGAAACTTCAGCACGGTGAATCTCCTTGCGCCAAAAGAAAAAGGCTAATTTATAATGAAATGTAAACTAGCCAAGTTAATAGAAAATCCAATTAATTAGATATATTATTCCTGAAGTAGTAGTAGTAATAATAGCAGCATCAGTAATACAGAATTAATCACAAGGTCTCGTAGACCACCCACTATTTCTCAAAAATGCTGAAAAATACCTTTATCTGTAAGAATTCACTGGAATACGCAGTTTTGCAGTCTTTGTTTCATATTGCATTCAAAACTGGCGACATTGCTGCAACAAACAAAACAAAAGAAAAACGAACAAGAATCTAGTTTACAACACACTAATCAAATTAAACTGTAAAAATGCTGACATACGATGAATATGACTCAGACGTGCATTAGTTGACGCCAGTAATATATTCTCGATTGATTTGCTTTTGTTCAACGTTTATTTTTTTATTTATTTATATTTATATTGGCATACAACAGTTTTGCTATCTGCACCAAATAGTATCATTTCTTCTGTTATATGAGGCATGGTAGATAAGGTAGATTTTAGTTGTGTTTTCTTTATAAATGGATAAACAAAATGGCTTTGTTTTGTGACACACTATGCACTTACACAGGGTGTGGAGACAATAAATCAACACCTACTCGCTTTCCTCGCATAGTGTCTACAAATCAAAAATGCTTAACCTTTGGGTTGCCATGTAGTATCCAAGCTGGAACCAGTTCAGGTTTTATTTGGAACATTTTCTACTATATAAATGTATTTTATTAGATTGATAAAGTATTGTTCTCTATCTCAGGTGTTCATAATTTCTCACGGAGATTCAGTGCTTCTGTGGCCGTTCTCACAGGCACTGGTAAAATAGACTTTATATTTCTATATAATAGAGAAGATTTGTAGCTCAGGTGGATGATTCGGGTGCAGTTGTGGCTTACTTGCGAAGCTTTCATTGCCTTACTAGTCAACATCTTCAATGCATACTTTATTAGTCATCTCTCCTGGTGATCGTGAAAGTGATCTGTTGATTTTGTCTGTTTTCACACCCCCTACTTGACCTGAAGTTTGACTTCTTGTGTATGAGGTTTTCCCCTTATGGATTGGTATATTTTATCTGTCAGTGTGCCTGTTGTGATTGCCGATTCCCTGAAATTCCAGGCTCCCGAAAATTCTCTGGCATTCTCAGTATTTCCTCTGTCTAATATATGAACGTGGAATTGATGTCTATGGTTGTCTGTATGCAGTGATATGAGGGAGTGGATATCATGTCTTTTGATGGCTATTTTATGTTCATGGATGCGAAGACGAAGGGGACGTCCACTTTGGCCAATATAGTGCTTTTCTCAGTCGTTGCAGTTTGTTTTGTAGATGATGTTGGTTTTATCTTCTTTCTCCGTTAAGTCTTTTAGCTGAAACAGAGCTGAGTGAAGTGGTTTTGTTGTTTTGTAGGCGACATCAATTCCAAAAGGTTTAAATAGCCTTGCACTGATTTCTGAAACGTTCTTTATATATGGTAAGATAATTTTCTTCGTGTTTTCCTTGGTGGCCTTTGATTTGGCAGGTTGGCTGGAGGGGGGAGTTAGATATCTTTTGATGAAGTTTCGTGGTTATCCATTCTTTTGGAAGACGCCCATGAGATATTTTTCGTGTGTATACCTTTCAAATGTCCAGTTATTTTAGTCTAAGAAATAAATGGCTTTGTGCATAAGGATTATGAATATTGATCGAATTTAGTGGCAGCATCAGCCGAGAAAAGTCACTAACGAAGACAGAATTTAAGGTGAACATAGAGAGGGCAGAAGCGATGACGATACCTTAACCAACAACAACAGCAATAATCAACCACCATCAGTGAGGTAAATTCAGTGGAAGTCAACTCTCTCACTTATCTAAGCAGCATCGTTTCAACTACAGGCGATTTCGCGGATAAGGATGTCGAAGTCAGCCAGGACTGGGAAAGCAAAACAGACCGTCATTCATCTGAAATCAGCGTGAAAATCTACTGCACTCAGTATAAAGAACAAGATACTGATTGCTTCTTTATGATTTAAAGACTTGGACAGTGTATTATCACCAAAAGCATACTTTTATCGACAGTAGCCTTCTACTGTCCGACACTGAGGTTAAGTCGGTTGACCGAGAAGGATAAGGAACAAGGAATTTTTTGATTGAACACTAATAACTAGTGTGATGTGTCTAGTCCTTTTTTTGGTGCAGACTGAATTCTATCAGTCAGGTTTGCAATGTGGCTACCATTCTAGGTAGCTCGTCATCACGGTGCACATTGATTTGATGATATATAAATGGTTGGAGGCAATCGAATAGCTCAGTGGTAACGTCTCTGACTGCAGCACTGGATGACGCGAGTTCGAATCTCAGAAGAGACATGAGTTCCTTCGAGGTTGCAGATATGCCTTGCTGACTGGTGAGTGCCAACTAGCACGAAACCCAGGTCAAGCAAGGCTTCCTGCCGATTGCCTCCAACCATCTAATAACAAGGAATTCTGACTGGCAGCTAACCAATTAACAACCTATCGCCCAATAAATATTCACAAGGAAATGGACGTAGATCTGGCATCCTTTGGGGAGACCTTTGACTGATTTCCCGCACCACGTGCTCGAATGCAACCAGAGTAGGAAATGACAAGTTAGGCTGCTGGGGATGACATGGAGCACAGGAGGAAACGAAAACTTACGGGTGATTGTTGAGTTAACTAGAAAAGACTGCAGAGGACGGACTGGAATAAAGATATGCTTCTGAAGCCTGTGTTCCACTCAGAACCCAAAGTAATAATACTGATAGTGATGATTATAATAATATTAAGCTTCATGCTGTTGTAAAGAAACTATCACATTTAGAGAATTTCTACTTTTCTTAGAAGCGAAATTACTTTCTCTAAGTGAGACGTGTATCAGGAGGAATATTTGAGCGCATATATATACTATGTATAGATCTCAGAAGCAGTTCATGATGAAAAGAAATTGAACAAGGATTTCGCCTGTTTTGTATTTTCTCAACAGGCGGTTCTCTTTCATATGACACAGATTGGATAGTCCTAAAAAGTGTCAATGCCAGTGAATGCTCTATCTTTTGTCATCAAATTTTTCTTCATCAGGAAGCTCCATTTCCTGATCCCATTGTGTCTTTATACAATTTATTCATTCCCTGAGAAGTTTTCAATTTTACTTCAAGTGCTTATTTCATTTCAAAGTTTCATGTGTATTATAGTATAGGCAGGTACAGAATTTCAAAGTTTTGCTAGTTGATTTAACTGAATACAACTCTGTCACTGTTGTACTTTGAATGATCTTTTTACTCTGCTGAGTCTGTATCTCATATAAATTGCGCCTTTTATCAGTAGTAACGTCTCTGACTGCAGTACTCACTGGGTGACGTGGGTTCAAATCTCAGAAGGGACATGAGTTCCTTCAAGGTTGCAGATACACCTTGCTGATGAATGCCAACTAGCACGAAACCTAGGTCCAAGGCTTTCTGCCTGTCGATCGCCTCCAACTATCTAATATCATCAAATCAATGTGCACCGTGATGGCAAGCTACCTAGAATGGTGGCCACATTGCAAAACCTGACTGATAGAATTCAGTCTGCACCAAAGAAAGGACTAGACACATCACACTAGTTACTAGTGTCCAATCCAAGTTTTCTACCTCGTTGAGACGATTGTAATGTTTCATTCAATTTAGAATTTTCTGTGTGATTACTTTCGCTGTTCTACTCAACAAGCAGATCATAAAGAAATCTTAAAGCACCTGGACATATACTTTGAATACCTGATGTGATGGGATCACTATTGAGAACAATGAACTATAATTGCATTTTAGATGTGTTTAATTGATATGACATACAGTTAGTTATACAGCGTCGCAACACCTTTGCTTATGCTGTACTACTGCGTGTTATGTCAAATAAACTTATCTATTATGGAATTGTCTTTGACGGCAATGCCTGAATTCTACACTTACAACAAACTTTTGAGGGTATTCTATTGAAATACTATTAAATTTTACAAACAATCTTGGGAAATTTGTAACGACAGAAGACAAGGGTCGGACAACAGATCGTTTATTGAGAAAATCAAGAGGTATTTATAGATTTTTATGTACATTATTGCCAGTGGAGAAGCAACGTCTTCTGATTGGTTGTTTTCTTGCTAAAGGTTATTCTATACTACTCGTTGTGGCCGTTTCTCAGAAAATCAAGTCCTATATCTGTGAATCATATTCCCACACTTTAACTCCTCTGTGAATGGCTGGTGATTTTCTCAAGGTTAAGCTTTGTTGTTGTTTTTTCTCATGACCCTGATTCGGGACGTCAACATTGACGTAAACTGTTATCTACAATTTTGGCTCGCAGACAGCTCTCACCACAAATTTACAGGTTATAGATTGTGATTAGTATTGTGGGATGTACAGTGTATGATTATGCTCCTATTAAACACTCCAATTACGTACATCTGCAACCCACTGAGCGTTCATGCTCCCATTGAAATTGTTTTAATAATATTGACTGCAAACATCAGAAAGGTGTTTAGCAAATCGCTGAGACATTCTGATTAACCATTACTGGTCTGTTAATAAGATTTTCAGTTATATGTGTGACCTATTTTGCTAACGTGTGAACTGCTTATGTAGAAGCCATGAAGTAGACCAGTGGGAAAAGGTAGGCTCCATCCTATTTTGTACCTATCGCATTTCGATGCTCAAAATATTTTGCTGACATCTCACATAGAATGTTACGAGGACATTAGTAATAAGTCATACTTATTATCAGAGGTGTGTGTCAGTGTCACAGTAGTAGGATGCTCGCCAACCACGCCCCACGTGGTTCGGGGTTCGATCTCCGGCCACAGATGCACTCCTTTACCTCGCTAAACCAGTAATAAGACTGGTGAAGAGGGAAGGTTGGGCTGGGCATGAGGCTAGAAACTTAATCCCGTGAAAAATAGACACCACTGCTACTGTAACTTAAAGCCTCTAGCTTGAAGCCCTATGTTCCACTGGGAATGTACAGGAGTAAAAAAATTTTTTAATTGTCAGAGATAAAACGTTTTGTTTGTTTAAATTTATTACATTTCTACTTAAAAGATTGCCAGCTTGGAAAGTAGTGGAAATAATGAACGTGAATGTGTTGATATATAAAATTACCTTGAAATGCATAAGTATACTGTAAAGTAATCTAGCGTATTCAGCTCTTTGTCATATTGCTTCAGGTTTACATAACCCTTATATATATAGGGTTGGTTTAATTTTAGTTGTACTTCGAATGCTCATAATCACAGTACATATAATGATTAATTTTAACACAGATTGCACCATGTGTTCAAAGTTGCCTACGTCTGGATACATTTAACGCCACTCTGCCGGGAAGATGTCGAACAGCACCTTTCGCACTTCGACGTGCATAACACAGAACTAATCATGTTATTTTATATAATGTGTTTGTAGGAAAGTGTTCTCAGCATTTGTTTTGTGTTTCAGTTCCCTGTTTTACGGTTTCTTAGAACAGTTTTGCCCAGTTTCTTTTTAAAAATAGTATTTTTTTTTTTTGACAGTTTGAGTTTCATAATTTATTTAATTGTTTTTTATTTGAATACCTAGAAGACATTTTCAGTGAAAGGTGAACTCTATAGTGACTGAAAAAGCGTAAAATCTAACATAGAATAGTCACTTTAAGCCATTGCACAATTCAAGGTTTAAGTGACACAGATTATTCAAGTGTCGGTTTTCAGGGATTTGATTTCATCGGTATGAATCCCTGTGATGGTGTGTACTGCTCAAGAGTCCCAAACTAGGACGAAACAACTGTCCAGTACTCCCAAGTCCTCCAACGGTTCTTTAACTGATGTCAGTTCATGATGGAATAGATTATTGTTGTAACAACAGAAGACAAGGGCCAGGCAGTAGATCGTTTATTAAGGGAAATCAACACATATCTATTGATTTTAATGTACATTATTGTAGATTATTGTTAGTAGAAAATGCAGTCTTTTGATTGATTGTTTCTAACAGAAAGTTAACCTTGCATCTCTTTGTGGCTGTGTCAGATCATCCATATGCTAATTGTATCCGCCTACGCAAAGCCTTTGTTCTCATTTTCTCACCACCAATATTGGGGACATAAACACTGACGTGAATTACTGTCTACCAACTTTGGCTAGCAGCCAGCTCTCACCACATTGTTAGATTTTTCAGATGGGTGAAAGCTACAGTTAAACCAAATTTCAGAGGTGATCGTCTCAGAGGAGGGAAAATGGTGGTATAAAAGTAGCCACATTCTCAGCATATCTGACTGTAACCATACTGTCTCAGAATTAGAGATTTTACAAGCATATTATTTCTACTTGTTGGGATGAAATGCCTTTGACAATAGAAAACAGCAGTCTACACTTTAGCAGCACAAATGAAAAATTCAAACCGATGAAATGATTGCTGTTGTCTAACAAGATGTTTCACTAGACATTTCGTGCCTGATTTTATCAAGATTTGAGGATGACAGGAGTGTTCATTTACGCACAGACCAAAATCTAGCTGATCTTAACAACGAAGCCAATTGTAGCGTCATGGTTTGTTACTATTGTTCACGTAATGATATAAGTAAAATATGTATTTTCCAGATTCAAGTGTTAGTTTCTAGGGATTTGACTAGTTAAAGGACTTCGTCATCTGCTGATGTTGGTTAAATAACCATTGGAAAACCTGGGAGTACTGGACAGCTGTTTCATCCTGATTTAGAACTCTTGAGCAGTACACAATCACCGGGTTTAGAACCGAGGATCTCCAGATTACAAGACGAACTCGTTGACCATTAAGTCACTGGATCCCGATCCAATGGCCAGTCCATGAATTCCAACTTCTGCTAATTCACGAAACAGCCGTCCAATACTTCCAAAATTTTCCAATGGTTCTGCAACCGATATCAACTCATGATGAAATCCTGTAATCAGTCAGATCTCTATAAGCCAACACTTGAATACTAATCTGATGCTCACTAGCGACTGGTCCTATTCAGGTTCGTAGTTACCTGGGTTCTAGTGGGAAGTTGTGACCCCAGTGAAGTACGGCAGGTTGGATGTGACGATAGATACTCACCGATGTCTTTGGTTAGTGGCTGTGCCATACTGTGAATATTTTACAGATATTTGACACTGAACTATGAATTGGACAAATCTTTGTGAGGTATTTATTTTGATGGTTTCGTAGTTCTTGCTAGTCTGTACCAGCTGGCTTTAATATTAAACACATAGAAATTGCATTTTTATGATTCTGTACTAGTATATGGGGCGTTTAGCAACAGCAGTGCGTCGTTTTTACTCGTATCTTAGTGACGCTTCTTCAGACTAGTGTGAGTCTGTGGACAGCGGTTAGGACTCTCGCCGACCATTCACATGGTCCGGGTATCCTGCCACGACAATTAGGGGTAGGCTATATCATCGCTCATATATGAACGCAGTAAACGCATTCATCCAATTAGTCAAATACCACTTTATTTTGACATTTCAAAATAACAATAAAAAATTCTCAGATATTTTAAAGAAAAATAGTGAGTCTAACTTCATTCAGCGGCCTGCTTAAAACTTGGGCTACCAAAAAACTCCATCAGTATGTTGTATACAATTCCTCTTGTTTACTTTGTTTTAATCAATTAAAATGTGACCTGTACTGCTACTATTTACACTTGCAAGTATTTTTTCGGAATGCCTACAACCTACTAGTTCGCAAGTTTATACTTATTTGTGGGTGGCAACGTATCTCAGTACATTAGATAACTTGGATGGAGGATTTCATCATGAGCTGACATCAGTTAAAGTTGTTTCGTCCTATTTTGGGACTCTTCGGCAGTAAGCACCCACCTAGCGTTCAATCCCAGGACCTTCTGGTTACAAGGCGAGCCAGCTCGTAGACCATTAAGCCACTGGCACCCGATCCAATGGCCCATGAATTCTAACAAATCAAACAAAATGCCTACAGAAAAAACCAATACTTGAAAAAAAACATGAAATAACTGTTGCTGAGTAATCTCCTTAAGTGACAAAAAGTACTCCTAAACTTTTTATAATTGCCTATCAACCAAATATTGTCTCTCTCTTTTCGACATAGAACAGTTTAATTGGAAATCATAAGTCACAAGGAGTGGATGCATCTGCGCCGGCCATTGAGAACGATTTTGAGCCATGTCACCAATTGTTTCCAACCATTGGTTTTTACCGTCCCGAGGACCCCAATCAGGAAGCCAGTCTACACCTTCCTACGTGGCTCAGACTAACTGTTGTAGATTTCATTGACTGGTGCCATGTTTTCGTTTGACCGCCTCTAGCTCTTTTCCAGCCTGACCCTATATCAGCTAACATTGCCCGTAGTCGAGGAAGGCGATGACTAGGCATACGTAACACATGTCCTAACCATCTCAGTCGATGTAATTTCACAGCCTCGTCGATTGATTTCCCCTCCCACCTACCTAGCACTCGACCGACGTCTAACCTCAATATTGCTCACCCTATTATACCACTTCACACGGGAGATAGAACGCAGACACCTATGATCAAAGACAGCTAGCCAGCCTTTTCATGTCTTCCACTCTCAATGGCCAGGTCTCACAGCCATAAAGGAGGACGGAGCGGACTGTTGAGCAGTACACACGGCCTTTGGTCGATAGTCGGATATCACGTCTACGCCAGAGACGGCGTAAACTGGCATATGCAAAACCAAATATTGTGCATTTCTCGAAGGCGTAATCATAATATTGGTTGTTGCTTCAGGTCAGACAGCACTGTATCACACGATCTACTGTCAGTTAACTTTTCTTTTGGATTTAAAGATCCTGTACGAAGAGAAAATATCATGCAATAAACTCCGCTGAAAACTCGTACAGAATAAGGCCATTATAATTATTATATGTCTTGAGTGAGTTTAAGAAATCGCCATCACAATTTTCAGGATAACTGCGCTTCTTATTTTTTACCTACCGCCTATAATGTATAACTCATATTCACATAATAAAATTAACTATGAGTTATTACTGTAATCATGAATGAGTCATACTAAAGTGGTCGGTATTCCCTTTAAAATACATATATATGTCTCATCAGTTACCTCTTTTATTTTTCCTTATCTGTTTAGTTATCACCTGCAGTTGCTGATTCAGTACTAAAAGGTACATTTAATGTAACCCTGGACTCTCCATTATCATTCAATAAATGGTCTTCTGAAGAACCTATCCTTGTGAAAATATAACAATTCAATACAATCATTTGTCAGCATATGTATTTCTCCTGACAGCCTGAAGATAGAAAAAGTGGAATAATAATAATAGTAATTTTCGCCTGTTCTATAACTGTGCACATTTACAATCTGCATAGACCTTAATTTCATAATAATAATATCGTCTGTATTATTACTGTTTTATCAGTGTGATATAGACAACATACTGAGTATTTGTCGATAAAAAATAAAACTCACTGCTGAGCACGTAAAATCTTTTTTCTTTCTAAGAAAGCAACTAGTTTCTTTTTGTGGATTTTGATAAAATAGTAGAAAGATATAATGTATCTGAAGAGCATTATTATTATTATTGTTTCCTTTAGTTCCTAGAGGAGCATAGGGATTCAGACGCACGTCTCCATTGCGTTCAGTTCTCCGCCAACGGTTTCACATGGCTACACGTCTGCCCACATGCTTTCATCTCCTATTCGCATCACCTCCTCCAAGTCGCCCTCGCACTGACGACCAACTAACTCGCAGCTTCCCATTCGGGTTCCACTCGAGCGTGATGTCGATGGCGTGTGATGTCACTCACTTGATGGTTTGTTTTCTCAGAGTATGGCCAATCCAATTCACCTACATTTCTCCCTGCATATTTCTTGCACAAATGGTTCCTGCTGGGTTGGCTCGCTCAGTGCCAGAGATCCCACTCTGTTGCTGATCTTTTTTGACCAGCCATCTGGTCTTGAGTATTGAATGAAGACAGCTGTTGATGAAAGTCCGTTGTTTGTTCACAGTGGCCTTTGTGACGTGGCGCGGCGCCAAGTCTATGATCCGTACGTATGGAAAGTAGCACTGACTTCACATTGGAGTTGAAAATCAGGATCTTATATTTGACGCTGAGTGCTGTTGATCTACACACAGACTTGAGAGAAATGAAAGCTTGCTTTGCTTTGAAGAAGTGAAGGAAGCGAAAATGGCATGAAATAAAATTAACCTTGGTTTTAAAATTGGATCAATAAGGCAGGTTCAGAGTAATAACTAATAATTTTTGAAAATAAACAAGTTTAAGCCTTCCTACGCCTCAGGCTTTAGAGAATTTAAATCAACCTGTTTTATACCTGGGTTTCAGTTACTATTGCTATTTCCATGGGTTCTGAGTGAAGCACACAGCTTTAGCAGAATACTCCCAATTTGTCGTGTTTCGTGCAGTTGTCTTCTATCAGCTCTACGATTGCTCATAATCTCTAATCCTCTCATCGAAAGAATCTGTGGTCTCAAGTCTAGCGACACTTCAGCGATGGTCTGGCGTGCGGTACCAGTGAATGGTCTCATCAGCGTGTGTATATTTGTTAGACAATGGGTACTTGTTCCGTTCCTTATCACTTTTAGTCCATTGATGTTAATCCCTTTTAGTTGGGCATCTGATCTTCTGTGTTGAGGCAGTAAAAGACAGCTTCTGATGAACGTCTGCAGCCTGTTTTGAAATTCTTTTGATGGTGCTCCAAGTTCCTAAATCCTATATAAAAACTGAACTGAAATTAGTATTGGAAACTCGAGTCTGATTCTTTATGCTGCATCAAATTTCCATGCTGATTTCAGAGGAGTGAATGTGTGTCTTGCTTTTTGAATCCTGACTGGCTTTGATGTACTAATCTGTGCCAACTGTTGTTGAAATAATGCAGCCTAGATAAGTGATAGAATTGCCCCTGTTCAATTTTTTTTCTGCTGGTAGTGATTGGTGCTTACTGGTGTTGTTGTTGGTTGGTTATCCTCATCAACTCCATCTTCTTTATGTTCACTTGAGGTCCTGTTTCTATGCTGCTCCTTCTGTCAATCTGTTAGTTTTCACCTATGGGTCTTCAAGTTTTTATGACATTAGAGATAAATCACTTGAAAAGTCTAGACCTTCTAGAGTCTTTCTGTCAGTCCAGCGTATTCATGTTCATTTGCTCACTCTCCTCGGTCTTCCATACTATTCAGACCACCACAATCAGGAATGTAATTGGTGAACATGCTGTTAAAGCCACCAATGAAATCAACTTTATTATGATTCATCTTTTCATCGGTTTACTATTGTTTCTGATGGTAAGTGACCGTTCAGTTTGCTTATTATGCATACTACTAATCGGAATATTTCCAGGAATGACTTATTACTGAATACGTATTTTTTTTCTTAGTCAAAAACAGAATGAGATATAATTAAATTTATTTAACTTTATGTTTAAAAGCCATTGTTGAGGCGAATAACGTTCTGTCGTAAGTGATGCCATCATATAATTGAATCTGTCAGAATGATGAGCTCACGAACAAGAAAGAGTTAACGTCTTATTTTCCACCCCGACTGACAGCTGCTACCTTGACGTGGTGGTCGGGCTTGCACACTGCTATGATCCAAAAAGCTACACTGGCTGTAACTAATGTTCCTGCGGGTCCTACTATGCCACGAAGGTGGTTAGGAAAGCGATTAGACTAAAAGCAGTTACTGGCATAGTACGAGATGTTTTTTACAGTATGCTGGGGGTATGTGCGCAAACTTTTACTTCTGGGGAAAAGGGGTGTTACAGCAGTAAGGTGTTTCCCCCAGATGACTAGCAATCCAACCAATTATGCTGCCTCTCCGCTCTTGAGAGAGGGGGTTATAGAAGGTCGACCTCGAAAGCTGTGCATCCCGACTTACCCTACAGTGGTCTGTAGCCGGCGGTAAGTTACTAATACGGAACCAAATCAAAAAGCCAGCTCAAACAGGCCATGGTTGACGGTGCTCAAACAGTTGTCCCCTGGGCTCTGCGGTCACGCAACTCTAAATTTGTTTCTGTTTTAGGAACCCCAAGAATAAATCAACTTCCACGGTGTGAGCAGCTGGGAAGTAACAACCACCCACATACCTCCAAAAGCACACGAAGCCCTCCTGATCATCATCCTTATTTTCTCACATCCTCAAGGAACACCTATTACCTTATAGTTCAAGGTTGTGAATTTTTTTCCTTTTGCTGTTGTTGTTCTGATTGCTTTATTCCTTGTTTTCCTGATTCTAAAGGGAGCAACCCAAA
Source organism: Trichobilharzia szidati (assembly GCA_944472155.2). Lineage (NCBI taxonomy): Eukaryota > Metazoa > Platyhelminthes > Trematoda > Strigeidida > Schistosomatidae > Trichobilharzia > Trichobilharzia szidati. The sequence continues at coordinate 163,708,221 of OX235279.1, forward strand.
AAGTCGCTCCTCTGTAACCTATGCATTAATGTAACAACCCCCTTCTCAGGCGTGAGGCTAGCAACACCACCCTGTAAACAAAGTTGCTACAGAAACTTCAGCACGATGAGCCTCCTTGCGACAAAAGAAAAAGTCTGTGAGGGGACACAGAACGTCCGCACCATAAATGAGACTGGCAAAGCTGCTCAGATTGTAAACGAGATGAAAAGACATGATATTTTAATACTGGGAATATGTGAAAGCAGACAGAATGGTAGTGGACTCACCAAATTGTCAATGGGTGAGTCAGTGATCTAATCCAGGCACCCAGAAGATAACCACTCGCACACTGAGGGTGTGGCTATCACGATGTCACCAACAGCAACGAAGGCCCTGATACAATGGGAGGCGATCTCGCCCAGGATAATGACTGCCAAGAGACGTGCGGCTGAAGCCCTGTGTTCCTCTAGGAATTAAAGGAAACAATAATAATAATCATGTCGAAGGGAAAAGATTTTTCAGAGCTGTTAATAGCATTATCCTGCCAGCTACTTAAATATTTCATCCGCAGCTGTGTTTGTGAATAAATATTATAAAAAATTCCAGATTGACATGTCTTGACATTGAAATAAGTATGTGTAGAAATTTTCTTCATTATTTTAGTACTATTTTCAGACATCATATTAAGGGTTATTATTAATTAAACACGGTATTATAAACATTGAGGGCAGATTAAAGTTTCTGCCAGACAAGCTCAATGCTGCTTATTTGAAGTAGCAAAGATTAACGTAAGTGCAGAACTTGGGCTCAGTGGTGGAATGTAATTCTATACTAGATAAGTTTACTTCATATCACAATGAACAGACCGACGAAGAACCTGTCACCCAACAAATCTTCTGATGAAAACGGAAATGGATTAGACACACTCTGAGGGAATCGTCAAGTGACATCGCTACACCGTCGTTCGAGTGGAATCCCAATGCTGAACGATTAGCTGGGCGCCGATCAGTGGTTGACATGAAGGATGTCGTGTGAGGAGGAGAAAACAGATAAAGATGACTTTAGAGAACAGGATGTAGTGCAGATGTTCCGTTGAAGCCCCATGTCCCACTCTGGACCCAATGGAATAATAATAAAATCCGATATAACACACGGTGATAACTGGATAACGTTTACAGAATAATCTACTGCTCATTATTATTATTGTTCCCTTGAGTTCCTAGTGGAACATAGGGCTTCAACTGCACGCCTCCACTTGCTTCTGTCTTCTGCTGTACTTTTCACCTGCATCCATGTTAGTCCATACTGTTTCAACTCCTCTTCACACGATCTCCTCCATGTTACCCACACTTGGACGTCCCACTCGCCACTTCCCTTTCGGGTTCCACTCGAGTGATGGCCTGATGCGCGATGTCACCCAGCGGCCTCCTCAGCGAGTGTCCAATCCATCTCCACTTTCTCCTGCATACTTGTTGAGCGATTGGTTCCTGTTTTGTTTGTTCCCATAGTTTCTTGTTTGTGATTCTTTACGGCCATCTGATCTTCAGTATAGAACGAAGACAGCTGTCGATAAAGGTCTGCAACCTGTTGGAAATAAATATTCTTTTTCACCCGCTGGCCAAGTTTCTGATCCGTATTCAAGAACTGACTGACTTGACATTTGTATTGAAAATTCGAATTTTGTTGTTGATGTTGATGCTGAGTGACGAAGATTTCCAGATTGGTTTCAGTTTGATGAATGTATTTCTCGCCTTCCCGATTCTCGATTTGACATCCTCGTCTGTTCCTCCTGTAGTTAAGACAATGCTCCCTAGATAAGTGAATGAAGTAACCTCTATGAAATCCCTTCCGTTGATGGTGATTGGCGCTGGATGTTGCTGCTGCTGTTGTTGTTGTTGGTTGGTTATTTTAGTGATCTCCGTCTTGTCTATGTTCACCTGGAGTCAGTCCTGTCTTTGCTGCTTCTTCGACCAGTTTGTCGGTTTTTGCTTGTAAGTCTTCGATGTTGTGTGACACAGTGGTGGCACAGTGGTTAGGACTCTCGCCGACCATGCACGTGGTCCGGGGTTCGATCCCCTGCCGCCGCACACCCGATATCTATGGTCGGCCTGTAAATTTGGGCTACCGATATCCATGCTAAAAATTCCATACTTGTACTGAAAATACCGGGTGGAATCAAGCTGTAATCAAAATAAAATAAAAAATAAATCATCCACACGCGAAATCCAGGTCTTCTGAGTTGTTCACTTCGGTCCAGGATATCCCTCTACTGCTCATAATCATATCATACCTCTTAGACTAATGTTTTACTTCAAGAAGACTGAAATTCACTCCTTGTTAACTGTGTGTACAACTCATTGCTGATATATGTCTCTACTATATTATTTAGGCAGCGCATAAGTTCCTATACGACCGGATTGTGTGCACAAATCTATCGCACTTATCTGAGACTACCGATAGGGCGCTCATTTAAATGTTGCTAATCATGGACGTTTTTAGCCCCACAAAAATTCCACTTTACAAGTGGATAGATCACATTGTAACCATAGAAGATAAGAGACTTAGTAAAGGAAGGATTTTGATAGTTAATTAAATCCGAATAATTCTGCTGAAGAAGCTATGGCTTACACAGCGAAACGTTCAGAAAAATCCTGTTTTGATTTTTTCTTAAATACCCTTGGATTATTTTAAATTATTTATAATGACTCAGTCTGATTCGACTGTGAAATTATTCGCGGAAATTCATAACATCTACGGTCTGGAAACTTATAATTAGTAAGGGAATGTTTATTTGGAATTCGTTATCTCTGAATAAAGAAATTATGTACGTACGCCTTATCTGCAAATAGTCGTTTGCACAGATCGTCCGTGTTGTCCTACTTCTACTCTTCGTATTTTTTTCCTTGTCTTCTGTTCATGTCTCCCATGTTTTGCCTCAACACTGAATTATTTGCTCCATTTGACGTCAGATCTGTCTCTCCGCTATTTGATATTTTAAGGCCAGTGAGTGTCCCTTTATATACTACTAATAAATTTTATCAGTAGCACACACCACAACGTCTCTGCAGAACTTTTAATAGCTTGTCAATGATAAATCAAAATCCCTGAATACTTTATCAATCTAGGATTTAGCAATGCGTAAAGCTTAATCTATGGAATATGATTCGGTTACGCAAATCGTCCATTTTAAAATAATCTATGGATCGTCAGCGATTTCCTTGTTTACGAACAGAAGTAGAGTGGAAAATTCATGGTAACAGATGACTTTATAGCTGAACTACATTTCACCAGGTATCTTTAAACGTTCAACGGCTAATCAACGAAGACAGTCTCAAATAGGTTGTGCTTTTTGGATAAAGATAGACAGTGTTTTAGTGAAATAACATTTATCTTGTGTGGAGAATTTGAATTTTTCTTAAACTTTTTTTATAAGGCATTCGCTACAACTTCAAAGGAAGCATAATAGTATTTTTTTGTCACTGATTTTTTTCCCTTGTATGGTTGTGACTTATCTTTGCTTTGCAATCTTGGTACGTGCTGTAATAGATTTATGCGTTATCAACTTTAAAGTAGAAAATTATTTTCTGTTGTAGGCTATTTCACAGAGTAGAAAAATAATACTGAAGCCACTCCTAGCTTAGAAATAGGGAGTGAAGTGGTTTGTGGAGCGTGTTGACCACTTCACTTATTTGGGAAGTTGCATCAGCCAACTCCAACTGGTTGATCTCTGACGAAATCTTAGAATGGATACAGAAGGCTCGGTTGTCATGTGCCAGTTTACACCGTCTCTAGCGTAGATGTGATATCCGGCTGTCGATCAAATGGCGTGTGTACTGCTCCGCTCCGTCCTCTTTTATGGCTGTCTGTGAATGAGATATGGCCACTTAAAGTGGGAGACATGAAAAGATTAGCTGTCTTTGATCTAAGGTGCCTGCGTTCTATCTCCCGTGTAAAGTGGTATAATGGGGTGAGCAATACTGAGGTTAGGCATCGGTCGAGTGTTAGTCAGGGAGGGGAAATCAATCTATGGGACTGTGAAGCTACATAAACTGAGATGGTTAGAACATGTGTTACATGTGCCTAGTCATCGCCTTCCTCGACAGGCAATGTTAGCTGACATAGGGTCAGGTTGGAAAAGAGCCAGTGGTGGTCAAACCAAAAAATAGCCTCATCAGTCAATGAAATCCATAACAGTTAGTTTAAGATAGCCACTTAGCGAGGTGTAGACTTCCTGACTTGTTGGGGTCCTCGGGATGGTAAACACCAATGACAGTTGGAGACAATTGGTGATATGGCTCAAAGTCGTTCTAAATGGCTGGAGCAAATGCATCCACTCCTTGTGACTTATAATACCCAATAAGATTATGTTGTTCTTCGATATTACTAATCTTTCTGCCTCATATCATCTCTATTTGCTGTCTCTACTTTGCATTTACTTTTACTTCCTGCTCTTGCTTTGTGTGCTGCAAGGAGGGAGCATGGTAACTTGAACTGCTGCACAGAGGTGCAAAGTTCTATGTTGAAAACAGATAGACAGACTAACACAATTACTTCTTCAGTTATCTACACATAATCACATTCAGTATTCACTGTGTACCTGATGAATATGTAATTTCATAGTTGTCTGACTAATCACCTCACAGGTTATAGGTAGTCAGTCAGCTTCAGGACAAAGAAAATACTTGTGCAACTGAAGTCATCTTTATTGGCAGCCTTCTGAATATTAGCCAGAATGTTTTACGCATTCACCGAGAAGATTAAGCTGTTGATTAGGTTTCAGTTTTTGATAATGGTTTTATGTTGTTGTTAGGTTAATGAATGGTGCGTAGCTCCTCATTTGCGTTCATTATACTATTTATTAACTGAGTGTTATGTTTAATTACTCAAATCGTCACTCAGTTGTGGTGACATTCCCAGTGCTGGTTTGTGATTCACAGTTCTGTCAAGTACTTTCAGAAACGCCTGAGTCACAGAAACCAATTTCATTGTTTTCACCGTGAAAATTCATTATAAGTGATCAAACAAATACGACTATTATTATTATTATCATCATCAAAAACCAGGTTTAAATCAGTTTACAGAAGTCTCCACAATTTTATTGTTGTGCATATCTCAAAGCATTCACTTTCGTAATCTCACTGGCTTATATCTCAGTATGGCTCTATTTGGAGTGTTTTACGGTGAAGTGTCACACATTTTTACAGTTTTAAATCTGTTTCTGAGGTTTTTTTCACTCAGACTGTAGATTCACTGGATTACGTAACAGACTGAGGGGAGTGAGGAGAAAGGGACGCAACAATACTGCAGAAGATCCTGACTTTTCAGATGATTTATCTCGAATGTCACACAAAATTGAAGACCCACAAGGAGAAATCAACAATTCGGCAGGTAAAACAGAGAAGATTGGACTCCATATGGATATAGAGAAGAAGCCCAACAGGCAACAACGAGCACCAGTCAATATTTTCAGGAGAAACTTGAAAGAGGACACTTCTAACACTTATTTGGACAGCATTGTTTCAACTACAGGCGGTACGGATGAGGTTGTCAAAACCAGGATCGAAGATGCAAGACACACATTTAATACTCTGAAATCAGTTTGAAAATCGACTGCACTTAACATGAAGAATAAAATTCCAGTTTTCAGCTCTAATGTCAGGTCATTTCTTCGATATGGGTCACTGGACTGGCACGTCCTGAATGTCATGAACAGCTGCGTTCGTTCGAAATTGAAGATCAGATGGCTGGTTAGAAATAATTAGAAACAATAACCTCTGACAACTAATCAATCAATAACCTGTTGCTCAATAAATATTCCGAAAAAATTGTAGGTGGATAGGACACATACCGAGGAGACCGTACAGTGAAATCATGCATCAGGCTGTTGCTCGAGTGGAATCTTAGTGGAAAACGGCAAGTTGAGCGTCCGAGAGTGATATGGAGGAGATCGTGTAAGGAGCAAGTGAGAACCTACTGGCAGTCGTGGAGCCAGCTAAATAGGATTACAGAGAAACCCACAAGAAGTTGTTGTTTTGTTGAAGTCTTATATTCCACTCTGAACCTGAAGCCTCCAAATTTTTTTAGCATGAAACATTTAAGTTAGAAGTGGCTTTATCCGTGGAATACATGCATTCATCACAAAACGTTTTGTTTCAAGAACAAATATTTTATATTCATAAAATGACATAATTTCTTTCCCAACTAGCTTAGTTGAGTTTAAACAGTTTTTATTTTGTGAATGTTTCCATGGTAGATTTTAAACAGCTGATTTTGGCTTTGCATTCTCAGGGGAATCAGAATTCATGTTTCAATTCACTTAATACCGGATTTATCCACCATGTTTGCTACAAAAATTTGGGAGAAACATCTGGAATATCCGCTTTCCATCCTGTTGTTCAGATTCATTAAGAATATAAATAATTGACGTTTGGACACTCTCATCTGTGATGGTGGTAAGCTTTCTGAAATGTTGTGTAGCATGCCGTTTCAGCAAAGTAATCGTATTTAAGTCCAGCTTAACTGTTTCATTTAGGTCATTATTGGTAGCTTGTTTCCCACAAACATTTTAGCCATCCTTAAAACTGTAAATCCACTAAGTAAATACCCAGAAACATGAATTTGATCTACTTATTTGATAGGCTGAACTAAAGACGTGATAGGAATACGTTATTACAAACTGGACGAAAATAATTAAAGACAGTGGAACCATATTTTACAGTTATTAGATACAACAAACTACTGAACTGTTCAGTTACTTGATGGTGAGGTTTAGTCAGTCTGTCATGAATTGCAATAATATTGTCATATTATTGTTTTCCTTGGATTATGAGGAGTATATAGGGTTTCAACAGCACACCTCCACCTTTTCGAGTTCTGTGCAGTTCTCGTTAACTGACTACGCGATTGCCTATAAGCTTTCATTCCCCCGTTGCACAGTCTTCTCCATGTTACTCTTGAACCAGCACCCTACTCGTTATTTCCTATTCAGCCTCCACTCGAGCTATAGCCTGGCGCGTGATGTAATTCAACGATCTACTCAACGTTTGTTCGATGCATCTCCATTTTATTCGGAATATCTGTTGAGTGATTGGTTCCTGGTTGGTTGGTTTCGCTAAAGGAATTTTGTCAGACTCTGAGCACCCACTCTACCCGCAGCTCCAACCTTGTGCCTCCTCAGGTAAAACAAGAAGTCCTTCCAGAAGATTTTATGCACGTACGTCCAAGTATAAAAATTCCACTATACCATATTTCGCACGTAATTTATGTGATGAAAATAGCGTCAAAAATGAACTAACTAACCTTCATAGCACCACTAAATAAATCATTTCCTTCATCCTTAAAGCATCATACTTTATTGTTATTGTATTTCTTATATTTATAATCCTCTCAGTTTTTTGTTTTGTTTATTTTTTTTCATAAGTGTGAATATAATTTGAGCTGTATTATAACTGTTAATTTTGTGTTTCCCCTCACTATACTATATCAACAGAACATTAGATCCAATAATCTATAACATGCTGAAGTTTCCAAACTGAATCGACAATACCGTTTGAAACAAACTCACTGTTATTATTATTATATTTAATTATTCTCAATTCGTGCTTCAAATATTTTTGACTTTATATCGTTAATGTGGACAAATTCCTCCTGTTAATTTTGTTTTAATTTTTAATTTTATTTATATTTTGAGTAAATCAGATGCAATATTGTGACAAATGCTGAGAATTCCATTTTGTATTATAAGTACCGTTTTTGGAATAAAGTAGATTATTATTATCACTATTAAGTTTCTTATTGCTTATTCTTCCCAGCTTTTTGATCTTCAGTATGGAGCCAGCCAGAGAAGTAGGCAGCTGTTGACAAAAGTCTGCAGTATTATAGTCCGAAGAAACACGTGGCGTACACACTGATGATACTTCTTCCCTGGAGAATAGCAGATTCAGCTGTTGACTGTTGATGGGACAAGGATGGATACCTCCTGTAAGTTTTGGAAAGTGCCTGTCAATTACCTCAGGTTATCAGGATGACCAGGGTGAATCGAAACATAACGTGTCAGCGAAAACGTATATTTCTCACGCTAACCATGTCGGAAATTGTATTAAAGCGGAAGTGTGCATAGTAGATGAATAAACACGGAATAATCGAAGTGTAGTGATAGAGGTGAATGTCATTTTTAACTCCAGAAAAACTACATTCTCCACATGTAGAACACCTCAGATTATTTTGAACAGTCTGATCGTTGCAGTACTGGTGAAGTAATACGGGTAGTGATAATTTAAACTTTATCTTGACTATCATTTGCCACACTTTCATCAAACAACTCCACTCACATATCTTTCCATTATTTGATACAACTGATCCCCTTTATTAATTTGAATAAAGAAAGAACGAACATATTTGCAGGATAATACGAGGTCATTTTATTTCGTGGATTCTCTTCAACTGCATCATCTAAACAAAATCAAATTATAAGTTACAAAATGTCAGGCTTTCAAAATAATCAATGCACAAAGAAAACCATGGTTACTTTGGTTCGCAGAAGCTACTGCCATCAACAAAAGACTTCGACCCAACCTCTGTATACAGAAAGATAGTGTGACTAATCTCTCACTATCCTACCTGGCAACCGTGACTGTTTTGTTTGTGTGCTTTTGTGTTTTGTTCTGTCGCATAACATTCCACTCAATCTTGATTTTGATTTTCACTTACTGAGCTGAACTCACTATCGAGGTTCCAAATCTACTAAATTAAATTTTGCTATTCCATTACGTTCTCAATGGAACACACGGCATCAAGCTAGAGGCTTGGAGTTTCGGTAGCAGTGGTGTTTATTTCTATGGAATGGGGTTTCTAGCCTCATGCCCAACCTTCCCTCTTTACCAGTCTTATTACTGGCTCAGCGAGATAAAGGAGTGCGTCAGCCGGGGTTGAAACCTCAAACCACGTGAGGCGTGGTTGGCGAGCATTCTACTGCTGTGCTACCAATGCACACTAAATTAAATTATTTTATCTATTTTATAACTTTACCTGACTATTTACACTGACCTTCCTGGACTCTCCATCATAATACGAAACTAGAAAATGGTCCTTTGAAGGATGTTATTAATGAACTCGAATTTTATTGTCGGTACATGGATAATACTTTTTTGATTATGAAGAACGAAAAGGAAGCAAAGAACATCCTGGATAAATTTAATGAGGTACATTCTGCAATAAATTTTACTACTGAGAAAGAAAAAGACTCTAGTATTTCAATTTTAGACGTCCTTATGACCAGAAAAGAGGATGGCACAATAAGAAGAAGTATATATGGAAAACCTACATCAACAGGCCAGCACACACATTTTCTCAGCTTTGTGCCCTTGAAATACAAACGCAATCTAATAAAGTGCTTGGTCCACAGAGCAAGAGAGATTTGCTCGGACGAATGTCTTGACGAGGAACTTAACAATATTAAACGGTTGCTAAGTGAGAATGGTTATCCTGAAAAGTTTATTGATAAGAATCTGAATCTGAAACCAAAGCAGCCTAAGTTACCCACAGTTCCAAAAAGGCCTTATACTTACAGATGCAGTTCCTAGGAGACAACACCAGTGAGATACTAACACAGTGTCTTAGAAATGCGGTCAAAAGAGCACTCCCTGTTTCTGAATTACGCTGTATCTTTAAAACCACCCCTCTTCTGCGTTCGGGAGTAAAAGATAAACTGCCTAATTTCGCCTCCTACTCCATGTGTATCTACCAATTTAACTGCTCCTGTGGAGTGAGCCAGTTACATAGGCCGTACAATTAGGCGTGTTTCTCGTCGAATTTCCGAACATCACCCCGCTTAGTGGCTAAGCAAAGGACAAACAAAATCTATTCGCAGCGCTATTCTGTCTCATCTTGTGGAGACAGAACACAAGATTGACGTTAATCATGCTTTAAGGGTCATTTACCGCATACCCACGAATCTCAATTTTGCCTTAGGAGTTCGACTACTAAACATTACTTAGGCTGTGGGGATCCATATTAATAAGCCTTATTTATGCATCCAAAAGTAGTTAGTTCAGTCATTATCATTACCTTGGCCATCTAGATTTGAATAATCCTCATTTTTTGTAGAATTTCCCTTATTTTAGTTGATATTCTATTCGCTACTATGTCTTTATTATTATTATTATAATTTAAGCATCTTTAATGAACTGTAATTCCATTGTGATCTTACTTTACAAATCGATATTATTTAAAAAACACTAATATTGTTATTGACTACTATTCTAGAATCTTCTGAGTATATAAATATGTAAATACAACTATAGAGCCGGAAGAGGAATTTATCGAAAAGAATATTCTTTGCCCGATTATTTTGTGTTTTATAAATTCACTCTGTTGTTCTGTTCTATCTTGGATTTTGTCTCTACTCCATCCTTGTTTCCAAGAGAAATCTGAATTCCACCCTTTTGTCTAATTACTATATAAGTAGTTACTCCTTTAACACTAAATAATTGTCTACTTACATTATCTCTGAATTACGTTGCTTATATTTTCTATCTATAACTTGAAATCACCGTAAATAGTATGTTCAGACAGCATTTTAAAACTTATAATTGATTTTGTCTAGGAAATATATACTCCATTATGGATAAGATTTTATTCTGATAAATCACACAGTGTTGTTATACAGTAATATTAACTGATGACCAAGTTTCGAGCACAAACTATTGCCAATCATAATCATATCATTATGCAGTTGAAGAGAATCCAGAAAATAAAACAAGCTTTCACTCTCCTGTCAGATACATTCGTTCTTTCCTTATTTTATTATTTCTCTTATTTCTTTGATGAGAAATAACTGTTGATTTTGTTAAGTATGATCACTCTCGCATCGGTATACTTGATTATGAGAAAATCAAATAATCACAATTGAATTTTTTTTCATTACTCATCAATAATGCTATACATATATATGTATATATAAAAAAAGGAGTGGCGCTGAATGAAAGCTTGAAATTAAATCAACTAACAAGAAAGCAGTTTATTCACTTTGTAGCTTTGATGATGATGAGTAGGCAAGAACATGAATTAAGGAGAATTATTCTTTCTGCTGTAGATCGATAATCCATTGGCTTTTTTCTTTTCTATCTAATAGTAGTAGTGGTTATTAGGAAGATGACAAATAGACGGAACATGGCGAGCGAGGGGGGGGGCGGGGAGAGATTCAAGTTAAATGAGTAAATTTGTGACCTTAATCTCATCAATTAACTTGCTTAACTTTCTTTTCTAAAGCTCTTTTTCTTTCTTTTTTTTTACCAACTATGCTGGCTTGTTTATAAAAAGTTTTGTGCACTATGCTGAAATTTGATTTGCAACCTCTTCTTTTCTGATTGACTAAATACTCAGCTTGTAACAGTTGTAAAAAAAGATTATTATTAAATGGAGAAAGGGATCTAAATACATGTGTTGGGTATACAATGGGCCGACTTCGTGGATGATTTATGTCTGATGTCACACAAAGCTGAAGATCTATAGGGAAAAAGGCTGGCTGCGAAGACAGGACTTCAAGTGAACACAGCAAAGACGGTGCTTATGAAAGCCACTAGTCAACAATAGAAACGAGTACCAATCAATATCAACCGAAGGAATTCGAACGAAGTCACTCCTGTCACTTATTAAGGCAGCATTGTTCTGACTACAGGCTGTGGCTCAGATGATGATGTAAGAACCTGGATTAGAAAGACGAGATAGACCTTTATTGATCTGAAGTCAGTGTGGCAATCTTCGACAGTCACCATAGAGAGCAAGAATCGGATTTTAAACACTGATGTCAAGCCAGTGTTTACATATGATTTAGGAAAGTCACATGTTAGTCAGCAGGCTACTTCAGACCTCCATCAACAGCTAGCTAGAAGATCCGATAAGCTGTCAAACAAGATTAGCGACAAGCAGTGAAGCTACCGAGAACCTATGGCCCAACAAACATGCAGAAGAAAATTGAGATAAAGTGGATATATGTTAAGTAGACTGTTAAGTAATGTAATGTAGCGATGTAATGTTTTTCCCTCTTACGATGTTAATGCTCTTAATCAGTCTTTTATACGCTCTCCTTCTACTATAACTACTTCTAACGTTACTGATCATGTAACTCATAACTTTCATGACTTTAATGCTCTCGATGTTCTAAAATGTCTTAAAACGCTCAAACCCTCCCGTAGCCTTGGCCCTGATGGTATACCTGCATATGGTCTAAAACAATGTGCAGAAGCTTTGTGTTCTCCACTAACCAACGTCCTAAATGCTTCTTTCTCCAAAAGCGTTGTACCACTTGCATGGAAAGACATTAAAATAGTCCCTGACCCTAAACCTGGAAATAGCAAGAACGTAAAGTTCAGACCCATTGCCATTACTTCCCCGTTTCTAAAGCTTATGGAAAAACTAGTAATTCTTAAACTTGAACCCTCCCTTAAAAGCTTCGAAGACCCCAATCAATTTGCACATAGACAGGGTAGGAGCACTTTAGACGCTGCAGCCGTCTTACACAACAGCATCGTCTCATCATTAGATAAAGGTGCCAAATACGTCCGCTGCACGTTTCTAGATTTCACTTCTGCTTTCGACTCTGTACCTAGATGTCTCCTGCTAAATAAGCTCTCTATGAGACAAACTGAGTCCTGGGTCACTAACTAGTTGCATTCCTACTTCTCTAAGAGAAAGCAGTACACCGTATACAAAGGTAAATCATCCTCTGCTGTACTCACTGAAGCTGGTGTTCCCCAAGGTGCTGTACTCTCCCCACTTCTCTTTTCTTTCTTCCTACATGACTTGCCATCTTCAAATGACATTAATTTTGTCAAATATGCTGGCAACCTGACAGTATCTTTGCCTGTCAAATGTCAAAGTGACTGCTCTAAACTTAATGGCTTTCTGTCAGAAATCAGCCAGTGGTCCAAGGAAAACGGTCTTACCTTAAACCCCTCCAAATGCCAAACAGTCAATTTCACCTTTAGGCATAAATTTGACCCAAATAAACTGGTTAGCTCTCACGAGGTGTGCAACATAGATTGCACTGAAATAGAAACCAAGTCGGAAATTAAATACCTAGGCGTCATAAATAAAATAATAGATGAAATTGAATAAAATGGAAACGCTACTCTCTTTTTAAAGTACTCCGAGGAAGTGATCGTATTTAACATTTTACATTCAGTGGCATGTTCTGCCTGTCGATTCATTCCCAAGAAGAACATTTGTGTTGAGGATGCAGTTTCATATAACCTAAAGGGGACAAACGTACAAATGCTTCGGTAAAAAATGTACGGAGAATTTTGCTTGTAAAAAATAGAATGATGAATGAAGTATCTTCAGATTCCATTTGATTTCAGGAATAACAGTCGATAAGGGCTGGCTTTTTGTGTCTATCCTAGTAGGCATATGTAAGCCATTTCTCTTATAATACTTAACTAATCATGCAGTTAAATGGATTAGGCTTTTAATAATAAATAAAATAAGTAAATAAATACAGGAAGGCTCTGAATACTTACTCAACAAGTGAAGCAGAAGCTGAGCGCCTAAGACAATTAACCATATTTATTTATTTTTTCCATTCTGTGTTAAATGGATAAAAGAAATTCTTGCAATTCACTAAGTCTGTGATCACTATGTGCCAAAGATAAGATAAAGAAAGCAAAAGATTCCTCTGTGTGATGATGATGACCTCATGTTTTCAGGTCAGTGGAAAGAGGTGAAACAAAATAGGATTTGTGAGTATGGGTGTGTGTGTGTATCTAGTTTAAAGGGATAATTGCTCAGTTATCTCATTATTAAAATTTCTTTGATTAAAAAGACTATCTGTTGTATAGGGTTAGGGATGTGATTATTCAAAGGCAAGCGATAAATATACTCTGTTCATTTATCAAGTTTCAAAATGGAAAAAACAAACAAAACAAGTTTATTCGATTTTTCGCGTGTTCTTATTTAAGAACTCCTGACACATACATTTATTTGTGAAAATTAGGTTTGCTGCCTACATCTCCAGTGTCAATCAATGGACGTTAGAAGTGAAATTGACCACAAATGCTATGCCTTAACTAGACGGCGTATTCAGAACAAATGTGAATAGCTGGCTTTGATACTAGTTGGGGTTTCATGATATTAGATGGATGGAGGCAATCGGCAGGAAGCCTTGCTTGACCTAGGTTTCGTGCTAGTTGCCACTCACCGGTCAGCAAGGCAGGCATATCTGCAACCTTGAAGGAACTCATGTGCCTTCTGAGATTTGAAACCGCATCACCCAGTGCTTCAGTCAGAGATGCCACCACTGAGCTGTTTGAGCTCGCGATTGACCTCCTGTAGGAGTGTAGTGACCACATTGCAAACTTGGCTGACAGAATTCAGTCTGCACCAAAGATAGGACTAGAAACACACATCACACTAGTTACTGACTAGTGTTCAATCGAAAATTTATCAAAAATCGACAGAAGTTAGATTTCAAGCGTCGTCGCATTCCAGCGAGTTGACTGCATGATCAATGAGATCACATCGAAATCTGAGGGTCATTCGGTCGTTGGTGCGCACCACTAGGGGTCCTCAGCTGGGACGTAACTGCTCCATAGATTTCGGTGGTTATTTGGCTGACGTCGGCTTGTGGCCTTGAGGGTTCCCTGCACTAGATAATGGTCTGAGAACACACCTGTTCCCCTTCTCAACTTTTTGTCCAGTAGATAGCGTCTCCAATTTCTTGAGATTTAGATGAAGTCTATCTGATTTTTGGTGTGTCCATCCGGTGAAATCTGTTTCGCATTGTATATATTCTTACTCCTTTACACACTACCTCCAATCACCAAATCACTGAATGCACGAAGGTCTGATAATAGGTCTACGTTATCATTCATTTCGACAATGGCACTTCGGCCAAAGATGAAATCTCTCTCTGTATTGTCTGCTCCCATTTTAGCATTCATGTCACCCATTAGGATTTTAATGTCTCCATCTGTCTTATGTCTTGTACATTACTATATGAAGTTGTTTATAGAAGTCTTCCTTCTTCTCCACTGGATCTGCGTTGCCTGTAGTCTTGTGCATACCACTGGACAATTGTAACCTTCCTTCTGAGTTGAACCTTGTTGTCATTATCCTGGAGGAGATCGGTTCCCACTGCATAGAAGCTTTGGCTGCCGTTGATGACATTATGATAGCTACTCCCTCAGTGTGCTTATGGTTGTCATCTGGGTGACCGGAGTGGATCATTGCCCCCCCTCGACAGTTAACACTTCTATTTCATCTAGCCTCAGGTATTATTAATGCTTCTTCTATTTTTTTCTACAATCTAAGCAGGCTTACCAGCCAGCCGCAAACTGCGAGAGCAGTTAGAATAGATGTATGCTTTCCAAATTGTCAGCTGAATAGTCAATAATCTACTGCTGTTACCCAGATGACAACCATAAACACACTGAGGGAGTAGCTATCATAATGTCATCAACAGCAGCGAAAGCTTCTATACAGTGGAAACCAATCTTCCTCAGGATAATGACAGCAGGGTTGAACTCAGAAGGAAGGAAGGAATGTTACAATTATCCAGTGGTATGCAAAAGACTACAGACAACCGCAAACACTAATAAACGAGATGACATAAAACTCTAGTGGGTGATATGAATGCCAGTCAAACTGCAGAAGAAAAAACAGAAGGATAAATCATGGTGCAGTCAGTGCTTACAAGCACGGGGATACAGTGTAAGGTGGGTGGGGGGTACACCGATAATCAGACATAGTTCATCTCAATCTCAAGGAGCTTAAGACGCGGTCAGTAATAAGGGTAAATGTTACCTCAGGTCACTATGTAGTGCGGGAAGGCTTCAAGATCAGGTTGAAAGCCTTCAAATAGACTTGAGACAGACCATCATTCCACTCAGATATTCAGAATGGAAAACTTACCGAAGCACCCGAAGTGAGACAGGAATAGGACAAGACTACCTACAGTCAATGATGATATTCCTGACTGTGGTGAAGTGAATTGTGTGACAGACTGTGAGGGATAAGAAAATGGACATACGATGAACCGACAAAAAGGCCCTAGAATATCTTGACTGCGTGGATGACTTGTGTTTTATTTCGCAAAAAATTGCAAACTTAGGAACACCAGCAAGTTGATGGAATAAGTAGCAAGATATGACTTTAGGTGATGAGGATTGTCAACTAAGTGAACAAGTGTCGACCATCATCTACAGATTAAGTCCAAAGGAAGTCGTTTCTTTCACTCATCTGAGCAGCGTCGATCCTACTGACTGCAAGCTGTCCTAATGACAGTGTGTAAGCCAGTCATAACTTGATGGTAAAGGTAAGATAAGCCTTCATTTCTCTGAAGTCTGTGTGCAGATCTAGTGTTCTCAGCTTGAGGACCGAGATCTGATTTTCACGCTAATTCTGAGTCCGTGAGCATTTAGAAGCATAATGCATGTGTCTAGAAAAGGATTTTTTAAAGTTTACTGTAGACTTTCATGGATGCATTTCTTCAATAACTCGACATAGAAGATCAGATAGATGGGCAGTCAGAATGGATGAGCAACAAAGGAGTCTGATATCGAACCAGCCAACTAGTATTTTCCATGGAGAAGATCATGTAGTGAGTACGAGATGAGAGCTTATGGTTAGTCGTGTAGGCAGGTGATAATAATAACGAAGAACTAGGTGCAATAGAGAAGTAACACTGTATCTCTATGTTCCGATTCATACACAAGGAGTAAATAATTGCAGGATTTCATCATGAGTTGACATTGGTTAGAGAACCACTGGAAAACCTGAAAGTACTGGACAGCTGTTTCACCCTAGCTTGGGACTCCACATCCGTACGCACCCCGGGGATTCGAACCCAGGACCTTCTGGTTACAAGGTGAGCTCGCAGACCATTAAGCCACTGGGGGCCATGGTTCGAATCCCGGTGGGTGCGTACTGCTGAAGGGTCCCAAACTAGGACGAAACAGCTTTCCAGTACTCCCAGGTTTTTCAGTGGTTCTCTAATCAATGTCAGCTCATGATGAAATCCTGTAACCAATCAAATCCCTACAAACCAACACTTGAGTAAATAATTATCCTGGTTGATCTTAAATAATTCACTGGCTTTCCCATTATGATTTAAATCACTAATTTTGCGGCATTTCTATGTAATGTATATAAATTAATAGAGGAATAATAACAGCAGTATCATTAATGATGGGAAGAAGAATAAAAAGGACCATTGATGTTTCTCACTAACTTAGTAGTGGCATGCCTTACATAAAATGCGTGCATGTGAAGTATCGTTGATTTTTTTCATTGAGTCGTGCAAGCATGAAGTCTTTTAAAATTGCTTCTAGTCCTACCTAGTGAGATGTAAGAAGAAAGCTATGAATGAAGAGGGTGCTCAAAGTCCCACAAGATGTTTTTTCACCAATTCAGTACATGAGTCCAAGTGTCAGTGCACAATAACATTAACCAGTTGGTCTAGGAGCACACCAGTTTCCCCATAGACATCCTATAGTACCCTTTCTCGATGTAATAAAGTTTTTCCTAAGTAGCCCAGGAAAGATGAAGGGGCAGCAATAAAGAAGGACAGGTAGAAAGGGCAAGAGTTAAAAAACTGTAAAAATAGAGAATGAGTAATACTAGATTTTGTTTGTTTGCTTGTTTCTTTAATTGCTTATAATTCTTGTATTCATTTAGAACTCTTACGTAATTTTGCATTCTTTACTTTGTTCCTATGTGTATCCTGAGTAAAACTCAATCATCAAACTATTCATATTATTACGTAACTCTGTTTTAACAACTGTTTATGACAACTCATCACCTTTGTTACTACCCTAGTTTCATTAACACCCAATTTTCTTGACCGTCTTTGCATTACGTAACTCCACCCAAAACATACTAATTTTCACCTGTTTAGTTAAAATAACCATAACCAATTGTATTTTTGTTTGACAAACTTAATGTACACATACATACAAAATAACACACAAATATATTTGCGATTGTACAGCTAAGAAAATGAATTCGCCGCCTAAAAGAGACTCTTCGCTGAACTACGTGTTTTGTTTTTATTGATGCCTGGATGGGGATTATTCATGAATTAATACTAGATCGGCTTAGCTTCCTCACGTAAAAGGTTACATGAACTGTCTCTCTAGGAATAAGCATTTTATGATGGGACCAAGACAGATTAGAGGAAAAACTTAGTCCAACGTATTTAACATTCCACATAGTTTCAAATCCAGTGTTTTCTATGATTTAAGAATCGTGGGAACGAACCAGTTCAAGTAGCCCACTTTTGTGTCCGAAAGTGAAATTAACAATCTGACATTCGAATGGATTTAGCCTAAGACCATTCGACAAGGACTACTGACTAATAACAATCATATCAGAGTCGTAAATTAACCCTTGGGATTCGATTTTCCCAGCTCTTTTTATCCCATCAATGTGATTTCTGTATATTACGCTTTATTCCTTCTGTATCGACTAGGCATCCACTTGAAGAATGTACCAAACAAACTGAATTAGAAAAATAAGTAACTTTTATCTTACCCTAATGGCTATCAAGACTCACTTCAAATTCACATTTAATAAATGCAGCAGATATATCTCAGCACTTATATCAGAAACGTATTCCACTTATTTCCAGTAGATACTGTCGGTGGGACTTTGCACGTAAACAGCGGATTTCAGTGATTTCTCTAAAGGTCAATAAGCTATGGCGTGAGCGCTGACCATTAGACCTTAGAGCATAATTTCTTTCACTCTGTCACGTTTCGAATTTTGGAATATTATTCTAACGGATGGCAGTTTTTTCCAACAGTTCAGGCATTTCTCCTGAATACAGCAAGTTTGTATTTTACTGAGTTTTCCTACACAAGAAATTATTCTATTTACATAAATTCCGAACTTTACTTTTAATCAACACCTGAATGTAGGGTGTCAGTCTGTAAAACGTCCTTTTTCACTTGGCTTTCTTATTCATATCAAATCTGAGATCTTGAGGGAATTTATGTTACGTTTGAGATTCAAATTTGCTGAAGTTAGCGAATTTGTCACTGAGCTGGTCAGGTCACAAGAACAGTTTTTGTAGAATTAGTTCATTTTAGAAGGTGAGTGGTGTATGTGACTAGTTCTGTTAGTCGTAAAAGCCAATATCTGTCATTTCTTCACACTGGAATACAGTGTTTTACCAATTACTTTTTTTTCTACAGTTGGTTTGTAAGGATTAGTTTTGTTTTTACGAGTTGATCACGGATTGATGTCAGTTAGAGAATCATTAAAAACCAGAGAGTACTGGACAGCTGTCTTATCAGCCTAGTTTGGGAATCATCGGCAGTACGCACCCACCACAGGAGGTTCGAACCCAGGACCTTCTGGTTACAAGGCAAACTAGGTCGTATAGCATTTGACCACTGGGACCCGATTCAATGGCCAGTCCATGAATTCTTACCCATATCATCAGTGGGACATCCAACCCCACACTTGACTGGATGGACCTCAGTGGTCGCGACTTCTCACTAGAACTCCAGGAAACTGCGTCCTGTAGCAAGTCACTAGCGAGCATCAGAATAATTTTCTATTATTATTTTATTTTATTCATTTGCATTCCGAGTGTGGAACACAAGCTTCCAGCTTCTGAAGTTTCAGTGACAGTTGTGTTATTTTTTTACAAGGTAGGGTTGCTAGCCTCACGCCAAACCTTTCCTCTTTCCCGGTCTTACTACCGTTTATGGAGTGCATCGGCCGGGAATCGAACCTCGGACCACACGCATGGTTGACGAGCTTTCTAAGGCCGGACCACCCATGCGTTTTACCAGTCAAGTGTGTAATTGTTAGACTATTAGGGACTGAAAAATGTGACCGATTTTTTCTCCTATAGTGTTTATAAATCTACTAGAGATTTATTATCCCTTGCAGTACGATGGGAGTGTAATGCATTACCTATATGTTTTAAGCATTTAATGGAATTGAGCGAATTCCAAGTGAAAAATCCTTTCACTTGTTAAATAGACATTTTTATCAGAATGCCTATTAATACAAAAAAAATTAGAAAGCTGAATGTGTTCGGCACGTGTTTATGCTTTTAGATGTAAGTAAGCTTGTCCGAATCCCAACATTTATTTTAAAGCTTTTAGAAACGGTGGCATTTATGTGCAGGTGAGTGTACACCTTCTTTTGTGTGTGTGTGTGTGTGTCCAATTGTTATCTGAGTTTGATTTATTGTCGAAATTTTATTTCAAGTTCACAGATGAATTTGTGTATCTAAAGTAGTTATAGCATTTTTGGTGGTAGGTTCTTTTATTTTTGTTGTTGTTCAATCTGAACAGAACATTTTATATCCCATCTGACAAATGATCATTATCCTGGGGACGGTCTTTAGTTTCGCCTTTATTCTGTAGCTGAATTAATAAATGTGCTGCAGAACTTATATCAGTAAGCGATCTTTATTTTGTCCTCTTTCTTAGGTCAATGCAAGAACTGGCGCGGCAATATGCTCCTGTCCATCCCAAGAAAAATACTGAACCGCATCATCCTGGAGAGAATCAAACACGCTCTGGATGAAAAACGTCTACTGGAACAGGCTGGATTCAGGAGAAACAAGACATGCATCGATCAAATCGTAACACTAAGTATCATCATTCAACAGGGCTTGGAATGGTAGTCTCTCGGCTCTCTACCTCAACTTCATTGACTTTGCAAAGGCCTTCGACAGCGTTGATCGAGAGGTCAATCGAGGAAACTACTTCGTTACTACGGGGCGCCACCAACAATTATGCGTCTTATCCAATTGTTGTACGACAATGCTGCATGCCAAGTAATCCACAACGGGGAAACTCACAGAATCCTTCAAAGTGAAGACGGCAGTAAGACAAGGCTGGCTGCCCACTACTATCTCCAATGATTTTCCTGATTGCGGTAGACTGGATAATGCGACAGACAGAGGGCACGGCAGCGAGGAAACAGGCATAAAATGGACCCACACAAAAAACTTGGAGGATCTTGACTTCGCCGATGATACATGTCTGACTCCCCACACACTGGAAGATATGTGAGTGAAAAGCAACAAGTTGTCAGAAGAAGCATCCAGAGAAGATAGGACTTCAGGTGAACATAGAGAAGACAGAGGTGATAAAGATTCCTGGCAAACAGCAACACTAACACCAACAGTAACAACAGACAACAATCAGTCAGTATAAATGAGGGGAGGAATCTGGAAGAAGCAACCTCCTTTACCTACCCACCTAGGAAGCATCATTTCAACTACAGGCGGACGGAACTGATGAGGATATCAAAGTGAGGATCAGGAAAACAAGCCAAGCTTTCATTTGTCTCAAATCTGTGTGGAAGTCAACAGCACTACTCAGCATGAAAAATAGGATCCGGATTTTCAACTCCAATGTGAAGTTAGTGCTACTTACTATACGTACGGATCACAGACTTGGCACCGCGCGGCGTCATGAAGAGCACTTCGAACAAACTACAGACCTTCATTAACAGTTGTCTTCGCTCAATACTACTCGAGATCAGATAGCCGACCAGAGAACATCAGCAACAGGGTGGGGTCTCTGGCACTGAGCAAACCAACCCAGCAGAAAGCGATTGTGCAAGAAATATGTAGGAAGAAATGGTAGTGGATTGGATTGGCCATACTCTGAGAAAACAAACCATCAAGTGAGTGACATCATACGCCAGGCTATTGATCGGGTGGAACCCGAACGGGAAACGGTGATTCGGTCATCAGTGTGAGGGTGACATGGAGGAGAAGGTGTTGTGAAGAGGAGATGAAAGCATGTGGGCAGACGCGTAGCCGGGTGAAAACGTTGTCAGAGGACCGAACGCAATGGAGACGTGTGGCTGAAGCCCTATGCTCCTCTAGGAACTGAAGGAAACAATAATAATAATCTTTGTTTCGATAACACCAGTTGAATGTGATGCAAAGCCAGTGGTCACCATTTCATCATGTTGTTTGAAACTGTTCCTTTTTTGTTAAAGTCAATATTAGCATTCCATGGAGAATTAAAGTTCTAACAACAGAGATTTCAATAGGGTTTTGAGTGGACATTTCCGCCTGCGAAATAAACAAAGAATTTCTATGGAGGTCATCGCTTTCACTTACCTAAACAGCACGGATGAGAATGTTAGAGGCAGAATAGGAAAAGAAAGACAGACCTTCGTTAATCTGAAATCAATGTGGAAATGCATAGCACTCGGCATAAGGAAGAAGATTCCAATTTTCAACACTAATGTCAAGTCAGCCCGCTATTCTTTATGATTCAGAGAGTTGACGAGTGTGTTACCAAAAGCATTTCCAACAGTCTGCTGCAGGCCTTTATAAACAGCTGCGTTAGTTACATATTGAATATCCCATGGTCAGAGAGGGAAAGGATAGGCGCTAACGAACTCTGAAGGCCAGCCAATCAAGAACCTTACGCTCAGCAAATACGGTGACGAAAACATAGATGGATTGGATGCACTCTGAGGAGACAGTTGAGTGATATAAGGTGCTAAGCAAGTGCTGGAGTGGAAATCAAAAGCGAAATGGCGAATTTGGTTGGTATTCAAGGTTGACGTGGTAGAAACCGTGTTAAGGGGAGGTGAAGGAGTAAGCTAAAGGGGAATACAGAGAACAAGGTGAAATAGATAAGCCTAACGTTCTACTCGGAACTCAATGGGACATTAATAATAAAATAAATATATTTTAATTATGAATAATGTAGTGCGTGTCATTTTTCAGAAGGAGCTGCCTGCATATCAAAGACCACTTTCTTTTGAAATTTATTATTAGTCTTTCAGAAAATTGTGAATGCTTAACAAATGTTCTTCCACTGCGGAATTATTCTAGTATATTCCTACCAAAGAATGTATTTTGAAGGAGTTAGTACTTAAATTCTTTTAATTTCAGATAATACACAAATATGTCACACGTGCGTCGGGGGTTCAGTGGTTGAATCCTAGCCAGTCACCAACGTGATCCAAGGTTCGAGCCCAGGTCGACGCATTCCTCAACCTTGCTTTGCCAGCGGTAAGCCCAGTAAAAAGAGGGGGGTTGGCGCGGGACTAACAACCCCACGAATGCTACTGAAACTTAGAAGATCAAGCCTGATGCCCAATGTTCCACTAGGAAATCAGGGAATAAAATAAAAATAAGTATATCACACGCAAGGAGTCAGGAATACGCTGGACGACTGATAAGAAGACTGTAGAAGATCTGGATTTCACGCATGGATGATTTATGTATAATGTCACGCAAACTCGAAGACTTGCTGGCGAAAACCAAACATTGGCTGAAGAGTCCGGTACCAGTGACAGGACTCCAGGTGAACATAGAGAAGAAGGAGGTGATGAAGATAACCAGCCACCATCAACAGCAACAACAAACAGCACCAATCACCATCAACAGGAGAGATTTAAAAGAGGTTGCCTCCTTCACTAATCCTGATAGGAAGCATCGTTTCAACTACAAGTGGAACGGACGAAGATGTCAAAGCCAGTCGAAATCGGAAAGGCGAGATACTCACACCTTCATCAACCTGAAACCAGTTTGGAAACCTTCTGCACTCAGCATAAGGAACGAAAATCCGCATTTTTAACGCCAATGTGAGGACGATTCTTCTATACGGGTCAGAAACTTGACTGGCGTGTCGCGAGAAGAATTTCCAACAGGTTGCAGACTTTCTTCAACAGCTGTCTTTACTGGCTGACTGCATACTGAAGATCAAATGGCCGTCCAGAAAGAATAAGCAACAAAAAACTCTACAATGGAATAAACCAACCAAAAGTCGATCACTCAACAAATGTGTAGGAGAAAGTGGAGATGGACTGATCGGGCATACAATGAGGAGGCCACCGAATGACATTGCACGCCAGGCCCTCGAGTGGAATCCAAATGGGAAGCGACGAGTGAGTCATCCTAGGGTGACATGTAGGAGAGGAGGAGGAGACGAGAGAGTTTGGTGAATCGTGTACCCAGCTGAAGAGGACGGCAGAAAATAGAAAAAAGTGGAGATGTGTTGTTGAATCCATGTGTTCCACTTGGAACGCAAGGGAGTAATAATAATATGACACGCTTCTTATATATTGCATCTACAGGAAATAGTATTTTTTCTCCACAGTAAATTTTCAAAAATACCAACTAACCTTATACTGAGGAGTAAATCTTTACTCCTGGTTATTAAGGTACAAAGGAATCGAGTCCTATTTGATCACTAGGGCTGTTTGCAATTATAAGAATAAAATAAAACCGTTACGTAATATTGTGTGAAATTTAATAGCATAAAATTTAATGTTGTAAAAAGGAATTGATTTAGAATGGCAAGTGGAACAAGTGAAATAATACCGGGGACGATTAAAAGTGAGAGTAGTAATAGTAACAATTGACGTAATAAGGAAGAGTATACAAATTGAATAGACAAAAATGAAAAAATGAAAAATTGGTAGAGCTAAAATATGATTGGGGATTACCATACTTTAGCATACAGGGATTAAGACCATGAAAGTTGGAGGGGTTGAACGAACTTTTTCTGTACACAGAGATCTGGCTTTTCCGTTTCGATAGCCAAAAATAGCTTCAGCAATACAGATGAGTTGGGTACGTAGGGATTTGGGTAAACTACTTTTTGCCTTGTAGATGACTTTAAAGGCGGAGGCTATAGAGATAGCTCCACACGAGCTAGGTATATCGGCCGTTCGACTAGAGTTTTGTTCAAGAGGGTGCAAGAACACTATCCTGCAGGGTTACAAAAAGGTGGAAGTGGAGAAATAAGAAGCGCGATCATTGAATATCTGGTCAATAATGATCACCCTATCTCTATAGCCTCCTCCTTTAAAGTCATCTACAAGGCAAAAAGTAATTTACTACGTACCCGACTCATCTGTATTGCTGAAGCCATCTTTGGCTATCGAAACAGAAAAGCCAGATCTCTGTGTACAGAAAAAGTTCGTTCAACCCCTCCAACTTTCATGGTCTTAATCCCTGTATGCTAAAGTATGGTAATCCCCAATCATATTTTAGCTCTACCAATTTTTCATTTTTTCATTTTTGTCTATTCAATTTGTATACTCTTCCTTATTACGTCAATTGTTACTATTACTACTCTCACTTTTAATCGTCCCCGGTATTATTTCACTTGTTCCACTTGCCATTCTAAATCAATTCCTTTTTACAACATTAAATTTTATGCTATTAAATTTCACACAATATTACGTAACGGTTTTATTTTATTCTTATAAATGTACATTCTTTTCCAAGTTCTATCCATCCTATGAATTACACTAAGGCTGTTTGTCTACTAGAAAGAAATCACTATAGGCCACTCTCCTGCTTTTAATTCCTTAACATTTCAAGAACTTCACTACCTTATTTCTATATGAAATTGACAAGTTTCTGTCACACAGTTTCATAAAGACTAATCTACACGAGAACTGGTTATTATTTAAGTAGAAATAAGTTGACAGCACATTTAAAAAGAATTTATTTGTGGAGTGTTTTTTTTTACTTCTACAGAAATGTACTTTGACAATTCTCTGATTCCTGCAATCTTCGTGTCATTTTCATGTGCACTGTTCTGAAATTTCTATGAATACTTCGTAATAAGATCAAGAAATGAGGCGGAAAAGCACACTAAACCATAAACAATAATATTTATATGGCTGAAAACATGCAAATGTTGTCATTATTCCCCTGATTGTCTATTTAAACGTATATTACTGGGTACAGAACTCTTCCACAAAGAGTAAAATTAAAAATGTATTCTTAAAAAGGAATTTATTATTATTATCTATCTCAAGTCAGTTCTTCTATACGGATCAGAAACTTGGCGGGTCACAAAGAATATTTCCAACAGCCTGTTGCAGACCTTTATCAACAACAACTGTCTCCGTTCTATACTCAATATCAGATGGCCGGAAAGAACAAGAACCAACAAGAAACTATCGGAACAAACAAAACAAGAACCAATCGCTCAACAAATATGCAGGAGAAAATGGAGATGGATTAGACACTCGCTGAGGAGGCCACTGGGTGACATCGCGTGTCAGGCCATCACTCGAGTGGATATCGAAAGGAAAGCGGTGAGTGGGACCTCCAAGAGTGGGCGACATGGAGGAGATCGTGTGAAGAGGAATTGAAACAGTATGGATTAACATGGATGCAGGTGAAAAGTACAGCTGAAGACAGAAGCAAGTGGAGATGTGCATTTGAAGCCCTATTTTCCACTAGGAACCCAAGGGAACAATAATAATAATAATCTGTCTCTTGATTTTAACTGAACATTTCCCCTTTAATGTGAGCCCCTGACGGCTTTTTAAACTGTCTGCACAATTTCTCACAAGCTTCCATTTTCCCTTTACATGATCTCTTTCATGTCGCTTTTTATTACCCAGTGTGTCATTTCGCATTCACGTTTCACTCAACCTTAAGCAAGGCTTGTTATATCACTCAGTAGACTCTCCAGTGTGTTTCCAATTCATCTTCATTTCCTTCTGCATATCGGTTGGAGAATAAGCTTATGTTTGATATATGTGTTAAACTTAGGTACTGTGTTAGTAAATAATTCCATATTAGTTTGTCTATTTGATGTATCACATAGTCAGTGAAACAGTATTATTTACTGGATGACAATGTTTCGAACACAATTGTTCATAATCATATCAATTATAATCACACCACTTCCAAACTTGAGTTTTATAGTTTCCTTTGTTTTCTCCTATTTGTCGTCCTAGGGGTAGTAGAATTTTCCAGATATCTGGGACAGGTGTTGAATCATTCCTACTACACGTATTTGCAGTTGATTCGATAAACAAGGCTTCCGTTATCAATCTCTCCCTCCACCCTGTTTCATTAGATTTTAAAACTGTCATCCTATCCCATCCATCCTATTGTATGGTTGAATGTAATTGAATGTAGTGAGTGGTATAGCTGAACTATTCTCTAGATTTCTTATCTTATTCGGGTCAACCAATCTAGATTTTGCTGCTAGGTTTTTATGCTCGGCTAGTCTGACTAACTGACGCCGTTCTACTACTTTGACCTATGTATTTAACCTGACAATCATTCCAGCAAGGTATTAGATAAACTAAATTGTTTTGTCTTATTGACTCCACAGGATTGATCCTTTAACTGACAAAGCTTGTTTCTAATTGAGTTTGTGGTTGGTTTGAATGCCAGTCACTTTTATTCCTGGCTTGTTAAGAATTCTGCGTAAGGGGGTTTCCGAGGTTCCTTCCTTGTATGGAATTACTACTGATGATTTAGATTCCTTATGGTTGGTGTTGTCATTATCTTGCGCATGTTTGACATGCATGTCTTAAGACAGGAAGTTCGTGTTTGGTTCACTCTCAGAGTTCGTTGACCTTTAGTCAGCGAAATCAGGTGTATATGGAACTGTACAGCAGCCTGTTGAAAATGCCCTCCATGACCTACACAGCCAAATAGATATAGTGAATAAAATTATCATGATTCATGTGAACAGGAAATGATGGCTAGTGAGAGATTGTGGAACCAGCTAAAAATGAGTGCAGAAAACAGAGTATAGTGGTAATGTACTACCGAATTGCTAAGTTCTACTCAGAAAGCAAGGAACGAATATTATTAATTTTCACAGGATAATTCTTAGGGATTTGATCTTGTTTTAGTTTCAGTTACAGAATGATATAAGTTAGAGAACTATTGAAAACCAGGGAATACTGAACAGCTGTCTCGTTCTAGTGTGAGACTCATCGGAGGTACGTATCCACCGGGTTTAGAACACAGGGCCTTTCGGTTACAAGTCAAGCTCGTAGACCATTCAGCCAATGATACCCGATGCAACGGCCAGCCGATGAATTCCAGTGTCATCCGTGGGGAGTATTCGTTCTCACACCTGACCGCGTGCACCCCACTAATCACGACTTCTTACTAGAACTTTAGATAATTTCACCCTGTATCCAGCCGCTGGCGTGTTCATCAGAATGATTTTCAAGAGTCATTTTGTAGGGACTCTCTGGTTCTCATTGGTTCTCTAACTGATATCAATCTGTAATGAAACCCGAAGTAATAACCGTAATCGAAACTGGAATTTAATTCTTTCAGTAGGATTACAGGATTTTCATCATGAGCCGACATTAGTTAGAGAACCATTGGAAAACCTGGGAGTACTGCACAGCTGTTTCGACCTAGTTTAGGACTCTTCATCAGTACGCACCCACCGGGAAGGTGCAGCAGGTCGGGTGTGAGGACAAATACTCGCCGAAGACATTGGCTAGCGGTAGCGTTATATCGTGAATTGGCAGAAGTTAGAATTCATGGGCTGGCTATGGGATCGGGTCCCAGTCGCTGAATAGTATACGAGCTCGCCTTGTATCCAGAAGGTCCTGGGTTCGAATCCCAGTGGGTGCGTACTACCGATGATTCGCAAACTAGGATGAAACAGCTGTCCAGTACTCCAGTCTGATTTCCAATGGTTCTCTAACTAATGTTAGCTCATGATGAAAATCCTGTAACCAATCAAATCCCTACAAACCAACATCTGAATATCTTTCAGTAGGCCTTGGAAGGCTAGTTCAAGTAAAATCAAAATTTCATAATTCACAGATGATATTTTTTATTAACTATTTGTGACAAAGTTTCAACGACCACCTTTTCTCAACAGTATTCATAACCTTCATATCTAATCGTCTATTCACGTTTCTCAATCGAAAAAATCTTTAGTTATATTTCATTCCACATACACCTGGAAAACACTAGTCGTAACATTTCTCAATCATATATTAAGATATGCACTTTTAAGAGAAAAATCCGTCTTTGCAAGATCTTTTCAAATCTCGCCGATTTCATTCATTCAGTGTTATATGCACTTTTAAGGCATAATTATGCATGCTAAGCTAGTGCACATTTTATGTAACAATGCCTATTCTGTTTTGTTGTGTTTTGCGTTTTTCTTTCAAAAGTTTATTCTAATTTTCTAAATGAGAACGTGCTTTTCACATCAAATTGTACACAGACATCTCGCTTGTTTTTTTTCACTGAATCGAGTATGCCTGTCACGAGTGATTATATTGTGGCATAGAATAAAATAAAACGGAACAGAACAGAACATTGGTACGTTGCAAACAATTAAACATCTTGTTTTTTGTTGTTCTATGTTTTTGCAAATATGCTAAACAAGGCAAGTTTTTAATAAGTCCACGCATTATTTATTGGTGTTATGTTGTAAGCGCACTTGTCGATGTTTCGTTGTGTAGGAGTATTTATTCTCCGTGTATTCATTATGCGTTCCATACATTAAATGAAGTAATACGCCTGAATATAATTAGGTATAAACTCATGCTTATTTATGTATGTATATATATACGTATATACACGTATTCATTTCGGAACACATTTATTTATTGAGTCACATTAGTGGGTATTTATTATCTTGAGATAACACTGTAGAAAATACTTTAATTTTGTTTTTTACATGTTTTGTACTCATTATAAGTTAACATTTTTGTAATTCAAGTTAAATTTTTTTTTATTTTTACACAACTCATCCACTCATTCGTGTGTTTGCGTGGCGTGGCGTGGTGTAATGATAGCATGTACAGTGCCTTATTTCTGGTGTTACATCCACCCTATAACAATAGATAAAGTGTACTAATTTAAATACAGCGCTTATTTCTTTATGCCTACGCAACATAATACCTTTATATGCATTTATTCATTTATTTCTGTAGAACGTGCAATTTTACACTTTATCTAATTTACACAGAGAAAGGTATACAACATAACACAACACAACACATGGAGAATGAAAAGCGAAAGGAAAGCGCATTTACACACAACCGACTTAGTATACCTTTTTTTTAAAAAAACATCTTAACTTTAAAATTGTCTCTAGAATGAGTCAAATCTAATTGTTGTATATGTGTAGTTGTTGCTTTTGCTTTCCGTGAGATAGGAGGTATTTTAGGTGTTTTGACAATATCACTAACAAGTAAATGGGTTAAAAATGTATCTATAAACCTTGAAAAGTTTTAAATATGTTATGTATGTATAATAAGTTTTGAGATCAATATACATTTAAGCTAAGGTCTGAATAAATAATGAGAAGAAGATAGTTTAGTTTCATTTATCATTGTGCAATTCGTAGTTAATTCATTAGTGTTTCGAAATAATAACAGAGAAGATTTGTACCTTAGGTGGATGATTTGCAATTAGTTGTGTTTTCTGAGCTGGTTGGTTTAATTGCGGAGCTTTCGCTATCCACCTTTCTGGACAACATCCCCTTTCAGCGCAAGTTTTAGCAGAAAGTGAACTGATTTAAATCTCTTCATGAGTGATGGAATTGCATCTCCGGGTAACCATCTTAACATATGTACTGGTCATTTTCCATTGACTTGGATTTTAAACTTTCTGGTCACATGATCTACTTTTTATTAGTTGGTATATTTGGTCTATATTAACATGTTTGTTAATTGCATATTCGTTTGAGTACCAGGCTTCTAGGAATTCCCTGACTGCATTTTTGGTGTTTCCTCTGTCTAAAATTTGGACATTATCCCAATCAAATTGATGTCGATAATTATGCTGATTTGTGTTCTTGGATTTTGATTCGAAGGGGACGTCCACTTTGGCCGATGTAATGTCTATTACAGTTCATACAATTTATTTTGTAAATGGTATTAATTTTATCTCTTTTTTCTGTTGGATCTTTCGGTTTGAACAATTTCGAATTAAGCGATTTGACTGGCTTGTGTACTGTGTCTATTTCAAACGGTTTCAGTATTCTAGCTGTTATTTCAGAAATATTGCAAATCATTAGTGATTCGTTAATTTGTGTGTATTCTACATTTGTATATATGGAAGAACGAACCTATATACTCTGATTATCAGTCAAAGTTCTTCTATGGCGACTACCAATAGATTCGATAGCATTACACGCTAATATAGTCAACAGTTTTTGCAACTTTCTGACATATCAGTTAGAGAACCATTGAAAACCAGGGAGTACTGGACAGCTGCTGTTTCATCCTAGTTTGGGAATCGTCGGCAGTACGCACCCAGCGTGATCAACTCGTAAAAACATAACTAACGCTTACAAACCAGACTATAGAAAACTTTCTGAGATTCGAAACAATATACTCACTCCCCTGTGTCCTGGGTAAAATTACTGGGCTTCAAGGATTGAACTCTAAAGTGTTTGAGTAGCAATTGTTCCGCATTTTACGTGGCGGGGGGAGTTGCTAGGCTCACGCCCAACCTCGGCCTTTCGACCACGTAGTAGACCGCTCAACAATCGAACTGGGACCATGTGCGTGGTGGACGGGAATCCTACCATTGAACCACAAACTCACGAGATGAAAAGAATGCGGTGCATTAATTTAGAATGTAAACCATGATTCACGGGGCGGAGGAGATGGGGAGGACTAATGAACAACCATGAAGCCAGCTAAATCGACTACAGAGAACAGACTGAGATGGAGATTTGTGTTCTGCAGCCCTATATTCTACTCGGTACCCCATGGTTTTGAAATCAAATAGTGAAGGTGATTGTTTCATCAGGTACACTGTGACAAGACAAACTATCTGTAGAACCAAGTATGCTACAATGAAGAAGCCATACAAAGTAATTTAATAAGCCAAGAGTAAACTCCTTTACTGTCTAATGATACCTAGACCACTTGTAAATAGTTGCCTTTACTTAAGGTGTGTTCCTTTTAGTCACTCCTTTGAGTGGGCAAACTCATATCAGCCTAATGACTGATGACTGAAAGTGTAAAAGATGGAGAAAAGTAGCATTTGGAAAACTGCGTAGTGTCGCTTCCGAATAAACTATAAGCAAGGCTTATGAGTTAACAAGACACTGACTGAATGGCTGACCACTGATCACTTATTTGAATCTATGGGGTATTCATGTCTAGATGTAAATATCGACGAAAAATTAAGAGTTGGGAAAAGAAGCCACCACCTGATACCTTGTTCGAGCTAACTGCAGCAACAATGATTTAAGGCTATTTAGGAATTTGCATAGCCATACTTACCTCTGTTCTTGAGGGCTTACAAATGAAGTAGAACCTTGCGAACTCCCTCAATAAGGCTTTTTTTAAATCACAAGGGTGCGGCCTAGAAATATCTTGTAATCGATCACCTACATTTTGATTTACTTTTAATGAACTGTATCACACAAACCAGATCCAATCAGCTTTTGTTTACATAATGAAATGTTATATATATAACAGTAAATTGTGTCACCAGTGATATGAACACTTCTATGATAAATGGAAGTCGGAATGACTCATTACAAAATAAAAATGCGCATATATGCCTACTGACATTTCTGCTGCCAGACAGCAACTTCTTACTGTAATGTTCAGAATTATTTTCTTCAAAATTTAATGAAGTTTCTGATGAGTAACAGTGTATCTGTGTGTATAAAATCTGAGATTTTATTGTCTACTAAACATGCGCCTCTTTTTAGGTGGAATTCCACTTTGTGAAAGTGTCTGCAAACCAGGCAAGCCAGAAAATATTTATCATGTAAAACTAGAATAATCGCCAGTGACTTGATAGTAATCTTTTCATGAAGTCGGAAGAGAAACTGACGTTTGAGCAAGGTAAATCCGACTACATGGCCTAGCGGAGAGTAGATAGATCGCCTAATCACGAGGTATATTATGATTTCACTGTCTAGAGATTTTGGTATAAAGTGGTAAACGACCGCGTTACTGATGCACAAGGAAAGGATTGACAGTGTCACAGAAACATGAAATCGGGTAGTTTGAACTGGTTTGGTTCTCTGAGCTGAGTCAAATCGGGTACACCTATGATGAGCTCAGCCCCAAACGAGCGAAATGGACATTCGGTGTTTAGATCACTCAGGACTGGCTAGCAAGCACTATTGGTTGATATGAGTCGTATACAATTACTCATCTCAGTCAATCAGTAGTATATGCAAATATGCTGAGAAATATGAACATCTGAAGGGTATTTCTGAAGTAACGGCTAAAATACTAAACCCATTTAGAATACATATTGTACACAAGCCAACTCAAGTATTATGCAGGCCGAATAACCCATCCATTATACTGAAGTTTCTGTAGCAGCTTTTTTTTACAGGGTGGGGTTGTTAGCCTCACTCGTGAGATGGGGGTCATTACATGAATATATGGTTCACGGAAGAGTGACTTTTTGGGTTGCTCCCTTACAATCAGGAAAACAAGGAATAAAGCAATCAGAACAACACTAGCAAAAAGAAGAAAATTTACAACAGGAAGGGCAACGACAACAACAACAAAAAATCCATGGCAGTAATATCACTGTCAAATACAGTTACATGCCAAGTAATCCACAACGGGAAACTCATGGAATCCTTAGAAGTGAAGACGGGAGTAAGGCTGGCTGGTTGGCTGCCTACTATCTCTAATGATTTTCCTGATTGCGGTAGACTGGATAATGCGACACAGATTGGGCAGCGAGGAAACAGACATAAAATGGACCAATACAAAAACTTGGGGGATCTGAATCTTACCGATGATAAATATCTGATCTACAAACTGGGGGATATGTAAGTGAAAAGCAACAAGTTGGGAAAAAAAGCATCCAGAGAAGATAGGCCTTCAGGTGAACATGGAGAAAACAGATGTGATGAAGATTCCTGGACAAGAACGACAACAACAGACAACAATCAGCATAAATAGGAGAAACCTGAAAGAAGCAAACTCCTTCACCTACCTACCTACCTACCTACCTGGGAAGCATCGTTTCAACTACAGGCGAACGGAACTGATGAGGATATCAAGGTGAGGATCGGAAAAGCAAGACAAGCTTTCATTTCTCTCAAGTCTGTGTGGTGATCAACAGCACTCAGCATCAAAAATAAGATCTGGATTTTCAACTCCAATGTGAAGTCAGTGGTACTCAACATACGGATCAGAGACTTGGCGCCATGTCACGAAGGGCACTTCGAACAAACTACACACCTTCATCAACAGCTATCTTCAACAGCTCAACAATATTCAAGATCAGATGGCCGGCCACAAAATATCAGCAACAGGGTGCGATCTCAGGGAGCAAACCAATCAGGACCTGATTGTGCAACGAATATGTAGGAAGAAATGGAGGTGGATTGGCCATACTCTGAGAAAACCATCAAGTGACATGACACGACAGCATCTTTCTCTAGTGGAACCCGAATGGTAATCGGCGAGTTGGTCATCACAGGGAGGGTAACATGGAGTAGGTCATGTGAGGAGTAGATGATGGCGAGTGGGCTGAAGTAGAGCCAGTTGAAAACGTTGGCCCAGAGCCGAACGCAATGAAGACGTGTGTCTGAAGCCTTATGTTTCTCTAGGAATTAAAGGAAACAATAATAATATAATAACCCATCAATAAAAGAAGACAAGATCAACACAGTCTACAAAATTAGTTGTATCAACTGTAGAAAACACTATAGAAGTCAAAGTGGATGTCCCCTTCAACGGTGAATTCAAAAACTTGAACTACCTGTCATAAAACACGACATGTATTCCTGCTTCATATCAGTGCATGTAGACGATTATGGAAACCAATCTGACTTGACGGACGTACACATTTTAAATAATGGGAACACCAAAAATGCCAGGCAATTCTAAGAAGCCTGATACCTAGATAAATCTGTAATCAACAGACACATGAATATGGATCGAATTTATCAGTTAATAAGGAATATATCACATGACAAACAGTCAAATTCCAAGTCAATAAAACTACTGACACTAATACAAATTACCAACCACACAACCAAGATCGTTAGGAGAGACAATTATCTCACTCATGTAGAATCCAAATAAGTTCATCTCATATTGAAGTCTGTGTTGAATATGTCATTTAGAAAGTCAATGTAAGCTTGAAAGTTAAACCACCCGGCTCGGAGGACACAACCGCGCTACAAATCTTCTCCATTATTTCGAAATATGAAACTAACAAAGCCTTATTTCTAACTCTATGGGGCTTCGACCTTAAGCTTTGAAGGCTCATTAGCAGTGGTGTTCATTTTTCACCGGATGGGCTTGCTAGCCTCACACCCAGTCTTCCTTCTTTGCCTTGCTTACTACCGGCTAGGCGAAGTTTAAGAGTTCGTCGGCAGGGAATCGAACCCCAGACCACACGTGCTTAGTTGGCTGTGATCAACCTGAAGAATTTTACGCCGAGTATGTAAAGCTAAGTTATTCTCAAACACTAAACTTTGAACTTGGAAAAATCTTTAGAACTTATGAAGCCTGATACTCTAGGAAACGAGTTTCTATGTCAGACTAACTGACTTATTTCTACCTGTGGTAATTTGAAGCAAAAGCGTTTATTGCTCATTGTCGTTTTCATACTTCGAAATCGGATTCGTCATTTATCACACCGCTAATCTGAAAGTCATTCAACCAGTAAGACTCTCTGACTG
The DNA here is from genome assembly GCA_944472155.2 of Trichobilharzia szidati. Classification (NCBI taxonomy): domain Eukaryota; kingdom Metazoa; phylum Platyhelminthes; class Trematoda; order Strigeidida; family Schistosomatidae; genus Trichobilharzia; species Trichobilharzia szidati. The sequence continues at coordinate 163,743,566 of OX235279.1, forward strand.
TATTATGCGTTCTGCTAACCAATTTTCTTATCACTAACCGATTTTCATTTTATATTACCAGCATTAATGTATGATATGCGCAATTCTGATAATTTAAAATACCCCCTGATTTGTGTTGTATGGACACTCGAGGGTTTTTGTATCGACACTACTTTCTCATAACTTGAGTACTTATTTTCCAATGTGCTTGCTATACAAGTATTTATTTCAAATAAAGTGTTTCTGTACAAAGCTTGTTGATTCAAAATATGAGTATTTTGAAGACTGAAATGCTTCTAAGTGGAAAGGATGAATGCGAAGGCCAAAATACTTGAATTTTAAGAATTTATCACAGTCTAGAATATCACTGTGGTTGAAAAAAGATTAGCGGCTTAAAGTTACAATACAAAAATTATCCAAAACAAAAAGATTTTGTAATGGAAAGATTCTTTAAAAATAATTCCTTCTGGACTATCTATTCACAAAATTTACACTTATCTGGATGCTTCAACGCACTTTGTAATTATTGTCCGTTTTTCTCATAGACCGCATATGATTGCTCTGACATTTGCATATCAGATGCTCACTTGATCCTTATTATTTGTCTTTGTCCCTGTTTAATCTCTACTTTCAATGCTTCTGTTTGTGATTGTGTGATAACTTCATAATTTGTTATTTTGCAGCTTCTGAAAGCTGGAAAAGCAGCTGGACCAGATGGAATACCCCCGGAAGCACTGAGACCGGACCCGGAGACGATAGTAGATGTGCTGACTCCATTACTGCAAAAGGTCTGGAAGGAGGGAAAGGTGCCTACTGACTGAAGGAAAGGTTACCTCGTGAAACTACCAAAGAAGGGCGACTCAGGACTCTGCAAGAAATGGCGAGGAATCATGCTCCTGTCGACGCCAAAAAAAAATCCTGAGTCGCATCATCCTGGAGAGAATAAAGGACGCACTGGACACAGAACTCCGACCAGAACAAGCTGGATTCAGGAAAGGCAAATCATGTTCTGACCGAATTGCAACTCTACACATTATCATCGAAAAAAGCATGGAATGGCAATCAAACCTCTACCTCAACCTTATAGACTTTGAGAAGGCCTTCGACAGATGGCGTTGACCGCGAAGTAATTTGGAAACTACTCGAGTACTACGGCGTACCCCAAATATTCATCAATCTTATTCAACAGCTGTAGGATAACAGCACATGTCAAGCGATCCATAACGGAAAACTCAGCGAGGCGTTTGAAGTAAACACAGGAGTCAGACAAGGTTGCTTATTATCACCAATGATATTCCTAATTGTGGTGGACTGGACTGAATTATGCGTCAGACAGTGGGAAACGAGAAGACAGGAATATCCTGGACCGACGTGAACAATCTAGAAGACCTGGATTTCGCGCGTGGATGACTTATGTCTGATGTCACACAAAATCGAAGACTTACAAGCAAAAACCGACAAACTGGTCGAGGAAGCAGCCGGAGAAGACAGGACTCCAGGTGAACATAGACAAGACGGAGGTTATGAAAATAACCAACCAACAACAACAACAACAACAGCAGCAACATCCAGCGCCAATCACCATCAACGGGAAGGATTTGAAAGAGGTTACTTCATTCACTCATCTAGAGAGCGCTGTCTCAACTACAGGAGGAACGGACGAGGATGTCAAATCGAGAATCGGGAAGGCGAGAAACACATTCATCATCAACCTGAAACCAATCTGGAAATCTTCGTCACTCAACTCAGCATCAACAACAAAATTCGGATTTTCAATACAAACGTCAAGTCAGTCAGTTCTTCTATACGGATCAGAAACTTGGCCAGTGGATCACAAAGAATATTTCCAACAGGCTGCAGACCTTTATCAACAACAGCTGTCTTCGTTCCATACTGAAGATTAGATGGCCGGAAAGAACAAGAACCGACAAGAAAGTATGGGAACAAACAAAACAAGAACCAATCGCCCAACAAATATGCAGGAGAAAGTGGAGATGGATTGGACACTCGCTGAGGAGGCCGCTGGGTGACATCGCGCGTCAGGCCATAAGTCGAGTGGAACCCGAGAGGGAAGCGGCGAGTGGGACGTCCAAGTGTGGGTGACATGGAGGAGATCGTGTGAAGAGGAGTTTAAACAGTATGGACTAACATGGATGCAAGTGAAAAGGACAGCAGAAGACAGAAGCAATTGGAGACGTGTAGTTGAAGCCCTATGTTCCACTAGGAACCCAAGGGAATAATAATAATTTAAATTGAGTGAGTGAAGGTCATTCCGACCTTGGACTGTCCACTGGTGTACTGGTCCTGGTGTGTGATCCCTAAAGACAGAGTTTTTGGTCCCACCTTTTTAGGGATATTCTGCTTGATTCTAAGGTGCTTCTTAGAGTCGATTACTGATCGACTAGTTTTGTTCAACGGTACTTGTTTTTATACTAGGACGTTCGCTCTCTTGACTCTATGGATGCCGAACTCCACTATTGAGGTAACTTTGAGTTTTTGATATTATTTCTGTCGAATAGAACTATATGGATCTAATCACGAATAATAGTCTTTTTGCTGTTTTTGGCGTTTTGCGACTGGGTGTCTCTCAATGAAGTTTCGGACAATTATAAAGTCGAACTCAAAGATCAGCTCCCTGAGTTCAGACCACAACGACGAGTAGGCTTTGGTCGCTATATATTTCTCGCTAATCAATCTTACAGAAAGCATATTTAACCTTCCTTCGTTAATCACTTTATTTACCCAGTGTTATTAGGATAATTATTATTGACTTAACCTGCTTCATTGTTTTATTGGGAAATGTCTGGGGCAAAAGTTAAATATGTTTAGCTTTTGAAGAAATGTAACAAATTGACGTTTCTTGGAGATGTATTAGTGCATCGAAGACGTTTGTGAATAAGAAATACCCTGACAGTGATAGAAAGGCGAAATTAATATATGTAAAACTTGAGCAATGCGGTAGTATGTAATTTACTAATATGATTGTGTTCGAAACCTCATCCGGTAAATAACACTGCTCCATTGTGTGATACACCCTAAAAACAGAAAGCCAAAATATATATATATTTTTAAATTCAGTAATCATCAATCAAACGTTTGAATTAGCTCTACCCTTCGTCAAAAGTTTTCCGCTGAATGCTTGGATTTTATTATGTAGAGGCGTTCGATGCCGTGGACCCGAAAGTAATCTTGAAACTGCTTCAATAATACGGAGTACCTTAAACTTTCAACAACCTCACTCAGTAGCTGCAAGAGAGGGCCACGTACTAAGTAATTCACAGCGGAAAATTCAGAGAAAACTCTGAAAAGATGGGACTAGGACAACACTGCCTACTATCATTGACGATACTGATGACTGTGGTGAACTGAATCATGAAATAGATCCTAGGGAGCCAGAAGACAGATATACATCTGACAGACAAAAAGATACTGGAGAACATCGATTTCTCAGACGAATTATACGTAATGACACACAGACTCGAAGATCTCCAAGCGAAGACCAACAAGTTGTCCGAAACGGCAGGAAACGAAGTAAGGACTTCGTGCAAACATTAAGGAGATAGACGTGATGAAGATACTTGGTCAACAACAACAGGAACAAATCTCAATCTTCGGGAGAAATACAAAGGAAGTCACCTGTTTTACTCACCCACCTGGCTTCGTCTCAATTTCTGGTGGAATTTGTGAGGATGTCAAAATCTGGATCGCGAATGCGAGGAAGATCTTCATTATTCTGAAATCGGTATAAGGAACAAGATCCAGATTGTTAACATGTATGTCAAGTCAGTGAGTGCCTCTGTATGGTTCAGGGACTAAGAGCATCAGGAAAAACATTTCCAGCAGGCTACTCCAGATTTTCATGAACAACTGCCCTCTCTAACTTGATAGTGAAAGTCAAATAGCCGACCGGGAGTGATGAGAACCAAGGAAAACAACTAAGAATCTATCACTCGACAGTTGTGCTGACGGTAATGGAGTTGCATTGGACGCATGCTCAGGGAGACTGCTGAGTGATACAACGCTCAAGTCCCCGAATGGAGCTCGAATGTCAAACGATGAGTTAATCATTGGAGGATGGCACGGGGATGATCACGTTAGAAGAGGATGAATGCATATGATCATGCGAGGAGTCAGCTAAAGACAGCTTCAAGGAATAGAGCTAATGGAGATGTGCTATTGAAGGTCTATGTTTCTCTCGGAACCCAAGGGAATAATAATAGGTAATACTTATGTATCGTAATACTGGACAGCGGTAATTTCTAGGAGACATGTTCTATTCAACTATTGACTTTTCACCTTGATATTCTTACATTAGGTGTATTGTGGTGTCCCCAATTTACCTTATCATCCTTCGTTCTAAACAAGAGTGTCTTTTTGGTGTACTGTGGACTCAGTGGTATAGTTGCGAAGCTTTCATTGTCCTTCTGGATAACATCTTCAGCTCTAATTTTTTATCATTTGTCCCTGTACTAAAATTTACGAAATCTATTGATGACAAACCAGCCAGCTGTCTGATGATGCTTTATTTTAATCCTATATGGTCTCAGTATTCTTCATAAGTATACACTTACGTCACAGTTTTTACGAAGCAAGTAACTACACCGCTTTTTACGAGTTGACCACGGATTGATGTCAGTTAGAGAACCATTGAAAACCAGGGAGTGCTGGACAGCCGTTTCATCAGCCTAGTTTGAGGATCAACGGCAGTACGCATCCACCACAGGAGGTTTGAATCCATGACCTCCATGTAACAAGGCATGTTCGTATGCCATTCAGCCACCTGGACCCGATTCAATGGCCAGTCCATGAATTCTAACTTCTACCAATTCGTGATTTAGCGCGACCACCAACCCATATCATCGGTAGGAAATACATCCTCACACTTGACTGGATGGACCTCAGTGGTCGCATCTTCTCACTAGAACTCCAGGAAACGCCGTGCTCTAGAGCTTTTGTCGTATTTAGCACTAACCCATTAGGGCTGTTTTACAAACTTTGTCAGTGGTGAGAAAAACAACTGGTTGTATCACTTGAAGAAATTATTTTTGACAGTTTCAAGCAATAATTAAAACAAAATTAAACGTGTCTAAGCCTAACATATCTTGCAGAGAACTTCACAGTGGACTATTTGTCTCTTAGACCGAAGTGAAACCAGTGAAGACATTTTACTATATATCTCCTTCATCAGTGTCAACATAAATGTGATCAGTTTTCGCCGTACATTCTTACAGAGTTTATCTTCACGTTTAAATGTAGCTGTGCTTCACACTAACAGTCAGCTCATAACGCATGCTTTACTATCGACATAGAATGGTATAGCTAGTAATATGAGTCCAGGGAGAAGAAGTGTCCCTTACAGAAGCTATAAATAGTGATTTTTCAAAACTTTTGAACGCCTTATTCGTTTTATTCCTTACTATTTGGATAGTCATGTTTAAGATTTCTATATTTGTCTTTCTAATTTGTTTAACTTTCCGAAAAACTGCGATTGAGCTTATTCTTTCTTTTTACTATTATCTTTATGAGATCACTTCATTTGTCTAAAAATAAAAAATAAAAATATTTTATTGCATGAAGCAGTAGTGGAGACATTTGATAAGCTTTGAAATCACAGAGTACAGAGTTGTTGTGTTTTTTTGTTGTTGTTTAAATCACATGACAAAGACTAAATTTTCCGCGGCATTAGTTTGTTAAAAAAAGAGAGAGAGCTTTCTTTTCATGGGAAAAACAAAGGAGAAATTGTTCCAGAAGATGTCCCTATCCCTAGCGTTTTCTTTTCCTCCATTTCAGTTTTTCCACACCAATAAAGTTAGGATAAACGGTGAAACTGAATTAGATTAGATTTTACTTAATTTGCTAAGAAAGTTGCACTTTACAAATATCAGTTGGACAACATGCTGTTTGATGGGATCACAGGTGGACAGATACGCTTCCTATGTTGGCTGTAGTTGTGTTTATAAGTTTGCGTTTATCTGGTACTTTGCTTTGGAAGAACAGAAAGAAGAGCATAACTTCAATACTCTGAACATGTACCAAAAAGCCTATGTTTCAAGGGAGACAGACACTGTCAAGCATCTCGTAGATACTGGTCATCAGGTGAACATCATGAATTCCCTTAAAATTATTAGTAGGCACTACAGCTGAATCCTTCTCAAGTTTGCCGAAGCAATTGCTGTCGTAATTTTAAAACTCAATTCGTGTGTGTTTAGAAAGAAGCAGTTATCAGTCTTTTCTTACCCTGGTGACTTTATATCTTCACCCTACCTTTTACTTATTCAAGTACCGCAGTCTTTGGCTTTATCCTGTTTCTCTCCTGCTATAATGTAATTTTAATTGCCTTTTCTTTCTGTTATTTGAGTTGAATTCACTACATGGTTAGGAAACTCACTAGTTACCTATCATCTTATCCACTTCTTGGCCTTCTACATAAGTCTTCCCATTGTATTCAAACATTTGCTTTCCTTTTCAAACGTTAATGTTCTGTGTATAAGTTATATAAAATGTAATTTCTGAGCACTGCTTATTTATTTTGAAATTTCCTGTCAAGTGACATCATGTCACATTTGCAAGTATGTTAAAACTGTTCTTTACATAAACTAGATAATTTATTTAGACAGCACACATCTGATGAGAAGCCGGTACCATCTTATTCTGCATGAACCGTTGTTTTTTCTAAAATTCATCAAGTTAAAAACGTGTATGAAATATCACTCGCTTTGTACTTTATCGTTCTTTATAGTGAATTCGTTTTTGCAAATGCATCTGGTTAATCTGATTCTGTGAATAAGAGTGATTAACAGAAATGTGCTATTGATTTGAGGATTTCATCATGAGTTGACATCAGTTAGAGAACCAATGGAAAACCAACAGGGAGTACTGGAAAGCTATTTCGTTCTAGTTTGGGACCCTTCAGTAGTACGTAGCCACCGAGGTTCGGACCCAGGACCTTCCGGCTACAGGGCGAGCTAGCTTGTATACCGTTAAGCCACCAGGACCGGGTCGACTGGCCCATGAATTTTAACTTCTGACAATTCATGACATAACACTTCGCAATGTCTTCTTCGATGAGTTACTGCCTCACCTTCAACCTGCTGTATCCTACTAGTCACAGCTTCCCACTAGAACTCCCGATTAACAGCCTGAACAGGACCAGTCGCTAGTGAGCATCAGTAGGCTACAGCAGGTTGAAGGTGGGGACTGTTACTCACTGAAGACGACATTGCTAAGTAGTCACGCTATGTCGTGAATTAGCATAAGTTGGAATTCGTGGGCAATCAGATCGGATCCTAATGGCTTGATGGTCTACGAGCTAGCTCGCATTGTAACCAGGAGGTCCCAGTGGGGTGGGTGCATGCTGATGAAGAGTCCCAAACCAGGGCAATGATTTTCCAATGGTCCTCTGACTGATGTCCGCTCATGATGAAATCCTCCAACCAATCAAACAAAATCCCTACAATACCGATACTTGAAAAAGAGAAATGTGTTATATAAAACCCTAAAACAGCTCAGTAAATACTTGTGGGAATATTCTCAAAAGTCTGATGCCTTATGTTTATTTAGAAATGTTTAACCGACTTGCGGAATAATGTTTTTTAGGAATCCTTCAGGCAAATAGCTCTTCATATTTAGTTTTTGTTGACTCCAGTTTGATGTAAGCTATATGAAGTTACTATCAGGCCAAATTAGAACATGAAGACGAGTCCACTAACTTTCCAGAATAAGATAATCGATCATTCTCACATTTTAAAAACAAGGATTACTGAGATGTATGTGTGTAAGACTTGAGCACTGTGAGAGTATGTATTTTCGTATTTATTTATTTATTAGACATATAACACAGTATTGAAACAGTATTGTTTACTGGATGACATTTCGAACACAATTTACTGTTCATAATCATATCAATTATAACTGCACATCTTCAAAACTTTCGGCATACAATTCTTTTTGTTCTTTCTCATCGGTCGTAATACTCTACAGTGATTATCAGGTCAAATACATAGCTCAAAGTAGTAGAACAGGGTCATTCAGACTAGTGGAGCACAGAAATCTTGTAAAATCTAGATTAGTTGATCCTGATAAGATAAGAAACCTGGAGAATAGTTCAGCTACAGCGCTCACACAACCGTACAATAGGACGGGACAAGATGACAGTTCTAAAATCTAATATAATATGGTGGAAGGAGAGATTGACAACGGGAGCTTTATTTATTGAATCAACTGAGAGGGAATACGTGTGTTAGGAATGATTCAATGACTATCCATCTGGATATCTTGAAAATTCTACTACCCCTAAAACAAGTAGGAAAGAATAAAGAATACTATAAAGTGAAATTTTTGAAGTTGTGTGGTTATATTTGATATACTTATGAAGAATAAATTGTGTCCGAAGTGTCATCCGATAAATAATACTGTTTCATTGTGTGATATATCTAATGAACAAATTACTATGGAATTACATGCGAAAACCGACAAACTGGTCGAAGAAGCAGCCAGTGAAGACAGGACTCCAGGTGAACATAGACAAGACGGAGGTTATGAAAATAACCAACCAACAATAACAACAACAACAGCAACATCCAGCGCCAACCACCATCAATGGAAGGGATTTGAAAGAGGTTACTTCATTCACTTATCTAGGGAGCATTGTTTCAACTACACGAGGAACAGACGAGGATGTCAAATCGAGAATCGGGAAGGCGAGAAACACATTCATCAATCTGAAACCAATCTGGAAATCTTCGTGACTCACTCAGCCTGCATCAACAACAAAGTGATTCGGATTTTCAATACAAACGTCAAGTCAGTCAGTTCTTCTATACGGATCAGAAACTTGGCCAGTGGATCACAAAGAATATTTCCAACAGCCTGTCGCATACCTTTATCAACAACAGCTGTCTTCGTTCTATACTGAACATCAGATGGCCGGAAAGAATCACCAACAAGAAACTATGGGAACAAACAAACGAAACAAGAAGCAATCGCCCAACAAATATGCAGGAGAAAGTGGAGATGGATGGATTGGACACTCGCTAGCTGAGGAGGCCGCTGGGTGACATCGCGCGTGAGGCCATAAGTCGAGTGGAACCCGAAAGGGAAGCGGCGAGTGGGACGTCAGTGCAAGGGTGAAATGGAGGAGATCGTGTGATGAGGAGTTGAAACAGTACGGACTAACATGGATGCAGGTGAAAAGTACAGCAGAAGACAGAAGCAAGCGGAGACGTGTAGTTGAAGCCCTATGTTCCACTAGGAACCCAAGGGAATAATAATAATGTGTATTTGTTCAAATAAATTGTAATACAATCGTTGGTGGGATAAAAGTCACTGAAAATGAGCACACAGACCAGTCGAATGAATATTCTACCAAAGATAAGGAAAGCCAAAGACTGGTCACAGAAATACTATGGTCTAAAATCATGCAGTGATTTGTGAAAAAAAAATTTATATATCTAATTTGCCTCAATATTAATACAAGCGGAAATGAGGGAAAGGGATGAAAAGAGCAAATTACAATAAATTAAATAGGTTGCTAAGTCAAGGTTCAGGAAACTAAAGATGGCGAGGTGATTCAAGCTTGGTTGCCTAATTTCTTTCATCAGTTCTAAGTTGAAATACCTGAACAGAAGACAGAAGAACCAGAACAGAACTTCTCTGTTTGTAGCTAAGAATAATTTGCTGATGTTGAGAGCGTGTCCAGCACTCAGTGAGTTACAAGTTGGGATACTTAATGAGACACATTTTTCTCTCTCTTATGTCAGATAATCTACTCCACCTCTTTTAATACAACACTGAATTTCATACATTTGTTTCCCCTGGAAAAGCTGAATAAGAACTACTTTTACTGAGTGAGTTGAATTCATTTCATTTCATCGAGTTTTCACTATCTGAATACAACCTGAATAGTAAACTGTATAAGCAAACAATGATGCGTCGGTGGCACAGCGGTAGAATGCTCGCCAACCACGCCGCACGTGGTTCGGGGTTCGATCCCCGACCGACGCACTCCTTTACCTGGCCAAGCCAGTAATAGAACTGGCAAAGAGGAAAGTTTGGACATGCGGCTAGCAACGCCATCCCGTAAAAGTAAAAAACCACCCCTGCTACAGGAAATTCTAGTCTCTAGCTTGAAGCTCTATGTTCCACTGGGAACGTGAAAAAATAAAAAAATAAGCGAACAAAGAGACGCAATTTAATTTAAATAAAATTCCCAAAATGAAGGCCAGGTAAAAATTATCCAACTAGTTAGAATTATCAATCATAATCAAAACAGAGGCGCTAGAATCTGAGAAGTAACTCACATACACTGAGGAGATGGTAACACAACCAAAACGAAAGAGGTCAAAGAATACAGATATGTTGTCAAGGTCATTATGAGAGTAGACGTATGTAAATATCAGCTTGTCGTCGGAATGACAAAAGAGTTCGACAAGTTAAGGTGAAAGCATCAGTGGTTACGAAGACAAAACAATAAGTTAGTGACAGTCTCCTTTCTCAGACACAAAATTCACGCTTCACTTTTTTGATGGCGAAAGCCTCCGTAATTTGATGTAGTTGAGAAGTGTTTAATCTGTTAACCAGCCTAAGAGATTCTCATATGTCCATCTGGTGTTATATATCAACCAGGTGCTGAGCTCTGACGCGGTTGAATTCAGCTAAACCTCTAAAGCACAGACAATCGTCTTTCCTTTCTTCCTGCATGCTTGCTGGGGTACCGTATACACACATGAATTAGTCAGCACTTAATCACTAACGTGTGGCAGCCTGCTTAAACCACTGGACTACACGATTGCATTGTGATTACTGCATTTCATACTGTTTAAATCACGCAATTATGTCTAAAAATCGCAGTGCATACTAAATTTCATTTTCAAATAGTTTTCAAACTATTATTATGAATTTTCTGATGGAAATTGAGGGGAAAACGTTGTGGATTATTATTGGGACGTGCCTCAGATAAAACAGTATTGCTTCACTTGATATGTTATTGTTTACTATGCTCCTTGAAGATGCTGAAAAATGTAGTAAACACCTTGCAGTTGGAAACTTTCTAAAGATCAAATCCATATTTTTATGTGTCACTGAGAGAATGTGATAGGAAGTGTCATTATTCACTGTTAACAGAGAGTAATTCTGAAATAATAGAGAAGATCTGTAGCTTAGGTGGATGATTTGCAATTAGTTGTGTTCTCTGAGCTGGTTGATTTAGTTGCGGAGCTTCGTCCTTCTGGACAACAGCCCCTTTCAGTACAAGTGTTAGCATAAAATGGACTGATTTAAATTCTCCATGAACGATAGAATTGCATCTTCTGGTAACCATCTTGGTGACTGGTAGTCGATTTACATTTGTATTGATCATTTTTATTAACTTGGATTTTGAACTTTCTCATAGCATGATCTACTTTTTATTAGTTGGTATATTTCGTCTATATTAACGTGTTTGTTAATTGCATTTTCGCTTGAGTACCAGGCTTCTAGGAATTCCCTGACTGCACTTTTGGTGTTTCCTCTTTTTAAGATTTTGACATGATCCCAATCAAATTGATGTCCATAACTACCTACATGCATCGATATGAAAGAATATGTATCGTATCTTTTTACAGCCAGTTTGTCTTCTCGGATTTGGATTCGAAGAGGACGCCCACTTTGGCCGATGTAATGTCTGTTGCAGTTCACGCAATTTATTTTGTAAATGGTATTAATTTTTCTGTTGGATCTTTCGGTTTGCACGATATCGAATGAAGTGATTGTGCTGACTGGCTGGTTTGTGTGTGTGCTATATCTATTTCAAACGGTCTTAATATTCTAGTTGTTGTTTCAGAGATATATTTTACCTATGGTAGGATGAATTTTCTTGTAGTCTTTGATGATGGTTTTTTGGTGGTGTTGTGGCTCGATTTTAAACACTTTGATAAAACTGTGAGGATATCCATGCTTTTTTAAGACGGTTATTAGGTATTTTCCTTCCACTCTTTTCAACGCTAGAGTGCTACAGTGTGCTTTAACCCTATTAAACAATGTCTGCACACAGTTTCTCTGGTGAGTAATTGGATTATTGCTAGTATAGTTGAGTATTTGATCTGTGTGTGTGCGTTGACTTTCTATAAACTTGTGTTTCTAAATCTCTTGTGCTGGGATTTTGTTATCTAATTCTTCTTGTCTCGTGGTGAATTTGATGTCTTCAGATATGTTGTTTATTAATTTATGGGTGTATTCCAAATCACATATTTTTTAATTATTACAAATGTATCATCAACGTAACGTACCCGAACTTTTTGTTTAATTGTATGTAGATGTATTCATTCTAATCTTTGCATAACGGCTTTAGCTATTAATCCTGATATGGGCGATGATCCCATTGGTGTTCCTTTTAAATTGTTCGTATATCTGATTACTGAATTGGAAGTATGTTGTAAGACATAATTCTATGAGTTCTATCCAAGTTGAACATTGTGTTTTTTTATGTTTTCATCACAACAGAATAATTGTTGCATAGATTCTTTTGCTAGTTTTGGACTAATTGAAGTGTATATAATGCTGTGACATCAAAGGACACCATTATTTCATTCTCATCCCCTTGAATATTTTCGATTTTCTCTAAAAATTGTATTGAAACATTGATAGAATGGTCGCATGATTCTGTTAGGTATTTTAATTTCTTGAAAAATTCTTCAGACAGACTGTACGTTGGCGTTGCTGGCAGCGAAACGATTGGTCGTAAGGGAATGTTAGGTTTCTGTAGTTTTGGTTTACCATAAAATCGAGGTAAAATAGGTCCGTTAGATTTCATTCGCCACTTTGATCTTGTTTTGTAATTTGTCCTGATTTCGTTAGTTTATTTAACTAATTGCGAAGATTAATTCACTAGCCTATGATTCACAGGAATTTTACTGTATTAAGACAAATTACCTAAATAAAATGGCTTATGTTATATGCTGTCATGTTCGACGGCGGTACATTCGCAGAATACTCGCCGACCAAGCAGATGTTCCAGGGTTCGTACCCCAGCCACCGACACACTCCTTTACCTCAATAAGCCAGTAATAAGAGTGGCAAAGAAGGAAGGTTGGGCATGCGGCTAGCAACCCCATCCCGTAAAAGCAAAAACACCCCTGCTACGGAAACTTCAAGCCTCTAGCTTGAAGCCCTATGTTCCACTGAGAACGTAAAGGAATAAAAAAAAATACAGTCATACTTACTTTTATCATCTCCCAGCAAACTTTTAGTAAAATCAAGGTATCTTGCTTAAAGTATTATTCAATTGTAAATATTATCAGAGGGAAAACAGAAATAATTGAAAGAAAAAAGACAGTAGACAGTCATTTCGGATTATCTATCCACTGTCGTCTCATCAAGTTAATGGATTAACTCGAATTCCTCACACAAACGTACAAACAGACAAACAAACAAACGAACAAACCAACTTCACGTGTGTACATGTAAGATTATGCAGGGATTATACTGCAGCTGTTCTTAGTAGAATAAGATTAAAATACTTTGTGTTGATAGAATCACAAAAAAAAACAAAAAAAATGTGCATGGCAAAAGGATTACGTGACATAAGCAGATAATCCACTGAGGATAACTAATAATAAATTTATTTCAAAATGGCATTTACCAGCACACTGTATGGTCTGTTTCTTACCTTTATAATCTCACTTGGCTTTCTTGTAGATGAATGAATTAGGGAAATAAACATCGTCATAAATGACATCGAACAACTGAGGCCCAAGTTAACTAATGACAGGTAGAAATGGCTGTCTCTTGGAAGCAGTAAGACAAAGAAAATAATGTCATTAATTTGAAACTAGACTTTAGTTAATGACGATCTTAATTTCCACCTTAGTCTGACACTCTTCAGCAGGATGCACCCATGGCTTCACCAGAGACTGATCTTGGCTGCTTTAGATTACAAGGCCAAGCCCGGTGACCATTTAGCCAGCTGGGTTGATGCATTTTTCGAGTGTAAATACTAATTTAACTGTCAGAAAAAAAAGCAGTAGTTGATTACCACAACTTTCGTCAATTTTTAAGACCTGAAGCCCCTACATCTCCATATCTGTCTTTTCCACTCAATAGGGCGTCGGTGACACAGTGGTTAGGACTCTCGCCGACCATGCATATGGTCCGGGGTTCGATCGCCTGCCGACGCACACCTGATATCTATTGTCGGCCAGCAAAATTTGGGCTACCGAAATCACATGTTGAAAATTCCATACCTGTACCAAAAAGTACGGTGTGGAATCAAGCTGTAATCAAAAAAACCCGCCAATCGTAGGATGTTCGATCTGTAAATCATCCATATATACTCTTAGACCTTATGATAGGATTAAATAACAACATCAGTAACCATTTTAAAGGTTAAGTTCAGATAAGCAAAGTACGCAGGAGCTTTCCAATGTTTAAAGGCTGTTTTATATTATATCCGTAGTCCACACACTTGTTAATTCGTCCCTTAAAGTAGAATGGTAGAATTCTCCACTTTACAGCTCCCCAGATGATTTTTGTCTAATGTCACACAAACTCGGAGGACTACAGGCGAAAACTAACAAGTTGTCAGGAGATTTTGGCAGCAAATGAGGCACTTCAAGTGAAGAAAAGGAGGAAGGAGGTGATGAAGATACCTGACCAACAACAACAACAAACGCTAGTCACAATCAACGGGTGAAAGTCACTTTCGCACTGATCTAGACACCATCGTGGGAACGTATTCTGTCTCTAACATCGAATAGAATGTTCAAATATATATTGTATGCATTGATATAAGAATAAAACTTGGACACTGTGGTAGAGTGTATGCAGTATTGTATGCAGTATTGAACTGTGGGCTTAACATTCCGACTCTAACATAAAAAAGAATGTTCAAATAGATATATTGTATTCTCAGGCTAATGCAAAATTGAACTGTGGGAACATATGAGAATAACACTTCGTTGGCACACCACATTGTCTGTATCACACCACCACAACACCACACGCCAGGCCATTGCTCGAGTGGAACTCAAATGTGAAACAACGAGCTTGGTGTAGGTCCGAAGGTGACTCGAAAATGATCGTGTGAAGAGGAAACAGATGAAAATAGACTACACAGAATGGAGTGAAATGCAGATATGGTTTTGAAGGCCTATGGTTTTACTCGGAACAAAGGAAAATATTAATCAATAAAGAATCTGATGCAAATTTTGGACGTAAAATACTGCTGAGTTGGTTTAGCATCGGGTCAGGGGTCGAATTAAGACTCACTTTTGACGCAGTGTACTTCTCAACGAAAAAAATTCCCAGGTGCTTAAGTACAAAACTCTCAGCATTTTAAAATGAATCACAGATTGTCAACAAAACACCTGAATTACTCACTCACGAGTAGAATCAAATAAACAAGTATACGAGTTTCGTCTAAGCCATTTCCAAACTTTTATCAGACTCAGAGAAAATTTCTTAAAGTCCAGTGTCATCAGCAGAACTTTGATCACTGCTTCTGATTATTTTTCCACAGAATCCAAACAGAATTTTCAAAGTGAGTAAGAAAAAAAGTAATTTATGAAACTCCAAGCATTCTAAGTGCGACTATAGAATCCTAAGAATCTGCAGCTTTGTATCAGTAGAAGAGGAGATCACTCTGTTGAGGAAGAGATTACTTGAGAATGGCAATACCTAACGCTTCATAGACGAACAAATAAAGTGAAAAATCAACACAGAACAACCTATCTCTGTACCAGAGATGCTATACATGAATAAAGGCGTTCAAAGGTGACCTTCTGGCCGATATCCTAAAGAGAAAAATATCTAACGCCCTGAAAAGAACTTTCTCTGCTGCTGCTGCTGCATTACGATTGGTATTCTCAAGCCGCCCATTGTTCTTCAACACATCCAAAGAGAAACTATCGCATCTGTGTTTATCTATCAATTTACTTGCTTATGGGGAGCGAAATATATGCGTCATTCGATGCGTTTTTTACCTAAAACAGTCAGAGAAAGTTATCCCACTTGGCTACTCAGAGGTAACAGTGGATCAATAAGGAGTGCTGCAAATGAATATAATATATATTCAACACTATGTACGCAGAATTCATTCAGAGTCATTTACAAAGTCAAAAGAAGCCTCCTAAAAACGGTAAGCTACCGTATAGTTTGGATTTCCGACGCCTTAGCGATCTGGATGAAAAACGCTGATTTATGCGCACACAGAAGAAACCCCTCCATCCCCTTTTTCTAACCTGGGTATAATTCCAAGTTCGACTACTTTGCTACTACTAATACTATTTGTGGATTTTGTATAAAATCTTTCTCTTAACTAACCCTTTATTGACTCTTTCTACCTATTACATAATTTATTTTGGACACCTGTCTTCAAGGCCTTTCATTAATATCCTATTTTTCTGGGTATCTTACATATTACGCAACCCTTGGCAATACTTACTTATTTGCAATTAATAGTGTTCTCTAAACTGGTTGGTTTAGTTGCGGAGCTTTCGTCGTCCTTCTGGACAACATACTCCTTCAACGCCATATTTAGCACAAAGTGAAATGATTTAAATTTCTTCATGAGTGATAGAATTGCGTCTCCTGGTAACCATCTTTACATGTGTATTGACCATTTTCTATTGACTTGGATTACAAACTTTCTCGTCACCTGATTTACTTTTTATTAGTTGATATATTTCGTCTATATTAACTTCTTTGTTAATTGCATTTTCGTTTGAGTACCAAGCTTCTAGGAATTCCCTGACTGCATTTTTGGTGTTTCCTCTGTCCAAGATTTTGACATTACCCCAATAAAATTGATGTCCATTATTATCTATATGCATTGATATGAAGGAATATATATCGTGACTTTTCACGGCTGATTTGTGTTCTTGGATTCTGATTCGAAGGGGACGCCCACTTTGGCCGGTGTAATGTTTGTTGCAGTTCGTACAATTTATTTTGTAAATGGTATTAATTTTATCCCCTTTTCTGTTGGATCTTTCGGTTTGCATAATATCGAATTAAGCTATTTGACTGGCTTGTGTGCTACATCTATATCAAACGGTTTCAGTATTCTAACTGTTATTTCAGTGATATTTCTCATGTGTAGTAGAATGAATTTTCTTGTGGTCTTTGATGACGGTTGTTTGTTGGTGTTTTGATTCGACTTTAAACACTTTTTGATGAAATTTTGTGGATAACCATTCTTTTTGAAGACCGTTTGTAGGTACTTTTCTTCCATTCTTTTCAACTCTGGAGTGCTACATTGTGTTTGAACTCTTTTAAACAATGTCTGCACACAGTTTCGTTTGTGAGTAATTGGATTATTGCTAGTATAGTTGAGTATTCGATCTGTGTGCGTTGATTTTCTACATACTTGTGTTTCTACATTTTCTTTGTTGGTTCTCCTGATTAAGACATCTAAAAATGGGATTTTGTTATCTAATTCTTCTTCTCTCGTGGTGAATTTGATGTCTTCAGATATATTGTTTATTAATTTATGGGTGTATTCCAAATCACATTTCTTTTAATTATTACAAATATATCATCAACGTAATGTATGAAGATTTTCGGTTTAATTATAGGTAGAGCTATTAATTCTAATCTTCGCTTACTTATCTTCACCCCCAGCCTAATTGCAATGCGATTATTCATCACATTTCTGAAACATTTTGCTGAAGTAAACAACCCTAACTAACTCTTATTCTTTTCTGACAAACCTAATGTACACACACAAAAAACTAATAATTATATGTAGTTGCAACCGCACAGCTAAGTGAATGGACTTGTCGGAAAGATACTCTTCGCTGAATTGTTTTTTTCTTACATTCACAGAGTGACTGAACTAGATACCGTTCTATGTGTCTTACTTGTATTAGATACAAGCACCAATTCAATAAAAATAAGATTTGCTAAGCGAGTGAGGCAATAAATGAGAATTTCATTGAAATGATATAAAGAGTAGTTATAACTCATGATAAGATTGAAAATAGCTTAAGTATTTGTTTCTGAATGTGTGGCCAATAGACATCGTACTGAGGCTTTACAAAGCCTGTCAGCGAAATACCCACCATCCAATACTTAATTATATGCTTTTCCTCTAACTTCTCACAAGAATACACACTGAGTATTTTTAGAATTTGATAGTGCGAAATATTCCCATATCCCATGAATTAAAAGTCAATCTGAACGAAGAATATTCTTTTCAGTAATTTCTCCTCTTCAGGTTCTTACATTTATAAAATATAATAATATATAATGCGGCGGATACATTTTTCCTTAACGTAGAATAACAGATTAGTTATGGGGTGTCAAAATAAATAGTCGTGTTTGTGTGACAAACGTGCTAGGCTGAAATCGATTACAAAATATTTCGGTGAAATGGGAGACAATAGTGGTGATTAGTCATAATAGATTTGTAGAGTGTGGGGTAGGAAAATTGACAGGTTAGTTCAAGGTTATATAGTAGGTGTCAGGTGAATACAGGTGGCTAGCACAAAGTGGTATTTATTAAAGGGGAGATAGTAAGACTGCAATCAGAAGTTAATAATGAAATAACGAATGTGTGAAATGAAACAGGTGGAGGCATATATTGAGAAAAGAGATAACATCACTAATAAAAAGTCCGGATTGTATAAATGAAAAATTCAATAGTATTGGGAGAATGTTTGCATGAAGGGTATAAATTATGACGAATAATAATATTTGTAATAATAAGCAAAGGAAAAAAACCAAGAGGGTTAAGGGGAAGGAGCACTCTCGGTGATAAGAAGAATCATCAATCCAAGTTTGGCTACGGTAGGAATAGACAACAGATATTGCATTTTATAATTGGAAGAACCTGAAGAGGAGAAATTATTGAAAAGAATATTCTTCGTTCAGATTGACTTTTAATTTTTCGAATTGTTCTCCAAATAAGATCTATCATGTACGTTTATATGCTGAACAACCTTTGAAAGGTTCAGTTTTTAGATTCGTGGAGACCTAACTACTGACTTCTTTAAGTTAAATCAGCTGTGTTGATGTTTGCGACACGTCAACGGTGCGCCAACAACGCCATTTAATGAACCGAACTTAAAGCACAGCACTACTGCGTCAGCCTACAATAGGTCACAAATTCCAGTCTGCTTCGATTCATAATAAGACACCAGTGTTGCCCAGTGTTGACAGCGAGTAACTGAACGCTTGTTCAACCAGCTGAAAGGATTCTCATCCTATGTTTATAAATGAAACCAAAATAATTATTTTCAAGCCATGCATGACTATTTCATTACAGTGTTTTCCATCACTGACAGCCTTCAATTCCCGTGGTGAGGAAATATATACAGTTAGTTGTTGAAACAAGTAATTGTGATGTGTTTCAATCCTTAAAAGTTTTATTGTTTTTCTTTTTATTCACTAGGAGAATGTAGTTTTTCCATCAGCTAAACAGAACTGGTCATGTGTAAAAATGAGCAGAAAGGAAGTAAAATGCAAAAAAAAGAAAAAAGGAGAACGAAAAACAAACTATGATTTAAACAGTTAGCTCACTAAGGATTCAGTAAAAATGGGCTATTTGCTAGTAGTAATTTTGCTTTTTTTTCGTGAACACTAAATGAATCTGCCCAATTTGTTCATCTCAAGCAGTTTATTAGGCAAAAGGCAAATGCTAGTAGAGAAGCTGAAAATGTTTATGATTCCTTCGATTTAGTTTTCTGATGTTTTAGACTAGACTAATAGAATTGTGGTTCTTGTGCCTAGGAAATCGACTGACTGTTAACCAGCGCTTGTTGACTTCAGGTCCGATTTACGAAAGTATCGGATACTAGATAGATAGTATTGCTAACGTCATTTAAACTGTGAGCGAATGAACTAGTGTATAATAAATAGAGTAGGAAATTCATTCGGTGTGTCGTCATTCATTTGTTAAAAGAGATAGTAACATAAAATTTAGTTTCAATTTCTGGGTAAAAAGGTGCAGGATATGTTTTGACTAGTCACCTTTCAGGATTGCCTCTGTGCGGTTAAATTTTTAAGAAATAGGTAGCGGTATATAAGTATAAAACTGGGGCACTGTGGTAGAGTATAACTCCATTATGGATAATATTTTATTTTGATAAGTCACACAGTGTTACACAGTAATAGGTAGCGGTTATTTTTTTTTAATCATTGATTGATTCCACACCGTATTTTTGGTACAAGTATGGAATTCTCAGCATGTGATATCGGTAGCCCGAAATTTTCAGGCCGACCATTTACATCGGGTATACGCCGGCAGGGGATTGAACCCCGGACCATGTGTATGACCGGCGAGAGTCCTAACCGCTGTGCCACCGACGCACATTCATTAGTATCAACCCGAAGTGATGGCAGATCCAAAAGATTTCTTATAAAGTGCATCACTTAAGTTCGATTTTTGTACGGGTCAAACAAATAGAAAAGTTTAGTTGGCAGCGTTGAGCTATTATCCTTTATTGACTTTAGCACTGCAATAGGAACAGATTTTCCAGGTTAAGATAAATTAGTCCAATTTCATAGGATTTTCGTCAGCTGTGCAGAACTTTATCTAAGTAGAATTAAAATGTCAAAAAAGCGAAGGCTTGATAAAAACTATGTAGGGAGTTAGAATCATCAGTCAAAATCAAAACAGAGACTTTGCTTTTTATAGGAGGAGATGGTGACGCAATCATGTGAAGGCTTATTTAATCAAAATGAGAGAAATGGAAAGTTTCAAAGGTATTGAAAGACAAAAGGAGAGTAGACTAATGGGAATGTCAAGTTATTTCATGAAGAAGAACTACGAATCACTAATGATGTCATGTGGCGTTTCCCGTTGGGATTCCACTTAAGCGATTGCCTGAAGCGCGATGTCACCAACAGTCTCCAAATCAATCGCCATTTTCCTCGACATAATTGCTCAGCAGTAGGTTCTTGGTTGGTTCGTCTCCAGAGTTTCTTGTTACTGGTTCTTTCTGGTCAGCCAGTTGACCTTCGAAATGGAGTCAGCGAATGCAGGTGTCGATAAAATTCTGCAGTGGCCCGTTGGAAATGCTTTCCGTGACTCGCACACCATGTTTCTGAAACATATAGAAGAACTGGCTTAACAGAAGTGTTGAAGATCCGAATTCTGTTCTTCGTAGTTAGTGCAGAAGATTTCCCAACTGATTTCAGAGTGACAAAAATTTGTCTTGCCTTTCCGATTCTCGCTTTGATATCTTCCTTCGTTCCGCCTGTAGCTGAAACCATGACCCAGACGATGGATGCTGTGAATTTCCTGGAATAATTTCAGTGGCGAATCAGTTAGAATAATTATAAAATCACTTAGAATGATCCCAGCCTGTTTACAAAATCAAAACAGTATCGTTTTGTTTTTCATTCATTGGGAAATACAAAAAAACATTTATTATAATGAAGATTTTTCTGAATGATTTGTTGTGCAAGCCACAGATTTATCGAAAGAATTACTCGGATTTTTACTAACCATCAAAACATACCTTCTAAATACGTTGGGTTCCGAGTGGGGTATTGTGCTTCACCAGTGCACCTTTATCTCACTTTGTTCGGTTCTGTTTTTTTGGCTGGCTGTACGATATATGCCGCCCCTACTGTAAAAACCAAATCTTCGGTTTCATTCGAGCAATGGACTGGTGCGTGGTATCACTCAACTGTCTTCTTAGTGTAAATCTAATCCATCCTCCATATTTCTCTCCCATATTTGTCCGCCAATAGCTTCTCCACCGATCAGAGTTCCTTGTACGTTTTCCCCTCTGGTCAGCTATCTGATCTTCAGTGTGGAAACACAGAAGTTATGTGCTGACGAAATCCTGCGATGGCTTGCTGGAAATCCTCCTCGTGACACGCTAAGTACTCAGTGTCTTGAAGTTAGCTTTGAAATTTCGAATCTTAATTATTATTATCATTCAGGTTTATTTCTGGCGAGAATATTAACAGAAGGCTGAAACTGTCTTCTCTTCACTTCATAGTTTGCTAGTACTTTATGAGTAGGTCGGTTTCCAGTAATGGCTGATTTCTTCGAGTTAAAAATTGGAATTTTCAAGTTATTTCTCGGATTACGCTGACTGTAATCAATTCAGATCTGTACTAACTAAACATTCCAAGGAGAAATTTATTCGCAATTAAAAACTAAGTGATTACAGGATTTCATCATGAGCTGACATCAGTTAGAGAACCATTGAAAAACTAACTCAGGGTACTTGACAGCTGTTTCGTCCGAATGCCTGTGACTATTCATCACCTCTAGGACCCAGGACCTTCTGGTTACAAGACGACCTCATAGACCAAAAGCCACATTAGAACGATCCAATGGACAGCCCATGAATTCCAGCTTCTGTCATCTCACAGTAAAGCGCGACCACTAGCTAATGTGATCGGTAGGTAATTACCTGAGTTCTAGTTAGAAGTCGCCACCAGTGGGGTGCAGCAGGTCACAGTGTGAGGAGAAATACTCGCCACCGATGACAATGGATAGTGGTCATCCTATACTGTGAAATAGCAGATGTTGGAATTTATGAGTTAGTCATTGGATGGGGTCGGGTCCTCGTGGCTTGATGGTCTACGAGCTCGCCGTGTAGCCAGAAGATCCTGGGTGGTGTGAACCCAAGTGGGATGGGTGTTTACTGCTAAAGAGCAGTTCCAAACTAGGCTGATGAAACAGCTGTCTAGTACTCCCAGCTGGTTTTCCCATGGTTCTCTAACCGATGTCAGCTAATGATGAAGTCCTGTGACCAATCAATCAAATCCCCGTGAACCAACACTTGAAAAACAAAGTAAACATGACAGTAGTCTGCTCCATCTGCTTAAGAGTATAGCTGGCTGGTGTAGTTGATTTCAAGGGTCACGGAAGGAAGCAGTAACTACAATAATAATAACAACAACATTATTATTATTCCCTTGGGTTCCTACTGGAACATAGGGCTTCAACTGCACGCCTCCACTTGCTTCTGTCTTCTGCTGTACTTTTCACCTGCATCCATGTTAGTCCATTCTGTTTCAACTCCTCTTCACACAATCTCCTCCATGTCACACTTGGAAGTCCCACTTGCCACTTCTTTTTCGGATTTCACTCGAGTGATGGCCTGACGCGCTATGTCACCCTGGGGACTCCTCAGTCAGTGAGTGTCCAATCCATCTCCACTTTCTCCTGCATATTTGTTGGGCAATTGGTTCTTGTTTTGTTTGTTCCCACAGTTTCTTGTTCGTTCTTGTCCTTTCCGGCCATCTGATCTTCAGTATAGAGCGAAGACAGCTGGTGATAAAGGTCTGCAACAGGCTGTTGGAAATATTCTTTGTGACCCGCCAAGTTTCTGATCCATCCGTATAGAAGAACTGACTGACTTGACGTTCGTATTGAAAATCCGAATCACTTTGTTGTTGATGCAGGCTGAGTGACGAAGATTATTTCCAGATTGGTTTCAGGTTGATGAATGTGTTTCTCGCCTTCCCGATTCCCGATTTGACGTCCTCGTCCGTTCCTCGTGTAGTTGAGACAATGCTCCCTAGACAAATGGTGAATGTAGTGACCTCTTTCAAATCCCTCCCGTTGATGGTGATTGGCACTGGATGTTGTTGCTGCTGTTGTTGTTGGTTGGTTATTTTCATAACCTCCGTCTTGTCTATGTTCACCTGCAGTCCTGTCTTTGCTTCTTCTTCGACGAGTTAGTTTGTCGGTTTTCGCTTGTAAGTCTTCGATTTTGTGTGACATCAAACATAAGTCATCCACGCGCGAAATCCAGGTCTTCTAGGTTCTTCACGTCGGTCCAGGATATCCCTGTCTTCTCGTTTCCCACTGTCTGACGCATAATCCAGTCCACCACCACGATTAGGAATATCATTGGTGATAATAAGCTCCCTTGTCTGACTCCTGTGTTTACTCCAAACGCCTCACTGAGTTTTCCGTTGTGGATCACTTAACATGTGTCGTTGTCGTACAGCTGTTGAATAAGGTTGATGAGTATTTGGGGTACGCCGTAGTACTTGAGTAGTTTCCAAATTACTTCGCGGTCAACGCTGTCGAAGGCCTTCTCAAGTCTATAAAGTTGAGGTAGAGGTTAATAACAACAACAACAACAAGAAAAACAAAAAAAACAATTATTGTACTACACCCCTCAAAGACACGAAGGATACGGCAATTTTAATCTTACTTTATTACACATACTAATTTAAGCCATTTCGTACTTAGTTTAAAAGTGACAAGAGACAAATTGTTGAGCGATGAGTAATCGCTATGTTATCGCTAAACACTGAACATCGACATCATCGACATATTTAAATTCTTCTGATTATGAAAAACAAACTATGTATTGTATACAATCACTTAGTTAAAATATTATTTTTATTCACTGTAATAATCTAGTCTTAACATGCTCAATGAAGCACTTGTTTTGACTATATATATATATATATATATATATGTACAGATTAGTAAAAGTATGAGGGGATTAGGAACAGTGCAAAAGTGATAATATATATTTACAAATAACTTGGTTGACAAGGTTGTGAAATAACTAGTGATATTTGTGTTTTGTTTTTGGAAAAGGCATATCTGTCCTTAAAAATCTAAATTTTTCAGCTTGATACAGGAAACTTTTTTTTGTCATCCTAAAAATCTTTTGTGTGTGTGTGTTTTTCTTTCTTTCCTTCTTTTTTTCTATTTTGCAGAAACGATAATTTGACAGGCGCCAGATATACTACACAATATTTTTTTCATATATGAGTACGTTTCATTCAGCATTGTGTGTTTTGGCTATCTTGTCATAAAACAAAAATAAAACAAAGTATATTTTTATGGATATATATATGTATGTCTTAATACACCCTGTTTATTATCTACAATTCTCCCCTACACTGAGTTTATGAATGTCAGCAGCAGTAGCAGCACTAAGAAAGATGGATTATCGCAATAAGGAGTCTGTTGTGCAAGTACACAATTATGTGTCTATTTACTGAAAGATTCAATGCAAAACACACGTAAGTACAAGTTCAGTCATGTCGACATTTGGGTGGCCGTACAAATAATAATAATAATAGTAGTAGTAGTATTATGAAATTCTTGATCGTACTACACATTTTTTTTTGTATGAAATTATTCTGCCAGAAGAAGAGATATGTAAAAAATAAAATGACGACTGTAAATCAGGAAAAATTTCTGTGTCTAAAACTTATTTTCTGTTGTTTTTTTTTTGTTTACTTACAATCATGGTGCGTATTTTGCTTGAGTTTTAGTGACAGGCGATTGTTTGTAAGAGATCATACATATATATACACGTATATTCAAATGACAAGATGAAAACTGCAAGGCTCCAGTCGTTACGATCAGCTGGTGGAGCAACTTTTCAAGGCAGTAGTAATCTTCAGAAAACTAAGATGGATTATACATTATTTAAAAAAGAAGGCTGACTGGCGTTAATTAATTGCATTATCTCATTCTGACAGTACAGCAGTACAGCAGTCTGCATTATCAGTCGTCAGATATCAAGGCGACAAAAATACAATAGACTTCCTGTCTAGTAGTAGTCAGCTTTAGGTTGATTTGATATCGCCAAGATATATATATATATTATAATCATTAAATCAAATTAGAAAGAAATTCTGCTCTATTTTGGTCCTTTGCATCAATGTGTATCTCTGAATTTTGTTCTGGATATTGGCCTGATCAAGGTTAATTCAGTTTCTTCATGCTTGCAGAGCTAAAATAATTGTCATGTAAAGTGCTATCAGATGACACATACCTAAAAAAGGATTTGGGAGTGTTACTCTGCTTACTAGTGTATTCCTGTGTGACGAGTTTTATGCGATCAGATGAAAGGTAAATGCAGCACAGATCAGTGAAGCTATGCATTTCGTAATTGTAGATAAACTTCATTACGGTAGACTTTGGCTTCTCATTCATAAAAACAACAGTGGCCACTGGAATATTCATCCTCTCTGTTATAAAACTCTAATTATTTAAAAGAAGTAAAGAGTATTTTAAAGTTTTGGAATGGTTAAGTGTTGAAAAAGTTCTCGAGCAGAACAGACAAATAAAAAAGAAAATCATGCGATTTCCTTTATGTGGATTCTATATAAAACTAACGGTAAATAATACTTCATCTGCTCATGAAGCCCATAGACCAGGAAGCTTCGGTGGTTCACTGGTAGAATGTCCGCCGACTAACCACGTAGTACAGATTCAACTCCCAGCCGACGCACTCCTAAACCTCACTCAGCTTGGAGTAAACTCGGTAAGGCGGGAGAGTTGCAAGTAAGGCTTGCAAGCCCACCCCTTAAAATGAACAACACCATTGCTACTGAAACTGCAAAGCTCAAAGCTGAATCCCCATGTTCCAGTGAGAACGCAAAGGAGCAAAAAAAAAGACTAAGAGGTAAATTTTCAACGCAAACATGATTTTCAAAGTTGTGTGGTGTAATATGATTATGAACAATAAACTGTGCCTGAAACGTCATGGAACTACTTACTACCATAGTGTCCAACTTCTACGCGTACACAAAATGATTTTGCCGTATTAAATTCGCTCTGACAATGAATGCAATGCACAAAAGATGGTGCATCATATCTTTCCTAAATCAGCTATATAAAACCCAAGTGGGTCAGTACTACTGACGAGTCCAAATTTAGGACGCAACAGCCATTCAGCACTCCTTGGTTTGAAACAGATATAGCACACAAGCCAGCTAGTCAGCACAATCACTTCATTCGATATCGTGCAAACCAAAAGATCCAACAGAAAAAGAAGGTAAAATTAATCCCGTTTACAAAATAAATTGTTTGAACTGTAACAGACATCACATTAGCCAAAGTGGGTGTCCTCTTCGTATTCGAATCCGAGAACACAAAGTGGCTGTAAAAAGACACGATACATATTCTTTCACATCGATGCATGTAGATAGTTATGGACATCAATTTGATTGGGATAATGTCGAAATTTTAAACAGAGGAAACACCAAAAATGCATTCAAGTGTTGGTTTGTAGTGATTTGATTGGTTACAGGATTTCATCATGAGCTGACATTAGTTAGAGAACCACTGGAAAACCTGGGAGTACTGGACAGCTGTCTCGTCCTAGTTTGGGACCGGCTCTTCAGCAGTACGCAACCACCGGGATTCGAAACCAGGACCTTCTGGTTACAAGGCAAGCTCGTATACCATTAAGCCACTGGGACCCGATCCAATGGCCCATGAATTCTAACTTCTGCCAATTCATGACATAGAGCGATCAACCCAACCCAAAGTCGTGACCAGTAGGGTGCAGCAGGTCGGGCGTGAGGACAAATACTCGCCGAAGACATTGGCTAGGGGTCGTACTATGTCGTGAATTGGCAGAAGTTAGAATTCATACACTGGCCATTGGATCGGGTCCCAGTGGCTCAATGGTATACGAGCTTGCCTTGTAACCAGAAGGTCCTGGTTTCGAATCCCGGTGGTTGCGTACTGCTGAAGAGCCGGTCCCAAACTAGGACGAGACAGCTGTCCAGTACTCCCAGGTTTTCCAGTGGTTCTCTAACTAATGTCAGCTCATGATGAAATCCTGTAACAAAAAATGCAGTCAGGGAATTCCTAGATGCCTGATACTCAAGTGAATCAGGCAGCAACTAATAAACACATTCACACACACACACTTTGAATTTCAAGCCAATAAAAATGATCAACAGAGGCGTAAATCAACAGCTAATCAAGGAACTGGATGGCGGGAGATACAATTACATAGTCACTGCATTCAAACAAGTTCATTTTATATTAAAACCTACACTGAAAATGTTGTCTGGAGAGGGGACAATAAAAGTTTCGCAGCTCCGAGAAACACAACTAATTTAATACTCCCTGATCTTCCAACTGTCCCCTAAATGATGTCAGTCCATGATCAAACCTGTGGTTGAAAAGAGTTGCACAAAACTATTCTGATAGCAAATGGAGTTTTGTAGAAATTCTCTAAGCAAAATTTCACTCCAATGAACCAAGTGCGCTTACCGCTGTCTTTCAAAAGAACAGTATCCGATTAAAAATCAATAATCTCACTGGTGAAAGAGTGAGTTTTTGCTTTAATATGTCGCTTAGAGTAAATTAATTTCCGACAGCTTTAAATTAATAGTCTTAACATAAACAAATTTCTAAAAGTGTCTTGAATATTTGTACTTTCTCTCTGTTTATGTATATATAAATATATGAATTTGATGAAGGGCATACAGAACCTTCTCTTTATCAAAAAACTAATCCCACTTAGTGAGCAGTTTACAACTGACTTACCAGCCAATAAATAGCATAATAGCGTTTCTCAACATTTTCGCAACATATGGTTATTGAAATCAGAAAGCAACAGGTTGACATATGGCTGGTCTAGTAAGCCGATTTTCAAGTACAGACATTTCACCAAGTGTGTTTATTCATAATAAGCTATAAGGTGTGCATTTATCCTCATTTTTCTAATCATTGTACTTTATCGTTGGGAATTGAGTTAGTGTTAAGGATTGTATTATTATTATTTATTATTATTATTAATTTACTGCGTGAATTATTTTGAATGCCGGGATAAAAAAAATTCATCAAAAAACATCAAAGTGATAAGCTTTCGGGATAAAATAGAATAATTGTTTCAAAACTTATCCTTCCCACTAGTTGAATGGTTCTCATCTAACCAATGCTCCTAGATAAATAGATACAGAAGAAAATGGTGTACTTATCAATTTACTTGTTCATGTATAATCCCCATCCAGGCATTAATGAAAACAAAACACGTAGATCAGCGAAGAGCCTCTTTTCGGCGAATTCACTTTCTTAGCTGTACAATCGCAAATATGTGTTATTGTGCATGTATGTGTACATTAAGTTTGCTAAATAAAAATACAACTGGTTATGGATATTTTAACTAAACAGGTGAAAATTAGTAAGTTTTGGGTGGAGTTACGTAATGCAAAGACGGTCAAATAAATTAGGTGTTTTAATAAAACTCGTGTAGTAACAAAGGTGATGAGTTGTCACAAACAGTTGTTAAAACAAGTTATGTTTTAATATGAATAATTTGATGGGTGAGTTTTATTCAGGATGCACATAGGAACAGAGTAGATAATACGAAATTACGTAAGAGTTCTAAATGAATACAAGAATCATAAGCAATTAAAGAAACAGGCAAAAAAACAAAATTAAGTCATCAAAATAATTAAAAAAAAACAAATTAAATCAAAAAAGTTGTTACCAAGACAGTAGAAGTGGTTGAGTAATCCTCTTTTGTATGCACAGCTCTCTTTATAAACTTGGATTTCAAGGGAGATTTAGCAAGCGATATTCTCAAGAGAAGGATCACATCATCTCTGAGAAGAACATTCTTCGCAGCAACGCTAAGAATAGTGTTCTCCAGTCGCCCACTGATCTGCAGAAGCCTCAAGAACAAGATCCCGCATCTGACCACTTCTATGTGCATATACCAGTTCACCTGCTGCTGTGGAGCCAGCCAGGTACGTCGGTCGTTCGATTCGCACCCTGTCCAAGAGGATTCAAGAACACTATCCAACATGGTCGCGAAAAGGCAATAGTGATGCAATAAGGAGTGTGATAATTGAACACCTGGTTAACACTGATCATTCCATTTCAACAAACGCCTCTTGCTTCAAAGTAATCTACAGAGTCAAGAATAACCTATCAAAAGCAATACGGTTTCGTCTTCTTTGTATCTCTGAAGCTCTGGCCATTCACATAGAAAAACCGGAGCTGTGCATACAAACGAGGATTACTCAACCACTTCTACTGTCATGGTAACAACCTTTTTGGTCTGATTTGATTTTTTTGATTTTGATGACTTAATTTTGTTTCTTTGCCTGTTCTTTAATTGCTTATAATTCCTGTATTCATTTTGAACTCTTACGTAATTTCGTATTGTCTACTTTGTTCTTATGTGCATCCTGAGTAAAACTCACTCACCAAACTATTCATATTATTACATAACTTCTTTTTTAACAACTGTTTGTGACAACTCATCACCTTTGTTACTACCATAATTTCACTAACACCTAATTTTCTTGACTGATTTTGCATTACGTAGCTCCGATTACCAATCTTCACCTGTTTAGTTTAAATAACTATAACCAATTGTATTTTTGTTTGATAAACTTAATGTACACATACATACAAAATACCACATATATATTTGCGATTGTAGAGCTAAGAAAAGGAATTCACCGCCGAAATGAGACTCTTCGCTGATCTACGTGTTTTGTTTTCATTAGTTTACGTGTTCTCTCTGTTTGCTTCATCAGTGTCAATAAGAAGTTATACACTCAACTTGATTTGAAAACTATTCAGCCTTCATTTGGATTGAATGGGCACTAATCAGTGCGTTTTTTAGCGAAACATTTCAAAGCCTAATGTAGCCCACCACCTTCATGGTCTCATCAAGATGCTTCAAGAACCTAGAACTAGAAGATGAATAAGTTTTAAAAATACAGACGGTTTCTTTTAATCCCGAAATTTTTGAAAAAAAGATTGCCGATTTTCGGAAGTACATCAAATTCTCTCACTTAAATTTTTTTCTAAACTCTGTTATTAATCATTTCCGAAGGGAAAAGTTTTCCCACCTTCATTGACCAGAAGCGTGCCACCTTTTTCGGCCTTGTCTCCATTATTTTGACTTTTGAAATCTGCTTTAAATAACTAGTGGTTTGTTTAGACAATGTGTTCTGTGAAAAATACATATTTTGTTTTGAAAGTTTAGCGGGAGTTGGATTAAACATGTAGTTTTTTTATCGTGTGATATCAAATTCTATGAGTGAATATGAAAAGCCTGTTTAGTTATCTAAATTATACCTCTGAAACGGTTAAAGCATTTCATATTGCTCCATTTTTAGCAACAAGAAACTCTGGTAACTGACCAGCTAACAAGGTGTTACCCAATTAATATGGAGACGAATTGTATATACTCTGGGAAGCATTTCAAATGACACCATGCCCCAGACCGTCGAACAGAACCCACCTGAGAAGCAACATATTGGTTGTCTACGGCTGATGTGCCAAAGATTATGTTAGGAGAGGAAGAGAGAGCCTGTGAGCAGTGGTAAAGCTAGTTATCTGGAAGTGATAGCTGTGGACCGAGTGCAATAGGGACTTTCTGACGAAGCCTTATTTTCCACTCAGTACTCAAGGAAAGAATAAATATTAATAATACTAAAATAATTTAGTTTTTATGCCGAGAGATCTCTCGTCAGTAATCAAACGAATTTTAAGTGGATTTTCAAAGTTCATCTGAAAATCACCACAAATTACTTGATGAGTAAGTGAACCATAAAGGGGTTTTAAAAATCACTTTAAATCAAAACTGTGTGGTCTTCATGCAGATTGTTGTCCTTTTGAGAGTTATCTGTAACCATGACAACTCCATCTAGCTTAAAGTTGACAAAATGTATATCTGACAGTCATCGTGATTTATCCGTGGAAGTGATTATTATTCCTTATTATTATTTCTTTTAGTTCCTAGAGGAACATAGGGTTTCAGACGCACGTCCACATTGCGTTCGGTTCTCTACCAACGTTTTTAGCTGGCTACACGTCTACCCACGTGCTTTCATCTCCTCTTCACAATACCTCCTCCAAGTCAGCCCCGCACTGACGACCAACTCGCCACTTCTCATTCGATTTCCACTCGAGCGATGGCCCGGCGTGTGATGTCACTTCATGGCTTGTTTTCTCGGAGTATGACCAACCCACCTCCATTTCTTCCTGCATATTTCTTGCACAATTGGTCCCTGCTGAGCCGGTTCGCTCAGTGCCAGAGATCCTACCCTGTTGCTGATCTTTTCTAACCGGCCATCTGATCTTGAGTGGTAATGAACGAAGACAGCTTTTGATGAAGGTGAGTAGTTTGTTCAGAATGCCCTACATGACGCGACACGGCGCCAAGTCTGTGATCCGTAAAGTAATTAGTACTGACTTCACATCGGAGTTGAAAATCCAGATCTTATTATATTCATGCTGAGTGCTGTTGACCTCCACACAGTCTTGAGAGTAGTGAAAGCTTGTCTTGCTTTTCCCATTCTTGCTTTGATATCCTCATCAGTTCCACCCGCCTATAGTTGAAACGACGCTTCCCAGGTATGTGGGTGGGTAGGTAAAGGAGTTTGCTTTTTTCAGATTTCTCCCATTTATGCTGATTGTTGTCTGTTGCTGTTGCTGTTACTGCTGACCTGGAATCTTCATCACCTACGTCTGTCTTCTCTATGTCCATCTGAAGGACTATCTTCTCTGAATGCTTCTTCTGCTTTTCACTTCCGTGGAAGCATAACTGAGGAATTACAATAAAGACTGTTATGTTTACGGTAGTATAACTTCATCACAGTAACTGATACAATGGAAAACTTCAATTAGAAGAAAAGTATCTTGAAAAATTTACATGGTACACTCTACGTTTTCTTGTTAATTCAGCCATCAATTAAAACAATTAAGTCTTTTCTATCTTCATACTAAAAGTTCCAGTCTTTATTTTTCTTTATTCACAGGCTAGAAATAACCACTAGTCACTGAGAAGAAACTATGGCGATTATACAGTGAGAATTCTAAAAATAAACAATAATTTTCAAAAGCAGAAACCGTTATGTCCACTTTTACCAATATGTCCTAGGTGAAGTAAATGGGAACTAATAAGGAAAATATTGAATCTATGAGGATCTCTATTTTTAGAAAGCTGTAAGTCATGAGTTCTGGAGACAGCTTCATAAGTAAATATCCTTTACTAAACTCATTATATGATTAATTATTTAGCCAAATACTAAAGTTAAAACCCTATTTTGTGGGTTGATATGGAGTTTAACAGTGAGACGGGCAGAATATCCTAAAAATGGCTATCGTTTGGGTAACTGAAAAATATGCAGTGGCATTGAATATTCATGAGAACCTATGCTGCAGCCGGGACTCATGAATGAATTATAAATAATTACTACTACTATTATTATTGTTTTTGGATGTGTTGATCAACTTCAAGTTAGACAACCATTGAAAATAAGGGAGTACTGAACGGTTATTTCGTCCTGGTTTAGCACTCTTCATCAGTATACATTCAGGACCTTAAGGTTGCAAGACTAACTAACCAACACTTGAAAATTGATCTGGTGCTCACGACTGACTATTTACATGGTGATGTTGACTGAATTTCTACTAGGAGGCTGTGACTAGTGGTATAGACCAAGATGAGTATGAGGGCTGACACTCTTCTGTGACATTGACCGGCAGTGGCGCCATATATATCGAGAAGGGGAAAAAGTTAGAATTCATGGACAATTGGCTTCTGTTCCAGTAGCCGAGTTATTAACGAGCTGGCCTAGTTACATGAAGGTCTAGAGTTCGATCCTTTATGGGAACATCAGCACATACTAATGGAGTGTTATCTCTAGTTCTCAGTGGTTCTCTAACTGAAGTTAGTCTGTGATCAAACTTGGTATAGTTGAATGTTTAACCAAAAAATGAAATGTTGGAGGATTTCATCATGAGCTAACATCGGTTAGACAACAATTGAGAAACCATCTGGGAGTACTGAGTAACTGTTTCATCCTAGCGCTTGGAACTCTTCATCAGTACTGACTGTCTGAGGTTCGAATCCAGGACCTTCTGGTTACAAGGCGAGCTAGCTCGTAAACCATTAAGCCACTGGGACCCAGCAGGTCCTGGGTTCAAACCCTGGCGGCGGGTGGGCACTGCTGAAGAGCCGGTCCCAAACTAGGACAACGGAAACAGCTGTCCAGTACTCCCTGCAGGTTTTCCAATGGTTCTCTAACTGATATCAGCTCATGATCAAATCCTCCAACCAATCAAACATAATCCCTAGGAAACCATTGCTTGAAAATTGAAATGTCTTCGGTCACTTTTAGCACGATAAGTTGTTGGAGTTTATCAAAGAAAATAACTGTGGCACGCTAACAATTACTAACAGAAAAAAAGGATAGTTATTCCAGAGCATGAACTGAAGTAATGAATGATATTCAGTAAGACCGAAATATCTATGTGACGAGCGAAATGTGGACACTTCTTCAATCGATAAATTCCTTTGGAAAGTAAAGAAATTAGTTTAACCAGGAAGCTATTTATTTGTAACTCATTGACTTCATTACTTAATACTTCAGGACATCTTCAGATAAACAGATGCATGGTGTTCTTTGTCAAACAGGATTCGACTGTTTCTACACTATTTGAAAATTATGATCACGCAATGGGCCATTGAGAGTGAAAAGACAGAAATACGTTTAGCCGACAGTACGACTCTAGAACACCTAGACTTCACGGATGATTCATGTTTAACGTCACACAAAATCGAAGACCTACAGTAGAAAACCAATAAGTTGGCAGCAAGGATACGAATTCCAATGAAAATAGGGAGGAAAGAGGTGACGAAGATACTTAGCCGACAATAACAAGC
The DNA here is from genome assembly GCA_944472155.2 of Trichobilharzia szidati. Taxonomy (NCBI): domain Eukaryota; kingdom Metazoa; phylum Platyhelminthes; class Trematoda; order Strigeidida; family Schistosomatidae; genus Trichobilharzia; species Trichobilharzia szidati. The sequence goes on from OX235279.1 coordinate 163,777,891, forward strand.
ACCAGTCACTATCAACGGAAGAGGGAATTCAGCTGTTTCACTTATTTCGGCAGACTTTCATTAATCTATTCCACTAAGCATAAGGAGGAAGACTGGGATTTTCAATACTAATGTCAAGTTAGTAAGTATTTCTATATGGTTCTGTGACTTCGCAGTCACATCACCAGAAGCATTTCAAACAGGCTAGTGACGTTTAACAACAGATGCTTTCTCGCCATACTGAAAATCAAATGGCCGGCTACAAGCAACTAGGTCGAGCAACGAATCAATAACTTATCGCCCAACAAATATTCAGAAGAAAATGGAGGTGGATCCGACATAGAATGAGGACACCTTTGAGTGAAATCACTCTCCAGACAGGCCCTCGAGTGGAACTCGAATAGGAAACGACAAGTTTGGCGTTGGTTAGGGATTGACATAGAGGAGATCATTTGGTGAGGCGGAGATTAGAGCTGATGGACAGTCGTGGGACTAGCTAAAGAGGACTGTAGAGAACAGAATGTGTTTCTGTGTTCCACTTGAAACCTAAAGGATTAATAGTAGTATGAAAATCACATAAAATCCTTCTGTTCCAGGACTGTGCAGCGCTTTAAGTAACCACTGCTTGAACGACTTCGAGCTCATTTGCGGTTGGCTTCAACAAGAAATAACTCTTGTGATTGTTGTGTGACCGCCTATTCCGCTAGACCTGAGCTCTGGCCACACTACCTGCTGACTCTTTAGCCTGGGTCACCTAGCCTGATGACCAGGCTGACATTAACATCGTCCCAACTAGTGAAGGACGAAAAGAAAACATTGACGGCTGCTCAAAGATGTATTTATTAGTGATGATATGAGTGCCATCGCTGAGCTCTTGTCCCTTGAAAATTATATACCGCCCACCATGTGTTTCAATCAGCACGGATAAATAAATTGATCGTTGACGGTGAAACCGTTGAGGTTCATTTAAGTTAATTAACTTTTTTGATCCCGTACACTGCATTGCAGAATTATACTACGCAATTAATAGTGTTCTCTGAGCTGGTTGGTTTAGTTGCGGAGCTTTCGTCGTCCTTCTGGACAACATCTTCGGCGCCATATTTAGCACAAAGTGAAATGATTTAAATTTCTTCATGAGTGATGTAATTGCGTCTCCTGGTAACTGTCTTTACATATGTATTGACCATTTTCTATTGACTTGGATTTTAAACTTTTTGGTCACCTGATTTACTTTTTATTAGTTGGTATATTTCGTCTATATTAATATGTTTGTTAATTGCATATTCGTTTGGGCACCAGGCTTCTAGGAATTCCCTGGCACTTCTGGTGTTTCCTATGTTTAAAATTTCGACATTATCCCAATCAAATTGATGTCCATAACTGTCTATATACATTGATGCTAAGGAATACATATCGTGTCTTTTCACGGCTGATTTGTGTTCTTCGATTCTGATTAGAAGGGGACGCCCACTTTGACTGATGTAATGTTTGTTGCAGTTCATACAATTTATTTTGTTAATGGTATTAATTTTATCTCCTTTTTCTGTTGGATTTGTTGGTTTGCTTAATATCGAATAAGGCGATTTTACTGGCTTGTGTGCTATATCTATGTCAAACGGTTTAAGTATTCTAGCTGTTATTTCAGAGATATTTCTCATGTATGGTAGAATGAATTTTCTTGTGGTCTTTGATGATGGTTGTTTGTTGGTGTTTTGATTCGACTTTAAACACTTTTTGATGAAATTTTGTGGATAACCATTCTTTTTGAAGACCGTTTATAGGTACTTTTCTTCAATTCTCTTCAACTCTGGAGTGCTACAATGTGTTTGAACTCTTTTAAACAATGTCTGCACACAGTTTCGTTTGTGAGTAATTGGATAATTGATAGTATAGTTGAGTATTTGATCTGTGTGCGTTGATTTTCTACATACTTGTGTTTCTAAATCTCCTGTGTTGATTCTCCTGATTTGACACTAGTAACTAGTGTGATGTGTCTAGTCCTCTCTTTGGTGCAGACTGAATTCTATCAGTCAGGTTGTAATGTGGCCACCATTCTAGGTAGCTCGCCATCACGGTGTACATTGTTTGTGATGATATTAAATGGTTGGAGGCAATCGGCCACAGGAAGCCTTGCTTGACCTAGGTTTCGTGCTAGTTGGCACTCATCAGCAAGGCGTGTCTGCAACCTTGAAGGAACTCATGTCCCTTCTGAGATTCGAACCCGCGTCACCCAGTGCTGCCAATAGTCAGAGACGTTACTACTTCGTTTGCTGTCCTTTTTACCCTTTCAAGTTTTGTGTACGTTCCTTTTTTCCTTGTGAACCTTTCATGTTACAGACAAATAAACAAACAAATGAAACAGAAAATAAAAATAGCCATATAAAAATAATAATAATAATTATCCCTGAAATACTCAGATTATTACATATAATTAAGCCTCAAATATGTCTGTGTATGTAGAGGCGGTTAATATATAAAACAATGGAGATTATTTCTCCTGAATATGAGGTTAATTTGCATTGACATGAATAGTTGTGCACACTCGTTCAGTGTTGTGTACGTGTGCGTGGGTGGGTTCATATGTTTGTATGCACATATTCGTCTAATACAGTTTCAGATAAAGGGTCTAAACGTGTACAGATAACTGAGGTTTGCTGTCATGTTCCTTTTTTTTCCTGACTTCAGTTTGCTTTGATTTTATTGTTATCTCTCTCTCGCCCTCTGGTCCATTGAAATCTCAATGTTTGACGATAAGAGTAAGTAAAGCAAAGCAGAAGAAGCAAATAACACACTGATGTCTGGACAAAGGGATTACAATATTAAAAGAAAGTAAGAGCCATTTTCATCAAATATTCGTCATCACCATGATGATAGAAAGGACCGCCTACTGTTTCATTTTTTTATGATGATGATTAGTTTATTCAACTGGTAACTGTCATTTGAACCCACTTTTTTCTTATACTCCGTCTGTCTACTTTGATGACAATTCTCTCTCACACATACGCACACACACACACACACATGGACACATATGCACAGATGTGTGCATGAATGTACTTTGCATTAATTTAACTGTAGTAGTAGCGTGCAGTGTACTTAAATTTTGTCTGGATTTGATATGCACTATAGGCACTATACATGCCTGTTTAATGAAAAAAAGAAAAATTTATGCAACGCCATAGTTGATATATATTAGAAGCATGAATAACTATATGTAAATTGGTGTTTTTCTAACTGAAGCCTGCTAACTGGTCTGCTCTCTCGAATACTATTGTTAATAGGACTGATATAATAATAATAATAGATTTGAAAACTAGAGTGCACTGGGCGTAGTTTGGGACTCTTCGGAAGTGCGCACGTATGACTTCCCCAGAGATGCAGCCCCTGGACTTTCAGACTGCAAGATCAGCTCCTTGACCATTCACTCACTAGGTTATTCAGTCCTTGATGGGTTCAAGGGCGTGAACTTCTGAAGAGTACCACCACACCAGGACCAGTGCTGCCTAGTTGTCAGTGATTCTCTAACTATTCCAAGCGTAGTATTGGTTTGTAGGAATTTGACTGGTTCCAACTTTGACAATGAGTCGGCATTGTAAGTTGAAGGTCCTCGATTCAATCCTTGGTGGGGTCATGGGTCCATAGTGCGTAAAGAACAAGAATCGGATTTTCAACACTGATGTCAAGTAACTGCTGTTATCATCTTTTATTTCGTTGCCTTCTCATCAGCTGCTTACAGGGCCAAGACATCATTAAATGTATCTACAAAAACAATTTTCAAGTATTGGTTTTGTAGGGATTTTGTTTGATTGCATGGAGGATTTCATCATGAGCTGACATCAGTTAAAGAATCACTGGAAAACCCGGGAGTACTGGACAACTGTCTCGTCCTAGTTTGGGACTCTTCAGCAATACGCATCCACCGGGAATCGAACCCAGGCTTGAACAAAATTTAGACTCGCATTCGGATGAAAAATATCTAGTTACCAGGGCAAAGAAAGGTTGATAATCGCTTCTTTCTGAACGCACAAATCAGGTTTCAGGCGCTTGATGGAAACGGCTTCAGAAAACTTAAGGAGAATTGGGGAATAAATGTATGAAACTGCTGTTATGTGATTCAAAGACTTGGCGTGACACCAAAAGCATTTCTGGAAGGTTTAAGACTTTTATCAACAGTTACATTCAGTTTATGCTGAAGATCAGATAACCGATCCGAAGTCGATTATCAACAAGGAACTCTAGCAATGGACCTACCAAGAACCTATTGTCCAACAAATATTCCGAACAGATGTACCGGACACACGTTGGGTGCAACCACGCTCTAGACAGGCTCTCAGGTGGAGTTCGGATGGGAAACAACGAGTTGGGTATAGGTTCGAGGGTGACATGGAGGAGATCGAATGAGGAGAAGACGAGAGATTATGAACAGTCATCGAGCCAGGTAAAGATGACTGCAGAAAACAGGATGAAATAAAAACGTACAGCTGAAGTTCTATGCTCTACTCGGAACCCGAGGGAATAATAATAGGTCGGGATTTCGAGAAATAATGAGTAGTACTTTACTGTCGCAGACGAAATCATTCACTGCTTTCAAACTTAAATAGGTCTCCTTATGTCCCTCTGTTACATTCGATGGTCTTTCACCTGTGAATTGCAAACTGCTGTAGAAATTTTGTCACGTTACTGGCTTTCCACTTTTCCAAAAGTAAATTAGAACCACAATAAGGTAAGCAACAGTTTACTGCAGCTCTGCTTAAAGGCTTCCTTAGTTTAGTCATTAATAAAAGAGACTGATTGTCGTCAAAGTTAGTTTAAGGTATCCAACACTCATATTTTGGATTTTACTGTTTTTTTAACCCTACGTAAAATAGTGGTGGATGGTTAAAGACTTATACCACTAGACGTCAAACACTTTCTTACAACTTATTGTTCTAGGAGTTTAATTCCTCACTAGTTCCCATGTCTAAAAGTTGCTATATGACAAAGTGATATCACTTATAAAGAGAACAGTTGCATCACAGACTGTTACTTAATCTTGGTCACAATGTGATCAGGTTATCGATGAATAGGTAGTCAGTAATTTTATTTTATTTTGATTACAGCTCGATGCCACACCGTATTTTCAGTACAAGTATGGAATTTTCAGCATGTGATATCGGTAGCCAAAATTTACAGGCCAACCATAGATATCGGGTGTGCGCCGGCAGGGGATCGAACCCCGGACCATGTGATGGTCGGCGAGAGTCCTAACCACTGTGCCACAGACGCACATGCATGAAATGTATGGTTTATGAGTCACATATACAGTTTCTTACGCCTGCTAACTTACCTAAGTATTCAGGGTTCTGTAAAATATGAGACTATAAAACAACTGATTTTCTTAGGTTGAAATTAGCATAAAAACTGTTTGAATAAAGAAAGAACGAACATATCTGGAGGATAATACGAGCTCATTTTATTCCGTGGATTCTCTTCAACTGCATACGTCGTAGAATGTAGATCAGGGTGCGTACATCTTTGAAAAAATCAATTACAAGTTACAAAATTTCTGACTATACATTTTACAATTTTGTTTAAGATGCACGCAGTTGAAGAGCGCCCATGAAATACGATGAGCTCGTATTTTCCTGCAAATATGTTCATTCTTTCTCTATTCAAACTAACAAAGGGAACCGGTTGTATGAAAAACTGTTTATCCTCGGTATTCAAGCTCTGTGATAGTCAGCCATGTTGGCTGTATCTGTTAAATTTATATAACTCCACTTTTAGTACACTGAATGAACTAAATAACACTGTTTTTACATTAGTAAGTCCTAGTTAACTGTGCGTCGGTGGCACAGTGGCTAGGACTCTCACCAAACATGCACATGGTCCATGGCTCGATCCCCGGCCACAGACACACTCCTTTACCTCGCTAAGCCAGAAATAATGCTGGTGAAGAGGAAAGGTTGGGCATGAGGCTAGCAACCCTATCCTGTAGAAATTAAACACTTCTATAGAAACTTCAAGCCACTAGCTTGAGGCCCTATGTTCCACTGGGGAACGTGAAGGAAAAAAGTCCTAGTTAACTTCATAAAACCAGATAAGTCTATATGCGCTTATACACTGATTTGTAACTAAGTGGTAACTAGTTTCACGTATCCAGTTCTCATCTCAGTACTCGTGTTGATCGAATTCCATTGGTCAAGTGTGCAGTATGGCGGTAAGCTGGGCTATTCACAATCACTGTTTGTCACGAAATAGAACAGCTGTCGTAACATCTATGACTTCATTACTGTGTATGCAGTTGATCTCCTGGAGGGGAAGCACCAGTCCCTTCGAGGTTGCAGATACGCTTTGCTGATAAGTGCCAACAAGCATCAACTCTAAGGTGAGGGATTTTTGCCAGTTGCCTCCAACCACTTAAAATTAAAGCATTGAAGTTTTTTTTGTAAAACAAAAGTCAAAGCTAGTTCCAAGTACCTAAGTAGAAACACTGAAAACTCTATAGAGAAATTAGAGGAAGAATTTGAGTTTCTTGAAAAGACATTGAAGAGCAATGGGTACCCTCAAAGGTTCATCAACAATGTAAAATGAAAAACAAATCACAGTAGGAAAAAAGCCAATCTACTTTGAGCTTGATTATAAAGGCGAAAACCTTGCAGCGATGATCAACAGAAGGCTGAGTACATCACTAGCCATAGCCTATCCTGCAGCTAAGCTCGTTCCCCTCTATCGAACAACTTGCTCTCTGGTGCAATCAAAAATCGATAGATATCCTTCTCATGTTAACTCCAACTGTATATACAAATTTACATGTATCTGCGGGTGCAGTTACATTGGAAGAACAGAAAGAAGAGCATATCTACGATTTTCTGAACATGTACCAAAAAGCTTACGTCCAAAGGGAACAAATGCTTTAAACAGTGCCATCGCCAGGCATCTCCTTGACACGGGTCATGAGGTGGACGTCGAAAAGTCGTTCAAAATTATCAATAAGCAAAAGAGCTCAATTCTCTTCAAGTTTGCTGAAGCCATTTCCATCAAGCGCCTGAAACCTGACTTGTGCGTTCAGAAAGAAGCGGTTATCAGTCTTTCTTTGCCCTGGTAACCGGATATTTTTCATCCGGGTACGAGATACTGAAAAGTTTTCATTGTGTATGATTATTACTGTTCGGAATTGTGTTCAATATTGCATATATATGTACATATTATTATATTGGTTGATTGATTTTTGTTTAAAATGAACTCTGTGCAAGTATGTCAAAATTGTTTTTATAGATACATTTAATAATGTCTTTGCCCTGCTAGCAGCTGACGAGAAGGCAACGAAATGGAAGTTAGTACCATTCTATTCTGCTAAAACTGTAGTTCTTGCTTTGTTCAAATTCATTAAGGGGAACAAATGTATGAAATTACTGAAAACTTTATCATTTCATTCCAGAAGTCTACCCAACTGCTATTGTGAATTAGTAGCCGGTGAATAACTATGTAATTTCATAAATGTAGGCTGAAAACTCAGCAAAGATGAACTAAAGTAGGAATGAGTTCGTTTACTTATTGTGAACGAAGACAGTTGGGCATTTAGAATAAGAGCGATATTTACCGACAAATACCTATCGTGTTTAACTATGTTCATGGCTAAAAAAATAGTTTGTAATGTATCATTGTCATTTCCTTTTATTTTTGCAACTCTAAAAGCTTCCTGTATTGCTATGGGAACACAATGGAAAGATTTTGTCCTAGAAAAATAAAATGAAGCATTACCTATAGGATATAAATGATGATTTAGAAGACATTTTCATAAAAACTGAATATTTCTGTGTATATTTTGACTGATCTGAACAGGAACAGGATGCAACAGCACCTGTATATAGGGAGGCACACAAAACATACTTGTAATACAAAATCCAGGCATCGGCTTCACCAGCAAACCCACTGACTTCGTCTCAAGCCAGATGATGAGAAAATACAGAAGTACGGTGAATTCACCATATTCTTTTTCACCTCATTTAAACTAAGGGGACCGTCGTAGATGAAATATCATTAAAAATCGTGTTAACGCAGTTCACAGATATCTTAGTTGTAGTTCCTATAGTGCTATCTAAAGGGGAATAAATTCCATTTCTTTCCAGTTTGATCATGGATTGATTGATATCAGTTAGAGAGTCACTGAAAACCAGGGAGTACTGGACAGCTATTTGGTCCTCGTCCAAGATTTATACATAGTAGGTGCCCAACACAGGGGTTCGAACGCAGGACCTTCCGGTTACATGGTAAGCTAGTAGACAGTGGCCAGCCTATGAATTCTAACTTCTACCAGTTCGTGATTTTAGCACAAGTGGAACCAGCCAGTATCATCCTTGGCGGGTATTTATCATCACTCCCAACCGGGTGGACCCCACCGGTTACTACTTCTCAGTGTAACTTAGGCAACTTCGTCCAGTGGCGAGTCACTTGTCAATAAGTTCCGAACTAAAACAAAACGGCTATCCACTAATCCCTGGTTTTCAATGGTTCTCTAGATGATATCAGTACGTGGTCAAAACTGAAACAGATCCAATCCCCACATACTAACTCTTGGCAAATAAATTTCATTATCTAGTTTACTTACACTTGGATTCTGTAATTATTTGGAATGTTTAGTTTGGAGAAAATCCTGAATATAATTCCACACTAGATAAATTTATTTGATAAAACAAACAATAATACTGTGTTAATAATCGAATGACGAACCTCGCCTAGCATAGAATGGTAGTCATACCTGTAATCTGAAGACTGCTTCAACACTACGGCATGCAATGCCAAAGTCTTTATCAATCTCATTCAACAGCTGACTATATAACAGTGTCACGTGTCAGGTGGTCCATAATGGAAACCTCACAGAAGCCTTTGAAGTGAATACATGAATAAGACAAGGCTGCCTACTATTATCGATAATATGCTTAATTGTGGTGGACTGGATTATGCGTCAGACTGTGCGTCGGAAGTGAGAAGACAGGAATACTCTGGACCTCCAATAAGAAGACTCTAGAAGATCTGGATTTCGCGCGTGGATGATATATGTCTAATGTCACAAACTCGAAGACTTGCAGGCAGAAACCAACAAACTGGCTGAAGAAGCAGCGAAGACAGGACTCCAAGTGAACATAGAGAAGTCGGAGACGATGAAGATAACCAACCAACCAACAGCAAACGGCACCAATCATTATCAAAGGGAGAGATTTAACAAAATTAATCTCCTCCCCTTATCTAGGAAGCATCGTTTCAACTACAAGAATTCGGAACGGATGGAGATGTCGAAGCTGGCCAGAATCAGAAAGGCAAGATAAACCTTGCTGAATCTGAATCCAGTTTAGGAATCTTCTGAACTAACTCAACACAAGCAATAAGATCAGGATTTTCAACACAAATTTGATGTCAGTCAATTCTTCCATACGGGTCAGAAATTTAGCCGGCATGTCATGAAAAGGATTTCCAATAGTTTGCAGACCTTTATCAACATCTGCCCTCTCTGGCTCCGTACTGAAGATCAAATTCCTAGGGAGAATTAGCAACAAGAAACTTTTAGTGCTAACCAATCAATTGCCTCTTGCCCAACTAATATTCCGAAGGGCATACACTTAAGAGGCCGTCGAATGACATTGGCATGGAATGTAGGCCATCGGTCAACTGGAGATCGTGCGAGGAGGAGATGACAGCTGACGGGCAATCGTGTGGCTAACTGAAGAGGACTGCAGAGAACAGAACAAATTGGGAATGTCCTGTTGAAGCCTTATGTCCCACTCTGAACCCAAGGGAACAACAGTTTTAACTGAATCACAGGTTAGTCTGAATTAATATAAACCTAGCAGGATACAGAATTATTCCTCAAGGTCTCATCATCGCCACCATCTTAAATCAAATTTATTCACAATATGCAAATGAGTGTATAACAAAATTATAATGCTAATAATAATAATTGTTGTTGCTAATCTGATTTAAATTCAAAGTCAGAATTGAAGAAAATAAGGGTTTGCAGAGATATATCAAATCGCAAACCTATGCCTTCAATCTTCAAGTTCGGGAAGGAAAAATCGTTTTCACTTCTGTAAAAGCGAAAAACAAGTGAAGACAGCTTATATATTAAAGTGGCTATTTTCCTCTCGAAAAATAATATATATATATGTGACCAGATTTTGGGAGTGTGTTCTGCTTTACTTGAAAGCAACGAAATAATTAAATCAGTTTTAAAATGGAATAAAAGGTTCTTTTCATTCAATAAACTTATGCATGCATACTTGTTAGTTTGTCAGTGGGGTTGAGTACTGTATTAGGAAAAAGTAACTAAATGTTGGAAATTAGGCGATAAGTAATGAAAAGGTTCATGCACTTACTTCTCTTTATGGATGTGAATAAAGTGGAAACAGCGCTTTGTGCGGAATAAGCTAGTGCCACCGTTCAATTCGTCGGATTCTCATCAGCTATGTACAGCCTAGAGACATTAAATGAAATTAATGAACTGGGTAGTTTCAACCTGCTGGCAAAGGTAAGGCGTTGAGATTTGAGAGGAGACTACAAAGGTCTACACTTACCCTTCTTATATTACCTGTAGTTGTGTATTGTGTGAGTAAAGGGAAACAGATATTCGCAAAGTGCAATTACCAGACACTATGTCGACACGCGGGAATTTGTCAAGATTTCCTAATCTTTCCAAAGGACAAGAAATTTAATTTGATTTGCTGAGGCAGTTGCAGTCAGACGTTTCAAAATAAACTTATGCACACAGAAAGAGAGTGTGACCAATAGATCGCTCACTTGGTAGTCTGCAGATGATGAGGACCTGTGAAATAAGGTGATATCCTTTTATGCTGCCAATCTGATCTTTCTTACTTCATCTGCAGTAGCATTCATACTGGAGGAACAGAGAGAAGGGCATACCTTCGATTCTCTGCGCATGTACCGAAAACCTTATGTCTCAAAGGAACAAACGCTCTGAATAGTGTTATTGTCAGGTATCTCGTCGATACTGGTCAGTAGGTGGACACTATGAAATCCTTTAAAATTATCAATAAACACTATAGCTCAATTCCCCCCAAGGTTGTCGGAGCGATTGTTAGCATATGCTTAAAACCCGATCTATATGTTCAGAAAGAAGCAGTTTCGTTGCCTTGGTAACCCGAAGTCTTTTTATTTCCCTTAATTTAATTACGTAACTTTTGGCTTCAAGCTATTTCCCCTATTACTATAATGTAATTTTGGATGCATTTTCTTTCTTTTATTTGAGTTGAATTCACTACATGCTGACGAAAGTCATTAGTTACTTATCATCGTATCCACTTCTTGGCCTTCTATGTAACTCCTCCCATTGTATTCAAACATTTGCTTTCTTGTTTAAACTTGAACGTTTCGTATATAAGTTATATAAGCGTAATTTTTGAGTTTGCAGTTTCCTGTCGACTGGCATCACGTCACCTTTGCAAGTCCATTAAAATTGCTCCATCCGTAAAGTTAAAAATTTAGTTGAATTTTTAGGTTGTACGCAGGTGATGAGAATCCGACAAAATAAACGGTGGTACTATCTTAATTTACAAAAACCCTTGTTTTTACTCCATTCTTATAAATAGCTAGCTATTGAATTCACCCAGTGATTTCTCATTTGGATTTTCGACCCTTGGATCACTCTCCTCGAAACCATACAAGAAATCTAAATATCCAATTGTAAATGCTTTAAAACGCAGCGGAGCTATGAAAATTTTCAAGAAAGAAGACGGAAAAAATTCCCATAAGTTCTGAACATGTGTTTATATATTAATATATGTGTAAAAATTGGGCACTGTGGTAGTAAGTAATTCCATATTAGTTTGTTTATTAGATGTATCACACAGTCAGTGAAACAGTATTATTTGCTGGATGACAATGTTTCGAACAAAATTTATCGTTCATAATCATATCAATATCACAATTGATATGATTATGAACAATAATGAATTATGTTCACAACATTGTCATCCAGTAAATAATATTGTTTCACTGACTGTGTGATACATCTAATAAACAAACTAATATGGAATGTGTTTATATACCCTAACAGTCTTTGGTACTTACTTCCTAAGGACTAGATATTCAGGATTGTTAATGTAAGAACAGAATTTAGGCTACAATTGTGGTAAAATATAATTTCATATTTTACAAGTTTATTTAATACAGTGATACAGTACTGAATACTGGATAATGTTTTGTGCACAAAATACTACTCAGTATCATATCATTTTATTCACAGCTTTCTTTTTGTAGTCACACTCACTGCTGCTTTTTTAGTGGAATTTACCGTATATCTAGTATAGGCTTTGAATCCTGATGACTGTATGTGTTTAGTGTTGATTTTGTGAACAAAGGTTCGGCAGTTAACTCTGGAGTCAGTCTGAATATCAGAATACAGGAATTTAGCTACATCTAGAATGTTTGGCAGTGCTCAATAGAGTAATCTAAAAATCTCGGACAATGAAATGCATTCACTTCCATGTAGTCTCACAGTAGGTTGCAGGTAACAAAAATTAGTGTAGTAGAGAGAGACAGAGAGGTTGATCACCAAATCTCCATCCATCGAGTCAATATTGAAGACGTGCAGTCTATATAACTCAAAGTCTACTCCGGATATGTGATAAATTCCAGTAAAAAAAGTAGCAGTGAGCAGGGCTGCAAAAAGTAAGGTGTGAAGTGATTTGAGCACACTGGTATTATTATGAAGACTTAGCTATTCTCGAAACGTCACCCAGCTATTATATATATATATATATTATTCCCTGAGGTTCGGAGTGGAAAATAGGGATTCCACAACACATCTCTACTTTCTTCCATTTTCTGCTGTCCTCTTCAGTTAGCCACACGATTGCCCGTCAGCTGTCATCTCCTCTTCACATGAGCTCCTCCATGCTACCCTCGCGCCTATGCCCACTTGAGCAGTGACCTGGCCCGCGATTCAACGTGTGTACCACTTACTTCCATTTTTTCCTGAATATGATTTGGGTCGAAGGTAGTTAATTGGTTGGTTCATGAAAAATCCCCATTCGAACATTAATAGAGAGAAGACCAGTAGTTCAGCGAAGAGTCTCTTTTCGGCAAATTCACTTTTTCATCTGTACAATAGCAAATAAATATAGGTTATTTTGTATGTATGTGCTTGATATCCTTAAGCGGAGAATTTCCACTTCTTTAAAGAAGAACTTTCTTTACGGCAACATTGAGAGAAGTGTTCTCCAGTCGCCCGCTGATCTGCAGAAGCCCAAAGGACAAGATCCCCCACCTGACCACTTCCGTGTGTATATATCAACTCACCTGTTGCTGTGGAGCCAAGTACATCGGTCATTCGACGTGCACCGTGTCAAAAAGGGTCAAAGAACACTAACCAGCTTGGCTGCAGAAAGGAAGTAGTGGCCGTATAAGGAGTGCAATAATCGAACATCTCGTCAACACCGGTCATTCCATCTCAACACACTCCTCCTTCAAAGTAATCTACAAACTGAATAACAACCTGCTAAAGACAATACGTTTCAGTCTTCTTTGCATTTCAGAAGCCCTAGCCATTCAGCTAGAAGAACCAGAACTATTTATACAAAAGAAAATTATTCAGCCACTTCTACTATCATGGTAACAACTCTGTTGATATGACTTAACTTTTGCCTGTTTGCTTGTTTATCTAACTACGTAAAAACTCTTACATGATTCTGTATTTTATTTTGTTTCCATGTTCACCTCTGAGCACAACTCTTTCATCAAATTATTCATGTTATTACGTAACTCTTCTTTAACAATCGGTTGTGACAACTCATCACTTTTATTACTACCCTCTTATATCAACATACAATTCCTCCGAATACTTTTTGTATTACGTAACTCCACGCAAAACTTACTAATTCTCACCTGTTTAGTTGAAATATCCATAACCAATTGTATTTTTGTTTGACAAACTTAATGTACACATACATATAAAATCGCCCATGTATATTTGCTATTGTACAGCTAAGAAAATGAATTCGCAGCCGAAAAGAGACTCTTCTCTGAACTACTGGTCTTCTCTCAATTGGTTGGTTCACACTCAGAGTTTCTTGTTGCTAATTCTCTCTGGACATTTGATCTTCAATATGGAGCCGGTAAAGGCAGCTGTTGATAAAAGACCACTGTAGCCTCTTAGAAAGGCCTTCTGTGATGCGTCAATTTTCTGACTCACATATTGGAAAACTCACTTAACATTAGTGTTGAATATCCGAATTTTGTTCTTTATCCTGGGGTTGAGTGAAAGAGATGTCCAAATAGATTTCAGAGTGATGAATGTCTGCCTTGCCTTTCCACTTCTCATTTTGACGCCTTCATCCTTTCAGCGTGCCTGCAGTTGAAACGAAGCTGCTTAGATAAGTGAAGAAAGTGACCACGTTCAGATTTATTCCGTTGACAGTGATTGGTGCCTGTTGCTGTTGGTTAGTTACTTTCAGTACTTCCATCTTCTCCATGCTTACTTGAAGTCCTATCTTTGCTGTCAGCCTGTTCTGTCAACCTGATGGTTTTCACTCATAAGTCTTCGAGGTGGTGTGACATTAGAAATAAACCATTCCTGGGGTACAAATCTCCTAGAATTTTCCTATCTGACCAACATATTCTTGTCTCTTCACTCCCCAAACACGGTGTGCTGCACAATCCAGTCCACCACAGTTATGAATATCAACGGTGACAGTAGGCTGGCAGTCTTGTCTCACTCATGTACTCACTTTAAAGGCTTCGATGAGTTTTCCGTTGTGGATACCTTGACAAGTGGCACTGTCATATAGCCAGCTGTTGAATGTTATGTCTTCTGCTATTTTTGTTTTTGGCTACATTTGTCCTTTAGAATATATATTCTACGATTCTTCTTAAAATAAGACTTAGATATTCTCTTCACAGGCATCGCTTACTGAGACTGTCTAAGCAGCAGAATGTATCATTCGATTGGGCAAACACAGAAAGGGAGAAGACATTTCAACAAATCAGTTTTCATCATGAGCTGACATTAGTTAGAGAACCATTGGAAAACCAACTGGGAGTACTGGACAGCTGTTTCGTCCTAGCTTGGGACTCTTCATCAGTACACACCCACCGGGATTCGAACCCAGGACCTTCTGGCTTACAAGGCGAGCTCGTATACCATTAAGCCACTGGGACCCGATCCAATGGCCCAGTGGTTAGGACTCTCGCCGACCATGCACATGGTCCGAGGTTCGATCCCCTGCCGACGCACACCCGATATATATGGTTGGCCTGCAAAATTTGGGCTACCGATATCCAAGCTGAAAATTCCATACTTGTACTGAAAATACGGTGTGGCATCAAGCTGTAACCAAAAATAAAAAAATAAAAAATAAATTATAACTTCTGCCAGTTAACGATATAGCGCCACCCCTAGCCAATGTCTTCGGCGAGTATTTGTCCTCACACACAACCCGAAGTCGTGACCAGTAGGGTGCAGCAGGTCGGGTGTGAGGACAAATACTTGCCGAAGACATTGGCTAGGGGTTGCGCTATGTCGTGAGTTGGCAGAAGTTAGAATTCACGGGCCATTGGATTGGGTCCCAGTGGCTTAATGGTCTTCCAGCTACCTAGCCTTGTAACCAGAAGGTCCTGGATTCGAACCCCGGTGGCTGTGTACTGATGAAGAGTTCCAAACCAGGATGAAACAGCAGCTGTCCAGTACTCCCAGGTTTTCCAATGGTTCTCTAACTAATGTCAGCTAATGATGAAAATCCTGTAACCAATCAAATCCCTACAAACCAACACTTGAAAATCAATTTTCTTCACTAAATATTGCCAAACATATATTATTCACTTACAAGATTCTTTTTGCACAGTTTATAATACACTGTGTAATGGAAATAACAACTGTGTAACCTACATCGGAATTCACAGAGAGAATAATCTTGAAGTTAAGAAAAAAGGAAGGAAAATCTGTCAAAACTGACTATTTTTACGAGTGTCATGACAAGAATTAATGATGCACTTAATTCTTTTGAACACATATTAGCGGTATTAGTTTCAGATGATATGTTTGGCTATTTGAAAGACTTTTTTGGCTACCGATTCCTTACATAGCTGGAATATCTGTTGTGCAGTTTACCGGTAATATGCGCGAAAACACCTTGAGATTACTGATGAAGAGTCCCAAACCTGGACGAAACAGCTGTCCAGTACTCCCAGTTGGTTTTCCAGTGGTTCTCTAACTGATGTCAGCTCATGATGAAATCCTCCATCCAATCAAACTAAATCCCTACAAAACTAATACTTGAAAATTACTTTTATCCTCACTCAGAAGTAACAGCATATGCAGCAGGATAAGATGTATCCATCTTATGAATTACATACAACCTGAATAATGGGAGTTAATAGTTTTATCACAGTTTTAATATATTTTAGTTAACTGGAGGAAATATTTTGAACAATGATTACAAACTTTGACTGGATACTAGTTAGTAACTAGTGTAATGTGTCTAGTCCTTTGTTTGGTGCCAACTGAATTCTATCAGCCAAGTTTGCAATGTGGCCACCATTCTAGGTGACTTGCCATCACGGTGAACTTCGAATTGTTGATTATGCAATAAAGTAAGATTATATACTGTATTCTTGGTGCCTTTAAGGGGTGTAGTACAATAATTGTCTTGTTTTTTTTTTGTAGTTACTGCTTGCTTACGTGATCCTGGAAATCACTTACACCAATCAGCTCTCTCTACTCAAAGTATCCAATGCAGTGCTACAGGAGGTGATTGGCGAGCCCGAATAGCCTAGTAGTAACGTCTCTGACTGCAGCAATGGGTGGTATGGGTTCGATTCTCAGAAGGGACATGAATTTCTTCAGGGTTGCGGATACGCCTTGCTAACAAGTGCTAAGTAGTACGAAACCTAGGTCAAGCAAGGCTTCCTGCCAATCGCCTCCAACTATCTAATAATAAAAAATTACCTAGTATTCGTTTTTGAGGACTTGATTGGTTTCAGATTAAATCACAGACTGAAAACCAAGGAGTACTGAACAGATATTTCGTCCTTTTCTGAGACTCTTCAGCAATGCGTACCCATGGCACTACAGAAGATCGAATCCAGGACATTCCGGTTACGAGGAAAGCTCATTGATCATAAAGCCACTAGGACAGAATCCTATAGCCCATGTATTTTAACCTCTGCCAATTTGCTATATACGGCGCAAACACACGCGACCCAGTGAACAGCACTGGCTGCTTACTGTTGAAGAGTCCCTAACGAATACGAAACTGGTTTCAGTTACTCCCTGATTTAAAAATGTCATCTAACTTGTATCAGTGATCAGTGCATAGTCACTAGAAAGTTGTGACCAGTCACCGTATACATTGCAGTCCTACAGTGGTAGTCTCTCCGACTGCAGTACTGGGTGACTCCAGTTCACCTCCCAGAGGAGACATGAGTTCATTCAAGTCTGAAGACATGCCTTGCTGATTAGTGCTAGCAAACGCAAAACCAGGATCTAGGCCTTCTTATCGACCACCTCCAAACAACTAATCAGCAAAACCTTTTTTGGGAAATTTCATTTTATACTCCGGAAAGAAAAACAAATTCTGTCTTGGTAATAATCAACTAATTCATATCGGATATTTCCCTTCATTAGAGTTCGTCTAAAATTGTATTCATCATTAGCTAACTGGAAAAACTGAAATTTGTTCCTCACACTCCTCTCTTCATTATTCTTTGGTGAATAAATTGTAGTCGTGTAGAAAAAATTCTGAGTAACCTTCTTTCATCACTGAATAACATGCGAATAATATGCGAACTTCAGATAATTCTTTGCCATTTTGTTTTTTCGATTAATATGTCTATAAAATAAACTCGCATTTAAAAATTCTCTAAGGAATGCATTTGTGAAGAGAGATAGTAAGGATAGTAATTAAAGAAATTTAACAATATTTTGGGTTGATGTTGCGGGAAACTAAATTATTCTCAGTAGTATTGCGATAAAATGATTCTTATCTATATAGAGAAGTCAACAAGTAGAAAATACGCTTTGAAGTGAGTTGCTGTGATGTATTTTACAAGTAAATTAAAAAACGAACAGACTTTGAAAGTTAGCGTCAGTCAGGCTTTTCAGAACAGATAATGTGGGCTATGTATTTCTCATTCCCTCTTGTCTTATATATGATACTTATTCATAAGCGTGACTCATGTGGAGATACAAGTGAATACAAGTGTTTAGGGTGGATTTTTGAGTCCAACGGGGCTACAAAGCATCAGTCTCACTTTTTTGTTAAACTTACACCAATGTGTTATTTAATTCAATATGGACTTTCCCGTTGAGTGATTGAACAGAAGCGCTCAGCCTCTGTTAATATGTTGGCTTCTTATACGCATGCTCTGATGGCTTCTGACGATTTAACATGAAGTAGTTTGGTGGATGGTGACTACCAGTGGAATCCAAGACTGAATTAAGTAATAACTGATACCCGTCGCACACGAGATGGCTCTCGTAGCCCAAGTGGTCTAGTGAATAAAACTTTGGCGTTTGGGTACTACTTTCACGCCTCAGTGAAAACACCATTCCAATTAGGACGTAATGTGAATTCTGGATTCCACTGTTAGTCACCATCCAACCAAATTTTTTTAAATAGTTGCTTTTCGATGGGGGATTTATATGCATTGCAGTTATTCATTTGACTAAACGTCGATTACGGCACTGTCGTACTACACTTATCGGCCTTTGTCTTCATCGCCAGCTTTCTAACTTTCTTCGTTAACAAGTGATTTATGTGTGTGACACTATATACGATTCATAAGTTCATTTCAGTTTATAAGACATGCTAACAGCAGCTAGTTTCTTATGCAGAATAGTGAGCTAAGAACAACACTGCATTTTCGCAAACTGTTTGAGTCTGAATAGTCTTGGTTTCCTGAAGAAACCATAGCACAGTTCCATTAGGAAATGGTGCGTCGGTGGCATAGCGGTTAGGACGCTCGCCGACCATGCACATGGTCCGGAGTTCGATCCCCGGCCACAGACGCACTCCTTTACCTCACTAAGTCAGAAATGAAGCTGGTAAAGAGGAAAGTTGGGCATGAGGCTAGCAACCCCATCCTGTAAAATAAACACTGCTACAGAAACTTCAAGCCTCTAGCTTGAAGCCCTATGTTCCACTGGGAACGTGAAGGAATAAAAAAGTAAATAAATCAGGAAATGGGTTTTTTTATTTTTATTCTAAACTTAGTAATTAAATCATCAATCCATTGAAGAAATTTGTAAACTGCTTCAACAGGGCTGCCTAATGTCACCAATGGTATCCTAATTGTGGCGGACTGGACTGTGCGGAAGACTGTAGAGAGTGAGGAGATGGGAGTTGGATGTGTTGGACCGATAAGTAAACCCGGTCACCAACAAAAGTGACAACAAGCGCTGATCACAATCAACAGCAGAAATATAAAAGAAGTCATCTCATCACTTATCCAGACAGCATCGTTGTAAATGCAGGCGGAACCAAAAAGGATGTCAAGGCTAGCAAGGGATCGAGAAGGAAAGACAGTCGTTCATTACCTTGAAAACAGTATGGAAATCTGCTGGACTAAGCAAAGGAACGATACCAATTCATTCGGTGCTAATAAATGGTTCAGAGACTTGGCATGTGCATCACCCAAAGCATCCCGAATAAGCTGCTGGTCTTCATCAGCAGATGCGACCAGAAACAATAAGCAGAAAGGAACTCTTGCAGACAATGAACAACCATGAACCTATTGCCAAACAGACATGTAGAAGAAAATGGAGGTGGATCAGATATGTGCTAGGGAAACTGCTGAATGATATCACACGCCAGGTCATCGCCCGAGTGTAACCCGAATGGGAAGCGATGAACAGGGTGTTGGTCTGAGGTTGATATGACGGGGATCATGTGAGAAGGAGACGAAGGATTATGAGCAATCATGGAGCCAGTTAAAGAAGACTGTATACAACAGGATTAAATGGCGATGTGCAGTGACATTAAATGGTAGCTCTTGAAAGTCACAGGAGATTGGAAATTAATTGTATCCATTTTACGGACTCAATAATATACGTATAATATATATCCAAGTAAATAAATACAATGTGAAGTCAGTGCTACTTAACATACGGATCAGAGACTTGCACTGCGCGTCATGAAGAGCATCTCAAACAAACTACAGACCTTCATCAACAGCTAGTTGTCTTCGCTCAATACTCAAGATCAGATGGCTGGCCAGAAAAGATCAGCAACAGAGATCTCTGGCAGTGAGCGAACCAACACAGCAGGAACCGATTGTGAAACAAATAGGCAGGAAGAAATGGAGGTGAATTTGATTGGCCATACTCTGAGCAAAGAAACCATCAAGTGAGTGACATCACTAGACAAGCCATTGCTCGAGTGGAACCCGAAAGGGAAGCGGCGAGTTGGTCGTCAGTGCAAGGGTGGGTGACTTGGAGGAGGTGATGTGAAGAGGAGATGAAAGCATGTGGATGGCAGACTTGGAGCCAGGTGAAGACTCTAGCAGAGAACCGAACGCAATGGAGAGGGACGACTGAAGCCCTATGTTCCTCTAGGAATTAAAGGAAACAATAATAAGTAAATACAGTTCCAGTATTGGTTTATAGGAATTTGACTGATTGGTTACAGGATTTCATCATGAGCTGAAATCGGTTACAGAACCATTCGAAAACCAGCACGGATTACTGGACAGCCAGGTCTTTCGTCCTAGTGCTCAGGAACTACCCGTCAACAGTACGCATCCACCTACACGGTTCGAACCCAGGAACTTCCAATCACAAGGCGAACTCGTAGACCATTAAGCCACTGGGACCCAATCCGATCCAATGACCAGCCCATTAATTCCAACTACTGCCAGCCAGTTCATGACATAGCCCAACACTAGTTAATTCCCCCACATCTGCAATGCTCTACCGTACTGGTCACGATTTCCCACCTAGCTGAACAGAGCCAGTCGCTAGAAAGTCCTGGGTTCGAACCCCGGTGGGTGCGTACTGTTCAATCGTCCCAAACTAGGACGAAACAGCTATCCAGTACACCAGTGCTGGTTTTCCAACATCCCATTCACTTACAAGACTGAAACTGTTGGGCTTATTTACGCTGCATAATGGTCGTTATCTAGTTCAAATAACCTAAACGCGATAAAAATGAGTCAATTACTCACCAGTGTTTACCGCGACCAGGATAACACTCATCTGTTGTATAGTAAACAATTCAAATCACTGTTAGACAAACAAAAAAAACAGTCAACTTTCTAATTATTATTTTTTTCTTCATAATTTCTAAGAAATAATGATTTCGTGTAGTACCGTTTGACATTTTAAATTAACTCGATCTAGTGTTGGCAAACTGTTGTTGTTTTTTTCTTCACTAGTGTTCTACAAAATAGCAGCGTATGTATCTAGGTGTGTATATATGTAGGTAGGCATATTCTAGAAAACAGCTTTCAAGCTTTCCAACAGCATCTCATGGGACTTCATGCTTATGAGATAAACAACTAATAATAATGCGGTTCACAATAGCGAGCGCAGCATCTCAATATTTTACAAGTGTCTCTGCTGATAATTTTTCAATTACTCTGTGTGATTCGGCTATAGAATCAAATTATATTCGAGTGATATTTAAGTAATTAAAAAGAGGAAAGAAAAAAGCCTCAATGACTAAACAGAATTTTCGTTATTGCCTTGCAAAAGTTACACTTTACGTTTCAGTGAATTAGGCAACCTAAAAAAAAAGGGAAAAAGGAGGCAAATCTGTGCAAGAGATCTACTGAGTTAATTTCCTCTTCGTTAGCTGCGTTTAGCCTCAATGCCTTTTGAAATCTCATGCTATTTTGAACAATTGTTTTTGTTTTTGCTAGATTCTTAAGAGCAAGCAAAATACTTAATTTTCAGACTGATATTACAGTGAAGTGGAAAGTTTATGGTGAATTAATATTTCTATTGAACACATTTAGTTCTAGTAACTTGAAAATCCCCATTCAGTCATATAAAAGAAAAGAAGGCGTTCAGCGAAGAGACTCTTTTCGGCGAATTCATTCACTGAGCTGTACAATCGCATATATATACAATTTTGTTTGTGTGTGTGTGTACATTAGATTTATAAAGTTTAGATAATTATGTAATATAAGTATTATTTGGCTTGGAGACAAACGTTAAGATAGAAAATAAAATAGAATTGATTAAGTGAATTGGATGACGTAATACAGTTGAGTAGAATTCAGAGTAGGTCAGGTTGGCAACAGTGTTAATGAGTGATGGTTAAAATTAAATAAGGGTGGGGGTAGAGAATAATACAGTTGAAAATAATTAAGTTAATCGGATGACGTAACATAGTTGACTAGAAATTGGACGTGGGTCAAGTTAGTAACATTGTTAATGAGGGTAGAGATTACAAAAGGGTGTGGTAGAGAATAATATAAATGAAGATGTGAAATAATAAAATGCACAAAACAAAGTAATACAATTAGTAAGACTGGAATTAAGAAAGATTACGTTCATTGTAGATTTAATGAATGAACGAATTTCTTTTGTATGCAGAGTTCAGGATTTAGCAGATGAATCGCCATTGCTTCTGCGATGTGGAGAAGTTTGATCCGTACACTTTTAGCTAGATCGCCTTGTATTCTGTAGATAACTTTGAAGTTTATTTCTGGTTTGACTTGGTGTCCAGAGTCGATCAAATG
The DNA here is from genome assembly GCA_944472155.2 of Trichobilharzia szidati. Lineage (NCBI taxonomy): Eukaryota > Metazoa > Platyhelminthes > Trematoda > Strigeidida > Schistosomatidae > Trichobilharzia > Trichobilharzia szidati. The sequence goes on from OX235279.1 coordinate 163,800,541, forward strand.
TTCAAGGATTGAGCTGTGGAGGCATCGGTTTTCTCCATTTAGTTCTGATAACTACTGGGTTGTTCGTGCTATAATACTTCCCCATTCACGCTCGTTGTGTGTCAGTGGTTCAACTGTAGAGTACTTGCCAGCTATGCATATAGTCTGGGGTTCGACCCCCGGCCACCGACTCAAACTTAAACCAACCTTGGTCAGTAGTGAGTTCGGCAAAGAAGGAAGGTTGGGAGCATGTCTAGCAGTCTAACCCATTGAAAAGACTCCTTTGCCACTGAAACTTCAAACCTCGAACTTAAAGCCCAGTGTCCCATTTTGAACGTAAAGGAATAAAAGATACACGTCAGGTACTGTGCCGGTTGACTAGCTGGATACCTGCTTTATGAAGAAATAATTGGTGTGAATTCACTCAGACTGATGATGGAAATTTAATGCCCAAACATACAAAAGCGCAGAAGACATCAAAAAGTTGTTATTCTCACTCTTTAGTGAAGATTTCCTCGACAGCTCTAATTATAATCATCGCAAAAGTGTGTTTCATTGTTTTTACGAGTTGATCACACATTAATATCAATTAAAGAACCATTGAAAACCAGGGAGTACTGGGCAGGTGTTTTGCGAATTGGTAGAAGTTAGGACTCACGAGCCACTGAATCAGGTCCCACTGGCTGAATGGTATACGAGCCAGCTTGCCTTGTAACCGGAAGGTCCAGGGTTTGAAGCCCAGGGGGTGCGTACCGCCGATGATTCCCAAACCAGGGTGAAACAGTTGGCTGTCCAGTACTCCCTGGTTTTCAATTGTTCTCTAACTGACATCAATCCGTGATCAACTCTTAAAAACAAAACTAATCCTCACAATTTATTTAAAATGCACCGTTTACTCAGAAACACTTCCATTATGGGATATCATATGAGTTTTCTTATTATTATGAGAAGCCCTGTACAATATAACTACAGTAGGCGTGGATGAGGATGTCAAACTATCCTGGATTCGAAAAGCAGTGCAGTCAGTGTGGAAATCTACTGCATTCAGCACAAAGGAAGAGACGAGAATTTTCAGCACTAATGTGAAATGAGTTCCTTTTATGGTTCGGAGACTTCCTGTGCCATGAAAAGGACTTAAAATAGGCTACTGCAGACTCCCATCAACAACTGTCTTAACTTGCGCGATACTGAAGATCAGATCTCCAGTCAGAAAGGATGAGAGACAGGGAAATCCTTCAACGAAGCAACCGATGACCTATTACCAAATAAATTTTCAGAAGGTACTGGAGTTAGACGGGACATTTCCTGGAGAGATTATTGAGTGACATCACATGCCAGGTGAACCCGAATGAGAAATGATGAGTTGAGGCATGGACCTGAGGGTGACATGTAGGAGATAGTGTGGGGAAGAAAGTGAAGCTTACGGGCGGTCGTGAAACCAGCTAAAAATGGTAGTATCTAACAGGGTGAAATGGAGATGTCCTGCTGAAACCCTTGATCCACTCGGAACGCAATGGAATAATAATAATTTTACGATACAAATCAAGTGTAATTAGTAGTGGTATACCTCATACAAGATGGTCAAAGATACCTACTCGTGTACGGAGACCGAATGAACGGAGATTAGGTAACCTTCATTTTAAAGCATATTGAGCTGTTCACCGTTCAGTAGATAATTGACATTATGGCTACATGGTGTTATAAGTTGTTGTTCCTTTACATTAGTAAGAACGGGAGAATCAGTAACTTCATTTTCAGAAGCGGTCAGCTTTAATTGATTCCATCCTATGACCACTCTTCAAATTCTCTCCACAGTTACTTCATGAATAACCTCACATTCAAGCATTAGTGGTTCAAAGAAGAATCACTTTCCATTGGATTCATTTCTTTAGTTACGTGGTAACATTTACATATAAGTTTTTTTCACAAAAGAGGATAGTAACTAAGGTGATGAGTTGTCATAACCACGGTTGTTAATGTTAATCAATGCATAAGAGGAGTTGAAGAGGAGTGTTAGAACTACGCAGTATGATAAGAAGCAGCAAAGACAGGACTCCAGGTGAACACAAAGAAGACGGAGGTTATGAAAATAACCAACCAACCAACAACAACAATAGCTGCAACATCCAGAGCTAATCACCATCAACGGAAGGGATTTGAAAGAGGTTACTTCTTCCATTTATCTAGGTAGGGAGCATTGTCTCAACTACAGCAGGAACGGACGAGGATGTCAAATCGAGCGAGAATCAGGAAGGCGAGAAACACATTCATCAACCTGAAACCAATCTGGAAATCTTCGTCACTCAACTCAGCATCAACAACAAAGTGATTCGGATTTTCAATACAAACGTCAAGTCAGTCAGTACTTCTATACGGATGGTTCAGAAACTTGGCCAGTGGGTCACAAAGAATATTTCCAACAGCCTGTTGCAGACCTTTATCAACAACTGTCTTCGCTGGCTCTATACTGAAGATCAGATGGCCGGAAAGAACAAGAACCAACAAGAAACTATGGGAACAAACAAATGAAACAAGAACCAATCGCCCATCCAACAAATATGTAGGAGAAAGTGGAGATGGATTGGACACTCGCTGAGGAGGCCACTCACTCGGTGACATCGCGCGTCAGGCCATCACTCGAGCGGAACCCGAAAGGGAAGCGGCGAGTGGAACGTCCAAGTGTGGGTGACATGGAGGAGATCGTGTGAAGAGGAGTTGAAACAGTGTGAACTAACGTGGATGCAGGTGAAAAGTACAGCAGAAGACAGAAGCAAGTGGAGACGTGTAGTTGAAGCCGTATGTTCCACTAGGAACCCAAGGGAACGATAATAATAATAATAAGGTTACGTCGTCTCTTCTTGCTATTTCAGCATCAAGAAAGAGAATTTTAGATTCGTCTTCCATTTCAGGAGTTAGGTTTATTGCTTGGAGACAGTTGTAATATACACGTAAGAAATCATCAAGGTCACAACTACTATCACAGATGATGAAAGTACTGTCCACATACCTTGTATACAGTTAAAAATTACCTATAGTTGTCTTTAGTGGCACATTCTGTAGACTTGCCGCTAAACAGTCTGCTAGCAGCGGACCAAAGGAGGATCTCATTGTAATCCCATCCTTTTATCTATAAATGGTATCAGTGAAATTGAATTTCACATTAACTGTGCTTCTCAGTAGTTATTCTTTCGAATATGCTATCGGTATTCCAATGTTCAAATAACTTTCATCTGTTTACCTGTATCATTTATTATTATTAATATTGTTTCCTTTAATTCCTACAGGAACATACGGCTTCAGCCGTGCGTCTCCATTGCGTTCGATTCTCTGCTACAGTCTTCACCTGGCTCCAAGTCTGCCATCCACATGCTTTCATCTCTTCTTCACATGACCTCCTCCAAGTCACCCTTGCACTGACGACCAACTCGCCGATTTCCTTTCGGGTTCCACTCGAGCAATGGCTTGTCTAGTGATGTCACTTGATGGTTTCTTTGCTCAGAGTATGGCCAATCAAATTCACCTCCATTTCTTCCTGCCTATTTGTTTCACAATCGGTTCCTGGTTGGTTCGCTCCCAGACATCCTATTCTGTTGCTGATCTTTTCTGGCTGGCCATCTGATCTTGAGTGGTATTGAGCGAAGACAACTGTTAATGAAGGTCTGTAGTTTGTTTGAGATGCTCTTTATGACGCGCAATGCAAGTCTCTGATCCATATAGTGAGTAGCACTAACTGACTTCACATTGGAGTTGAAAATCCGGATCTTATTTTTGATGCTGAGTGCTGTTGACCTCCACACAGGCTTGAGAGTAATGAAAGCTTGTCTTGCTTTTCCGATTCCTGTTTTGATATCCTCGTCAGTTCCGTTCGTCTGTAGTTGAAACAATGCTTCCCAGGTAGGTAAAAGAGGTTGTTTCTTTCAGGTTCCTTCCATTTATACTGGCTGATTGTTGTCTGTTGTTGTTGCTGTTGGTGGTGTTGGCCAGGAATCTTCATCACCTCTGTTTTCTCTGTGTTCACCTGAAGTCCTATATTTGATGCTTCTTCTTCCAACTTGTTGCTTTTCACTTGCATATCTTCCAGTTTGTGGGAAATCAGACATATATCATCAGCGAAGTCCAGATCCTCCACGTTTTTTGTGTGAGTCCATTTTATGCCTGTTTTCTCGTCGTCCGCTGCCTGTCTGTCGCATTATCCAGTCTACCACAGGCAGGAAAATCATTGGCGATAGTAGGCAGCCAGTTTGTCTTACTCCTGTCCTCGCTTCGAAGGATTCCGTAAGTTTCCCGTTGTGGATTACTTGGCATGCAGCATTGTCGTACAGCTGTTGTATGAGATGTATAATTGTCGGTGGCACCCCGTAGTAGCGAAGTAGTTGCCAAATCACCTCTCGATCGACGCTGTCTGCTGACGGCCTTCTCAAAGTCGATGAAGTTGAGATAGAGAGGTGACTGCCATTCCAAGCTTTGTTCAATGATGATCCGTAATGTGGCGATCTGATCAATGCATGATTTGTTTCTCCTGAATTCAGCCTGTTCCGGTCGAAGTTTTTCATCCAGGGCATGTTTGATTCTCTGCAGGATGATGCGGCTTAGTATTTTGCCTGAGATGGACAGGAGCATAATTCTGCACCAGTTCTTGCATTGACTTAAGTCTCCTGTATATAAAACCGATATTTGTCGTAAGTGATGATTCATTGTGTATAGACATCTTTCTTTTGTTAGCGGTATTCACATCTTGCATGCAACCGATGAGCTGAAAGGTTTCGCGAAGTAAGTATACACATATATGTTTTTTTTTATAGATCCTAGAACACCGGCCAGTCATTTTAATTTTAACTGATAAGAGGAACCCGGTATATCTAGAATAATAACTTCATTCATCAGTCCGGTGCTTAATGACTAGATTACAGTCCAGAATTCTTAAGAATATAATTCACTCGGTAGTTACGCTCTCCTTTCTCCCTTACATACTACGCCTACTTTGATACCATTGTGTAAAACTGAGTAATATTTAGTTTCTTAATAGTAGATGTATTCAATGCATTTATCTATGTTACATCGATAACTAAAACACTTCGTCTTTGCAATTTATGAGGTCCACACTGTCGGGTTAATTACAGGACACTGAGGAGCAAACAATCTGGCTGCCTAGGTGATTTTTTAAACACATATCCACACTTTTAATACCTTACATCACGTTATAACAATATAGAAAACAGGCGTGAAGTGTAATCATTAATCCTAGGTGCTTTTCTCGCTGTCCAACTTATCCCAATGTGTAATACACGCTAGAATTGTTTGACTCATAGTTTACCCTGCCATAGAGAAAGTATAAAAAGGCAAGAGGAAATCTCTGCCTATGAAAAACAAGATGATAATAATAATAATAATAAATTAGCACTGGTTCTTGTAAAATCTTTGCTTTCAACTTGTCAAGATGACATTGTTTTGACTCAGTTCTCTCAGCCTGAACATGAATACAAATGAGTTTCAAAAGGAATAAATAACATTGTATGACATATTTGACACAAATGGTCAATTTGTATAATACTTATGCATGTATTTAATGTTATGCTTTCTATATTATATGTTAATTAAGTACTTTTAGATTAAGTGAAGTAATTGCACATGTGTGTGATGTATGTGTTGTGTGCGGCGGACGTCTAGATCGAAAGAGCTCTAGACATAAAGTCTGTGAACATAATTACTAACACAAGGACTATTCAGGCAATTATTCACAATCAACGGATGTTGATTGTGAAATAATTTTTGCAGCTTGATCAAGAGTTGTAATATTATTATTATTATTGTTCCCTTGGGTTCCTAGTGGAACATAGGGCTTCAACTACACGTCTCCACTTGCTTCTGTCTTCTGCTGTACTTTTCACCTCAATCCATGTTAGTCCATACTGTTTCAACTCTTCTTCACACGATCTCCTCCATGTCACACTTGCACTGACGTTCCACTCGCCACTTCCCTTTCGGGTTCCACTCGAGTGATGGCCTGACGCGCGATGTCACCCAGCGAGTGGCCTCCTCAGCGAGTGTCCAATCCATCTCCACTTTCTCCTGCATATTTGTTGGGCGATTGGTTTGGTTCTTGTTTTGTTTGTTCCCATAGTTTCTTGTTGGCTCTTATTCTTTCCGGCCATCTGATCTTGAGTATAGAGCGAAGACAGTTGTTGATAAAGGTCTGCAACAGGCTGTTGGAAATATTCTTTGTGACCCACCAAGTTTCTGACCTCCGTATAGAAGAATTGACTGACTTGACGTTTGTATTGAAAATCCGAATTTTGTTGTTGATGCTGAGTTGTAATAGGTGACCACAAACTTCCTTCTAATAACCTTCTTCCAGTTGGCTTTGGTCATTTAGCAGCTGCACATGAAGGGAAGTCTTTAAGTCAGATCCATGTGAAATTAACTTATCAAGCAAAATGTCAATATTTACTAAAGAAGGTGCATTTACTTTTGAACCAAACTGTAGGTGTGCAAGCAGCACATGGATTCGACTGGGTGTTTTACTGTGATCGATACAAAGTTACTTTTTATTATGAAGCGTTATTAAAGTCACATTTTATTTGTTACGCTAATAATATGCTTAGGAATCTAAGTTTCCTCTTTATCTGATGCTGCTGAGAACCATAAATCAATAATGGGATCTTCCGTTGCAGTTCGCCTTTACTCGGTTATTCCTCCAGGCAAAATCAATTCTTATCTAGTAATTTCGATAAGGTAAGCAATTCTCGGTGGTGCGTCGGTGGCACAGTGGTTAGGAATCTCGCCTACCATGCACATTATCCGGGGTTCGATCCCCGGCCAGTGACGCACTCCTTTACCTCGCTAAGTCAGAAATAATGCTGGTGAAGAGGAAAGGTTCGGCATGAGGCTAGCAACCCTATCCTGTAAAATAAACACTGCTACAGAAACTTCAAGCCTCTAGCTTGAAGCCCTATGTTCCACTGGGAACGTGAAGGAATAAAAAAAGCAATTCTCAATAGATCACAAAAAGAATTATTCTTGTTTCCTAGCAATCATGAAAGGTAAAAATAACTTAGGAAGTTGACATGACCTGTAAGTTGACCTTCTCCTTTTAGTATTAAACGTTGTCTATAGCATAATATTTTGTAAATGTTCTGTGAACCAAGCAGTAAATGGATGCTTGTGCTTACCTGAATAAAAAACATTGCCGGCTTATTCTTCAGGTAACGGTGTGGTGTGTGCATTTCGCCAAATAAACCATCCGCTACCGGATACTGCCGTATTCTTCCATTTCATTTGGTGTTCTCTACCCCGACTAGATTGGCGCCATGCTTGAATCATAGGGCTACCTACCTACAATGCATCATACTTTCTCTAATTCTTACTATCTCAACTACTGAGTTATGTTCTTGGGTCGCAAAATGTACTCATGCACATTTTTAGTTTTCTTTCTAAATACCCCTGTGCACTTCTTGCAAACGAAGAAAAACTATCACTAGCGATTGGTCTTTGCTTCAGATATGAAGGCGGTGCGTCACATGATAGGCTGCTACTTTACTTGAAGATCCTGAATGAGGAGAAAGTAATATGCAGCGAATTACGCTGAGAATTCTGGACACTGTCAATAATTTGTTCAGAATTATTATTTATTAGATGAAGATCACGCGGCTTGCGGCTTTCGAAGAGACAGACATCCGAAGCTTCCTGTAGAGTTTCTATGCCGTTGTTACGTTGATGAACAACCAGGATGACCGGGTTTCTCATATTTCCTCGTTTTTTTCCCATTCATATACACTATAACCTTCCTAATTATTTAAGTTGAATTATCCCTTACTGGCGATCACTGTCTGTTGATCTAAACGAGTCAGTGGCTCTCCATTCTATCCAACTTTTAGGAACCTCTTTTTCTGTTGTAATGACTAGAAATTGTGTATATATAACGAATGATGAAAAGAGTATGGATGAGTAGACAAACCGTACTACAGGATTTCATCATGAGCTGAAATCGGTTACAGAACCATTTGAAAACCAGCAGGGAGTACTGGACAGCCAGCTCTTTCGTCCTAGTACTCAGGAACTACCCGTCAACAGTATGCATCCAGCTGCACGGTTCGAACCCAGGAACTTCCAATCACAAGGCGAGCTCGTAGACCATTAAGCCACTGGGACCCAACCCGATCTAATGGCCAGCCCATGAATGTCAACTGCTGCCAGCCAGTTCACGACATAGCGCGACCCCTAGCCATTGTCACCAGTGGCGAGTATTTGTCCTCACGCCCGACACGCTGTACCGTGCTGGTCACGATTTCCCACTATAACCCCAGATAAATACCTGGCTAAATAGGGCCAGTCGCTGGTGAGCATCTCATTAGTATTCAAGTATTGGTTTGTAGGGATTTGATTGATTGGTTACAGGACTTCATCATGAGCTGTAATTGGTTACAGAAGCATTGGAAAACCAGCAGGGAGTAGTGGACAGCTGTTTCGTGAGTCGGCAGAAGTTGAAATTAATGGGCTGGCAAGTGGATCGGGCTTCAGTGGCTTAATGGTCTACGAGCTCGTCTGGTAACCGGAAGATCCTGGGTTCGAACCCTGGCGGTGGGTGCATACTGCTCAAGAGTCCCAAACCAGGAGGAAAGAGCTGCCCAGTACACCAGTGCTAGTTTTCTAATGATTCTCTAACCGATATCAGCTCATAATGAAATCCTGTACCCAATCAATCAAATCCCTACAAGCCAATACTTAAATATATTAATTATATATATATATATATATATATATATATATATATATATATATATATATTTCTAAATATATCTGACCACTGATAACATGTTAGTGAATAATTAAATACGTGGTAATTGTCATCGTCTTGTTTAGAAAATACCCTGACAAATTTTAATCAAAAATAATTTCTCTCTTTCTGTCTCTCTGTGCATTTGATGTGTACGCCTAGACACCATAGCAACATCAATCTATCAACAGAATGTTTAAGGAAAACAACCCTTCGTCTTGTGACACACGAATACTAATTACCTACAGATTTTTTTTGATTTTGATTTTGATTATACTTTTTGTTTGTCTTCTCTGTGTAGACAATCACTCAGTCATCATGTTATATCCACGATTTATACAAGTTGAAGCGTGCAATCTGTGAGACACGCAACAACCACAGCCTTATTCTAAATATTGATATTGATGAATAATTGTCATTTTGTCGTATACTAGCATTATTAACCTTACTCACAAAGGTATAAGATATGATCACTTACATCTCTCTCTGTGAGATTAACTTTTCTTGTTCCGTTGCACATCAGAAATGCTGACCTAGACTTGTCTTAATGGAATGACTAAAACAAAAATCTTATGTTAATGACCCAACTATATATTACTGATAGCTTTTATTTTTGTCCCTTCAAATTTAATATATATACAGGAAGAGAGAAGAGAGAAAAATGTATATATAAAGTGCAAAACATCTGTCATTTTTCACGGTAGTGTACAATTAATTAGGTAGCAATTATTTTCGAAGTTTGCTGGTAGACAGGTGTATCCTGGCGCCACTTATTCTGGATGAATAAGCTAAAAGAGTCTAGACGTATTAGAATAAAATCCTAGTCTAACTACTCTCTTCTACTGCCCAATTTCAACCTGTCTCTCTCTCCCTCTCCTCTTATCTCCCCCCCTCCCTTGTTCGTTCTAACAAGCTTTTTAGGGTTTTGCAAGAACAATGTCCTATTGATTTGCTAATCAACTTCTCATTGTTTTATCACATAACTTCGTTCTTAAGTTTTCCACATTTTTAAAATGACTGTTTAAGCTATTAGGGTGTGGTCCTCCGGCTTAGATAGAGTATACTGATAACAATAGTGATTACAATCCTACTGTCTCTTTTGTGTAAATGATACATAAATCAGATTACACAATCTCTGTTGTGATCAAATTTCTACCATGAAAAAATGAATGGATTTTTAACAACTTTGTATAATATAATATAATATACTAAGACACACTTCTCAGTCGGCTGTAATGGGATTGAAAGAATGAAAAAGAGTGACTGAAAAACGTGAACATATGTGTTCCTTTTCCCATTATGATAGAGTGAGTGAGTTGGTGAGTGACTGAGACAATAAGATAGTCATCACAAAATAATCTATAGGAGAATAATACTATTTCTAAAAATAATGACAATGTCAATCAAACGTGAGTAAATTTCACATAGAAGCATGAGCATATCTGCTGTTCACGTGCTCATTTTACTTTGTCCATTTTTTTGATTCACGGTTGAAATGTATCTGAGAGGAAGGCACGCACACCAGAAACATAACCATAGTTAGTTAGTTAGTTAGTTAGTTAGTTAGTTAGTTAGTTAGTTAGTTAGTTAGTTAGTTAGTTAGTTAGTTAGTTAGTTAGTTAGTTAGTTAGTTAGTTAGTTAGTTAGTTAGTTAGTTAGTTAGTTAGTTAGTTAGTTAGTTAGTTAGTTAGTTAGTTAGTTAGTTAGTTAGTTAGTTAGTTAGTTAGTTAGTTAGTTAGTTAGTTAGTTAGTTAGTTAGTTAGTTAGTTAGTTAGTTAGTTAGTTAGTTAGTTAGTTAGTTAGTTAGTTAGTTAGTTAGTTAGTTAGTTAGTTAGTTAGTTAGTTAGTTAGTTAGTTAGTTAGTTAGTTAGTTAGTTAGTTAGTTTATTCACATCAAGGTTTCAGATTACCATTATTCCCTTGGATCAAAATGCTTCAACAGCATATCTTAAGTTCACCTTTCTCTCTGCTGTCCCTGTTAGCTGACTCCACGACTGCTCATTTGATTTCATCGCCTTCTCACACTTTCCCCTGTCGGTCAAACACCTGACCTGTCGTTCCTTATTCCGGTTCCAGTAGATGGCTGGCCTGACGTGTGATGTCCCTGAACTGTTTCTTTAGCGTGCGTTCATTCCATCTCCATTTTATTCTATTTATTCATTAGGCAACAGGCTCTTGGTTGATTCGTCGCCAGAGTTTCTTGTTGCTAATTCTTTCTGGCTATCTGATTTTCACTATGCAGCTAGTTTAGACAATTGCTGATAAAAGTCTATTAGAAATTCTTTTGGAGATGCAACAAATCTCTAAACTATTTAGAAGAACTGACTGACTTTACAACAGTGTTCAAAATTTAGGTGCAATAGATTTCCACACTGGTTTCAGAGGAATTAATTTCTGTCGTGCTTTTCCGATAGTGCCTTTGACATCCTAATCTGCATCGGCTGTAGATGAAACATTCCTGCCTAGGTAAGTGGAAGAGGTAGCCTCCTTTATATTTCTCCTATTGATAGTGACTGATGCTTGTTGATTTTGATTCGATATATCTGTTTGAAGTCCTATCAGGGCTGCACATGCAGGCGTCAGTAAGCACCAAAAATACGTTTAAAAATTAATTCGGATCGCTTTTAGCTACGAAACCTCAGAAAAGAAACACAGGTCCTTTTTCCTGTTTTCATTCTGATCATTTTCTTGTATCTATACTCTTCTTTGGATTTTTTTTCTATTACTTTGAGCAACTCATCGCTGAAAATTTGATCATTGGTCCCCTTTTTCACTTACGGCAGTTAGTTCTGCTTATTGGTATTGTCTTTGAAACGAGAATTATGAAGTACACAATATACCTTGCGTTCTCTTTCCAGCAGATCAGTAGATCATATAGGCTACAGTCCAGTTGGTGTAACACTTCAAATAAATACGACAAAAACAAAACGAACAAAAAAGGATTTTCAACCAGTTCACGGGCAGACAGATAAGTTGACTGGCAATATCTACTATACTAAAATAACCAATTTATTTTTGTAATTTGAAACAAAAGCATTCAGGCATAAAGCGCTAGTTTCCTTTTTTTTGTAAACACCACATTTCAATGTCACAAAAGGTTATCTATGGATGGATTGTCATTAGATTAATTAGTATAGCTTGACAGCCATCCACTTTTTTTCATATTCCACTAACTTTTAACTACTTAAATTCATTGTTTGTTTAAGTGAGCTTTTTGGCGTTTTACTAAAAATAAAAATACCAGATTGTATGACATGCAAATAGAGTACACGCCATGAAATCGGAATTTACACAATTCGAGTGAAGAAATTCCACTACGTGTTGCCTTTAAGAATCGAAATTTTTACAGATTTCAATATGTCATCTGTTTGGCATCATAAATAACAGTTAGGACAGCATGCATAGACACGTAATGCTATATACTACTGATCGGCTGACATGAGTAGTTGTATGCTAAAAATCGTTCAAACTCTAGACTAACTAACTAATTCATATGAGATGAAAAATAAACTAAATGACATTCAACTAGAGAATGATGAAACAATGGTTAGTTTTGATATAACTAGTCTTTATACTAATATACCAATCAATATGCCCGCCTTAGAAGCAGTTAAAAAAGAACTAACTGCGGATCCTGAACTCATTCATAGGACAAAGCTGCCCAATGAAGAAATTATTTTAGGAATTCAGTTATGCCTCACATCTACTGTCTTCAAATTCCAAGGCAAAATCTATAGACAAAGAGAAGGCGTAGCAATGGGATCACCAATATCCCCTATCGAAGCAGACATATTTATGGACAGCTGGGAAAATATTGCTCTTAATACATTTAATCCTACTCCAAAAATATGGTGGAGATATGTGGATGACACTTTCTCACACAGTGTTAAAAACAGAACATATCTCTCTAGCTTCTTGACACACATAAACTCACTAGTGGAGGGAATAAAATTCACATTTGAATCGGAAAATGAACAAGGAGAATTAGCTATGTTAGATTGTAAAATAAAACGAATAGAAGAAGGTAAACTGCACACTAGTATTTATAAAAAACCAATGCATTCTAATAGATATTTAGACTTTAATTCATCTTATGCGTTAACTGTTAAGGCAGGCTTAGTTAAGTGTTTAACGAACCGAGCAGTAGCACTAAGTAGTGCAAGAAAAGACCTAAATGACGAAATAAAACAGATAGAAGAGGCGTTGGTATTGAATAACTAACTATCCTATAAAATTCATTAGGAAGATCGAAAAAGGCCAAAAGCAAAATAAAAATAATTGTGAAACTAGAAATGATAACATAAATAAGAGAGAATATAAGGCATCTACAGTTATACCATATAAAGAGGGGACATCTGAGACCCTATGCAGGATTCTCAACAAAGCAGGACTTAGAGTGGCATTCAAACCTAAAAACTCACTCAGGTAGCACAATCTCTGTAGGCTAAAAGACCCGGTGGACCCAATGAAACAAAATAATATAATTTACAAAATACCTTGCAATGACTGTGAGGTCAACTACATAGGTCAAACTAGTAGGTCGGGGGTAATCAGATTGTCGGAACATAAGAATTTAACTAAGGTTAGAATGGTTGACCCCGAGAAGATAAGTAATTTAGAAAACAGTTCAGCAATTGCAATGCATGCAATAACACACAACCACACAATAGAGTGGGAGGGGGTTAAGATTCTAAGAAGTAATATAAGTAGGTGGAGAGAGAGAGAGGTTGATCACTGAATCCTGGTTCATTAAGTCTACACCCAACACATGCAATAGGAATGACTCACCACTCATACCGGAAATTTGGAAAATACTACTGCCAAACCAAGTTACAAAGTTGTGTGAGTAGTGCCTTGATATGATTATGAGCAGCAATAATTGTGCTCGAAACGTGGTCATCAGTAAACATATTACTGTATAACACTGTGAAATTTTATCAAAATCCATTTTACCCATAATGGAATTATACTCTCTACCACAGTGCACAAGTTCTATTCTTATATCAATTTTATTCAAATTTTGCCAGTTTGTAACTTCTTCAAATTGCATGTTCATTAGGCTGTAATCCCCTAACTACTTACTTTTATTATATCGATAATTCTTTTTCTTTTTTTTCTGAGTCATCTTTACTTTTATCTCCCTGCCCTTTTTGTATTCACACGACCTTAATCCTGATTGGCTAACTTTACCGCCTAGATTGATTTGTGTATCTCATGGGTATTTGATTAACTTGGTTGTTTGAGAAGTAAGTTTTAATTTTGAGTGTACGTAATTTATAAATTGTTCACTTACTACTACTACTACTACTACTACTACTACTGGCTCTTGTTGATCATCGTTTGACTGATAATCAGGAGACCTTTCCCTGTGGAAGTCATGCAGTTGAAGATTGTTAGTTGTGCTATTCTGCAGAAATACCTCCAATAAACATGAAGTACTTTTTCCTGACCATTTGGCGTGTTGTTTTCCAGCTGTCTCGCAGTCACGAGTTTAGAATGTTATTATTTCAACTCACAGATGAATCATGAAAAAAGAAAATAATATATAGAAAACTTTCTTTAAAAAAAATACAACACGAAACCGAAAATTAAAAGTACATGGAAATGAGGAAAAAGTGTGATATATATGTCAGAAGTATAGTTTGAGCGCTTATTCTACTGTCTATGAGTCACATTTATTATAAAATGATGACCAATGAGAAGACTATCTCGCTAAGAAATTTTAATGAACAGCAGCTAGTTTGTTGGAAGTCAAGTATCTAAATCAGTTAGCCGTAATTACAAAACGCCCAACAAATATGCAGGAGAAAGTGGAGATGGATTGGACACTCGCTGAGCTGAGGAGGCCGCTGGGTGACATCGCGCGTCAGGCCATCACTCGAGTGGAACCCGAAAGGGAAGCGGCGAGTGGGACGTCCAAGTGTGGGTGACATGGAGGAGATCGTGTGAAGGAGGAGTATGGACTAACATGGATGCAAGTGAAAAGTACAGCAGAAGACAGAAGCAAGTGGAGACGTGTAGTTGAAGCCCTATGTTCCACTAGGAACCCAAGGGAACAATAATAATAATAATACAAAACGATGAATCGGAGACATTTGTAAAGTGATCTATAAACTTTATTCAATGGAATATTGAGATTCATCTTGAATTCTCAGAAGTGAGGTTCAGTTCACTGAACCGTAACAGTAAGACAAGGCATATTTGCTGCGGTCAAACAATTCTTTACATGCGACTCGCATGCATCTTCATCTGCACTTTCTCAGTGTTATTTTCTTTCACTTATTTAGACAGCATTGTGTCGATTATTGGCTGTGGCAACAGTGAGGATGCCAGAGCTAGTCAGGACCGGAAAAGTAAGAAAAACCTTCATTAATATAAATCTGCTGCACTCAGTATAAGGACTGTGATCTGACATTAATATCAAGTCATTGCTTCTCTCTGGCGATTGTGTCACCAAAACAATTCCCAGCAGGTTTCCACTATTATTATTATTGTTCCCTTGGGTTCCTAGTGGAACATAGGGCTTCAACTACACGTCTCCACTTGCTTCTGTCTTCTGCTGTACTTTTCACCTGCATCCATGTTAGTCCATACTGTTTCAACTCCTCTTCACACGATCTCCTCCATGTCACCCACACTTGGACGTCCCACTCGCCGCTTCCCTTTCGGGTTCCACTCGAGTGATGGCCTGACGCGCGATGTCACCCAGCGAGTGTCCAATCCATCTCCACTTTCTCCTGCATATTTGTTGGGCGATTGGTTCTTGTTTTGTTTGTTTGTTCCCATAGTTTCTTGTTGGTGATTCTTTCCGGCCATCTGATCTTCAGTATAGAGCGAAGACATTGTTGTTGATAAAGGTCTGCAACAGGCTGTTGGAAATATTCTTTGTGACCCGCCAAGTTTCTGATCCGTATAGAAGAACTGACTGACTTGACGTTTGTATTGAAAATCCGAATTTTGTTGTTGATGCAGGCTGAGTGACGAAGATTTCCAGATTGGTTTCAGGTTGATGAATGTGTTTCTCGCCTTCCCGATTCTCGATTTGACATCCTCGTCCGTTCCTCCTGTCTAGTTGAGACAATGCTCCCTAGATAAGTGAATGAAGTAACCTCTTTCAAATCCCTCCCGTTGATGGTGACTCTATTATTAGTTTCACACTGAAGATCAGGTAGCCGATCGGAAAGCATAAACAACAATGAACTCTGATAGATGACGAATCGCCTGAAAACCTGTCTCCCAGCAAATATGCAAAAGAAAGTGGAAGTGGACTAGACATACGATGGGGAAACAGTTAACTGAAACCCAAATGGGGAATGACGGGTTGGGGTTGGTCTCAGAGTGACATAGAGGTGGTCCTGTGAGGAGATGGAAATTTTTGGGCAATCGTGGAGTGAGCTAATAGGGACACCATGAGATTCCAAGGGGATGATAATAATAATCATCAATATTTTCTTTCACAGTGACTCCTTTAATGATTAAGCCGTCTAAACTAGGAAAGAAAGGGTGAAGGTTAGAAATGAAGTGAATTTTCGTCACTGTCACTTGAAGAGAAAGAGACAGAGTATTGTAAGATATTATATGTCGAGTAATTCATTCAAATTCAGGTCTCAAAGTAGTTTTATACCTGAAAATGACAACTGCTACTTTAGGTTAAAGATAACATTTAGTTTCAAGTTTGAGCACGGACTGATATCAGTTAGGCAGAACTATTAAACCATCCAGTGAGTACTGGACGGCTGTTTCGCCCTGCCAGGGCTCGAACCCAGGACCTTTCGATTATAATTCAAGTTCGTAGACAATTCAACCGGTGGGACCGAACTCAATGGCCAACCCATGGATTCTAACTTCTGCCAATTCTTGATTTCACCGCGACCACAAGCCAGTACCATCGATGGGTATTTGCCCTCATTCCCAACCGGATGGACTCCACAGGACGAGCTTGCATTGTAACCGGGAGGTCCTGGGTTCGAACCCCTGTGGTGGGTGCGTACTGCCAATGAGTCCCAAACTAGGATGAAGTAGATGTCCAGTACTCCCTGATTTTCAGTGGTTCTCTAAATGATATCATTCCGGGGGCAATCCTGGAACAAATCAAATCCCCACCAAGTAACTCTTGAAAATAACATTCAGTATTGTTATATATGATAGATGGCGCCACAATGTCTACAATATTTACATTTCACGTAGAGTATAAGAACTTTTGTGTACATTTATTCTGTTAACTGTTCTCAATAGTTAATGATCACGGTAATTGTTTGTCTTACTAACAGTATATTTGTAATGCACGTGGCTGGAATTGAACTGCCTTAATGTTATGAACACTAATAGTAGGATTTGAAATATGACTGCTGACTAAGTAAATAATTACCTTTGCAGTCGGCCTTTATTTCACTTTTACGGGATGGGGTTGCTAGCCTCATTCCCAACCTTCCCTCTTTACCAGTCTTATTACTAGCTCAGGAAGGTAAAGCAGTGAATCGGTGGCCGGGGATCGAACCCCGGACCACATGCGTGCCCCCGACGCATCCACTTGTAGGAGCTATTGAAGACGAAGATAATACACTGTCATCATGTAACTTGCTGTCTGCCGTCACCTGTTCATAGACTTCCACGGAAGGTGAATACCATACTACTAGATTAGAGTTAGTGTATACAAACCACAGTTTAAACACCGGAATGGACTGATGATACTCTACATATAGCAGTTTGATTTAGACTGTGGTTGTTTATTTTTATTTTTGGAATGATTATGCATGCTGAAAAATAGAAACATAATAAATGCTAACACTTGGATACACAAAACCCTGTCTGCTTATCAAGTGACTGTTCACAAATATGTCAGCAAGTGTCAACGTAATAGTATTTATTTTAGTTCACTGATAATCGATAGGCAGAATCCGTAGTATAAAAATTTTAGATTAGGTCAGATTTGGTCAACTACGGAATAATTGAAATCATAACACACACATAGGCCATTTCTAGTAAGTATTAAGATAAATAGATTATTATTATTGCACCAGATTATTAACTGACATAATATTGTACATCACTTAGGCAATTTTAGATAGTATTTAGTAGATGGTGATTAGCAATGGAATCTAAAATGCTCATTTCGTCCTATTCGAGACTCATCAACTGAGTGTACCCGCAATCCCCGGTGATCCCCAACTTAAACATAGTACCCTTTGTTTCAAACTCCAAAGCGTGATTCACTCGAACGGTTGAGCCACAAGAGCCATCTGTTGTGCTGATGAGTCCCCAGTATGATGAAATGCGCCTCCTCAGTTCTACTGCTAGTCACTGTCCACCAAATGACACCAATATTAATCTCCAGACATCGTCAAAGCGTCCTTGTTAGGAGTCGACATACCAACAGAAGCTGAACATTGCGATTCCTCCAGTGCGCGGGGAAAAACAAAATTGACTTTCCAGTAGTGCGCAACTATGCCCTCGGTAGGGATCTAACTGGGGACCTTTAGGTTACTAGACCAAGCTCATTGACAGTTCAGCCATTTGGGCTGGAAATCAGTGACTCTAACTTTGTCATCTGGTGATCTGGTACCGCCTTCACCAATGCCTTCAATGAGCATCCATTTCACCTTGACACATGGTGGACCTCAGTGGTCATGACTTCCTACTGCAGCTTCAGGAAATCCATTTAGTAATTTTATATGGCCTTTTTTTGATAATATTGATGAGTAAAAGCTTGTCCCCTTATCCTTGTCGCCCCGACTTCAGATGCTTACAGTACAATAGATTTTTAAATCTAGTATAATCTGGGTTTCAGTATAACATTAAAACAGTAGTTACGGTGTACAGTAAAGACAGTTAGATTAAGATTAACCTGGGCAATTATCTTGTCAGGTGCCTGAAAATTCATGCTTCAAAAAAGAAACCTAAATTTATTTTCTACGCAAACAAAATGAGTCACGCCCTGTTGCTTTAGTAACCTGTACGATTACCACATTATTATTATTATTATACAGTTTAGTGATTTAGAAGAACAAAAAGCCGTATATGAAGAAGATGTTATAGGTTAGTAAATCTTAGACTATGACTGTATTTACAGAATCAATATAAGCAGATGATACACAAAAACCTCAGGTATTTGATCAGCACTGCCTTGATAGTTTCACCTTGTTTGATTGGAACATTTTATTAATTATTATAAAAGTATTAGAGGCTTCCGAACCCAGGGCCTTCCGGTTACAAGGCAAACTCTTATATCATCCAGTCCTGGGCTTGAAACCCAGTGGGTGAGTACTGCCGATTAGAGGCTTCTTTAAGACAGTCAGGTCATTAAAGTGTTGGTTTGTAGGGATTTGATCGGTTACAGGATTTCATCATGAGCTGACATTAGTTAGAGAGCCATTGGAAAACCTGGGAGTACTGGACAGCTGTTTCGTCCTAGTTTGGAACTCTTCATCAGTATGCACCCACCGGGATTCGAACCCGGGACCTTCTGGTTACATGGCAAGCTCGTATACCATTAAGCCACTGGGACCCGATCCAATGGCTAGTCCATGAATTCTAACTTCTGCCAATTCACGACATAGCGTGACCCTTAGCCAATTTCTTCGGCGAGTATTTGTCCTCTAGTTGGAATTCATATGACTGCCGAAATCCATTCTGAAACTATAAATAGTATTGACCAGAGTCGACCGTAATGACAGGAATACATTCATAATCTGAACACACGAATCCCTTTTCTCTCAAACAATGTGTTCGCTCAATCATATTTGTCAAAGCAAGAAGAATGAAATTTCTAGTATATCAACGCTTCTCTTCAATGAAATAAGAATAAGCACTTTAAACAGGAACAAGTTTACCAGCCAGATACATTCCAGCAAGTTGAACTCTTAGTCTCTTTTTTTATACTATATGATACACCACTGCTTCCAAGGTAAGGTGATTAAATACAGACTTCTCAACTGTAACAACGTTGTCTTCATTACTGCAATTTTTCCAGAATTGACAACAAAACACGTATATCAGCAAAGAGCCTCTTCTCGGCGGCGAATTCATTTTCTTAATTGTTCAATCGCAAATATATATGTGGGTTATTTTGCATGTATCTGTACATTAAGTTTGTCAAACAAAAATACAATTGGTTATAGTTATTTTAACTAAACAGGTGAAGATTGGTAATTGGAGTTACGTAATACAAAATCAGTCAAGAAAATTAGGGGTTAGTGAAATTAGGATAGTAACAAAGGTGATGAGTTGTCACAAACAGTTGTTAAAAGAAGTTGTGTAATAATATGAATAGTTTGATGATTGAGTTTTACTCAGGATGTTCATAGGAACAAAGTAAAGAATGCAAAATTACGTAAGAGTTCTAAATGAATTCAAGAATTATAAGCAATTAAAGAACAGGCAAAGAAACAAAATTAAGTCATCAAAATCAAAAAAATCAAATCAGATGAAAAAAGTTGTTACCAAGACAGTAGAATTGGTTGAGTAATCCTCTTTTGTATGCACAGCTCCGGTTTTCTATGTGAATGGCCAGAGCTTCAACGATACAAAAAAGGCGAAACCGTATTGCCTTTGATAGGTTATTCTTGACTCTGTAGATTACTTTGAAGGAGGCGTTTTTTGAAATGGAATGATCAGTGTTAACCAGGTGTTCAATTATCGCACTCCTTATTGCACCACTATTGCCTTTTCACAACCATGCTGGATAGTGTTCTTGAATCCTCTTGGACAGGGTGCGCGTCGAACGACCGATGTACCTGGCTCCACAGCAGCAGGTGAACTGATATATGCACATAGAAGTGGTCAGATGCGGGATCTTGTCCTTGAGGCTTCTGCAGATCAGTGGGCGACTGGAGAACACTATTCTTAGCGTTGCTGCAAAGAATGTTCTTCTCAGAGATGATGTGATCCTTCTCTTGAGAATATCGCTTGCTAAATCTCCCTTGAAATCCAAGTTCATGTAGAGTTTCTTTTTTGGCGCAATTAATGTTTCGTTTCTTCGAATTCTTGGTTTGATATTTTTGTCGATGAATCTTATTGGGTATCCATTTTGGATGAAAATTTCTCTTAGAATATCTAGTTCTGTCCAGAACGTCGGGACTACAGGTGCGTCGGATGCGGGTGGCAAGTGATTGTTGTCATTAATGCCTGGATGGGGATTATACATGAATTTTCCAGAATTGTCTTATGAATTTCTTCGGATACCGGTTTTCAGAAAATTGTTTTCTGAGTACGTCTGACTCTTCATGCGAAGTTTATGAGCTGTCTGAGACAGTCTCCTATCCAGCCAGTCCTTGTTTGAGCAGAAACTAGCATATTTATATACTGTCCAACCCGGGTATCTTTGCGGTAACTTCATCTCATCTTCTCATCGATAAATCCAGAAAGTGAAATTGATCTTCGCGTTCATATTCCATTGTGAAACTATTGTTTCAAAGCACATTGCCTAGGTGTTGGGAAAATGTACAAAATGTGATCCACACCCTTGTATATCATCAACGAATCACCCACTTATCCTGCGTAAAAACTAATTTAGTCAATTGCAGATTTCATTTCGTTTGTTTCTAGATTTCCCATAAGTATATTAGCAAGCATAGGCTCCAGAGAACTATAAAAATTCGTTATTACAACAAAATTGCACGTCTTTTGTGCATAACATCACCAGTTTCATTATGTGGGACAATAATGAATAAGGAGGATACGTTGAAAGACACCAAGAATTTGTCGGAAATGTTCAGATAATTACTCAGTTGCTCAGCAAATTTCTTTAAGTCTTTGCACAGCCAATCTGTTTAGCTTCTTTGATGGCCAGTGGACTAGTTTATGACATTGTCAGTTCACCTTCGAAATTATTAGTTTTGCGCATTTTTAACAAACTATGCATAAATGATTAGTGGGATCTTCTGGGTGGCATTATCAATCAACCCTTTCTTTAAAAGATCCCAAAGATGACTTAAAACACATTTCCCTATTGCGAGAATCTCATGTTTCCTCGCAGTGTCACGTACAAACTATGACGAACAATTTAATATGATAAGCATCTTATTTAAGTAGTCCCTTTAGTTAGTGCTTACGTTTCAATATACTGGTTTTCCAACTAAAAATATCTCACTAATTTACCCTTCAGGCAAGCTTTCATTTCTCTCAAGTCTGTGTGGAGCTCAACAGCACTCAGCATGAAAAATAAGATCCCGATTTTCAACTCCAATATGAAGTCAGTGCTACAATACGGATCATGAAGAGCACCTCAAACAAACTACAGACCCTTATCAACAGCTGTCTTCCCTCAGTACTACTCAAGATCAGATGGCCGGCCAGAAAAGATCAGCAGTAGTGAGTAGGATCTCTGGCACTCAGCGAACCAACCAGGAACCAATTGTGCAACAAATATGCAGGAAGAAATGGAGGTGGATTGGATTGGCCATACTCTGAGAAAACAAACCATCGAGTGAGTGACATCACATGTCAGGCCATTGCTCGAGTGGAACCTGAATGGGAAGCGGTAAGTTGGTCGTAATCCAGAATGACATGGAGGAGGTCATGTGAAGAGGAGATGAAAGCATGTAGGCGGCAGACGTGAAGCCAGTTGAAAACGTTGGCAGAGAACCGAACTTAATGGAGACGTGCGGCTGAATCCACATGTTCCTCTAGGAACTGAAGGAAACAATAATAATATTTTACCCTTCATTGATTACTTTCATAAGAGCAGATTTTGCCAGTTTGAATATTCTTCTCATCAATAAACTCTCAGTTAACTGCAACACATCCATTTCATCAAATTTCTATCTCCTTTAAAACAAACTGAATGTTTTGCAATTAATAGTGTTCTCTGAGCTGGTTGGTTTAGTTGCGAAGCTTTCGTCGTCCTTCTGGACAACATCTTCAGCGCAATATTTAGCACAAAGTGAAATGATTTAAATTTCTTCATGAGTGATATAATTGCGTCTCCTGGTAACCATCTTTACATATGTATTGACCATTTTCTATTGACTTGGATTTTAAACTTTCTGGTCACCTGATTTACTTTTTATTAGTTGGTATATTTGGTCTATATTAACGTGTTTGTTAATTGCATATTCGTTTGAGTACCAGGCTTCTAGGAATTCCCTGACTGCACTTTTGGTGTTTCCTCTGTCTAAGATTTCGACATTATCCCAATCAAATTGATGTCCATAATTGTCTATATGCATTGATACTAAAGAATATATATCGTGTCTTTTCACGGCTGATTTGTGTTCTTGGATTCTAATTCGAAGGGGACGCCCACTTTGGCCGATGTAATGCTTGTTACAGTTCATACAATTTATTTTGTAAATGGTATTAATTTTATCTCCTTTTTCTGTTGGATCTTTCGGTTTGCATAATATCGAATTAAGCGATTTGACTGGCTTGTGTGCTATATCTATTTCAAACGGTTTCAGTATTCTAGCTGTTATTTCAGAGATATTTCTCATGTATGGTAGGATGAATTTTCTTGTGGTCTTTGATGATGGTTTCTTGTTGGTGTTGTGATTCGATTTTAAACACTTTTTGATGAAATTTTGTGGATATCCATTCTTTTTGAAGACCGTTAGTAGGTATTTTTCTTCCATTCTTTTCAACTCTAGAGTGCTACAATGTGTTTGAACTCTTTTAAACAATGTCTGCACACAGTTTCTTTTGTGGGTAATTGGGTTATTGCTAGTATAGTTGAGTATTTGATCTGTGTGTGTGCGTTGATTTTCTATATACTTGTGTTTCTAAATCTCCTGTGTTGGTTCTCCTGATTAAGACATCTAAAAATGGGATTTTGTTATCTAATTCTTCTTCTCTCGTGGTGAATTTGATGTCTTCAAATATGTTGTTTATTAATTTATAGGTATATTCTAAATCATTTCTCTTAATTATTACAAATGTATCATCAACGTAACGTACTCAGACCTTTGGTTTAATTATAGGTAGAGCTAATGATTTTAATCTTCAATGACGGTTTAAACTATTAATCCTTATATGGGTGATCGCATTAATGTTCCTTTTATTTGTTCATATATTCGAGTATGTGTGTTGTAAGACATAATTTTATGAGTTCTATCCAAGTTGATAATTGCGTTTTTATGTTTTCATCACTATAGAGTAATTGTTGCATAGTTTCTGTTGCTAGTTTTGGACTAATTGAAGTAAATAAAAGTCTTTAATGGAGTTAATCGAAACTGATAAAGCGGGGATCATGGCAGACGAGCTGACGGTCTGAGGACCTTTGTCTCAAATTCTATCGTCAATCGCTTTGTCGTTATTCATAAGATCAAAGAAAGGCCAGTTCGTCAACAAAGCATGAGTAGTCTCCATAACTTAAGACGTAGGAATCCTATGCAAAATGCTCACTATGATTTTGGGTAAACAGATAGCATACTAGATATGATATGAAATGACAGGCCGATACTCATCAGCTCATCTCTGTGATATGTGTATTGTTTGTTACAGAGTGTCCTACTCATCGCACTCTGTGTAAAGATACTTTAAGAAAGTTCAGATTGTTGTAACGCCACCATCATATATTGTGGTCAACTAGTAAAGGATTTCTATGGTCACTGTTGTACTTCGCTAAATTATATAATGTTACGAACACTTTGATGGTTACAAAGGCTATACAAATGATTTTAGTTC
Organism: Trichobilharzia szidati; assembly: GCA_944472155.2. NCBI lineage: Eukaryota > Metazoa > Platyhelminthes > Trematoda > Strigeidida > Schistosomatidae > Trichobilharzia > Trichobilharzia szidati. The sequence continues at coordinate 163,824,911 of OX235279.1, forward strand.
AGAATAAGAAGAGAGTACTGTGTTATGAAAATAACCAACCAACAACAACAACAGCAACATCCACCGCCAATCACCATCAACGGGAGGGATTTGAAAGAAGTTACTTAATTCACTTATCTAGGGAGCATTGTCTCAACTACAGGAGGAACGGACGAGGATGTCAAATCGAGAATCGGAAAGGCGAGAAACACATTCATCAACCTGAAACCAATCTGGACATCTTCATCACTCAACTCAACATCAACAACAAAGTGATTCGGATTTTCAATACAAACGTCAAGTCAGTCAGTTCTTCTATACAGATCAGAAACTTGGCGGGTCACAAAGAATATTTATTTCCAACAGCCTGTTGCAGACCTTCATCAACAACAACTGTCTTCGCTTGCTCTATACTGAAGATCAGATGGCCGGAAAGAATCACCAACAAGAAACTATGGGAACCAACAAACGAAACAAGAACCAATCGCCCAACAAATATGCAAGAGAAAGTGGAGATGGATTGGACACTCAATCGCTGAGGAGGCCGCTGGGTGACATCGCACGTCAGGCCATCACTCAAGTGGAACCTGAAAGGGAAGCGGTGAGTGGGACGTCCAAGTGTGGGTGACATGGAGGAGATCGTGTGAAGAGGAGTTGATACACTATGGATTAACATGGATGCAGGTGATATGTACAGCAGAAGAGAGAAGCAATTGGAGACTTATAGTTGAAGCCTTTTGTTCCATTTGGAACCCAAGGGAACAATGATAATATAATAATACTGCGTGTAAATGTTGGAAATGTAATAAAGCAGATTAGGCATAGATAACTTATTGTTGATTTCAGCCTATGCTTTTTTTTGTCAAATGCATTTTTCCCTATATTAGTTTACTCCTCCTAATTTTCTGTCTTCCGTTTCTCCTCTGTTTGCTTTCAGTGTCTTACCTTTGTTTTATTTTACATTATGACACTTCTGTATATATCGCTACTTTCTTGTAAACGCCACACATATGCTAACAAACTTCTGTCTTGCTTGGCAACATTTGCTGTGAAATATACCTAATTTTCCAGTGAAACCCACTTTATCTCCTCACCACCATAAAAAAAAGATTTGACCCAAAGCAGTAGCATTATAACCCTGGTCAAGTAATACATATCTGCCGCCATTCTCACCATACTCTCCCCCCCCCACACGCCGCCTTTCAATCTTGAAAGCATTTATTTGTAGGTGACCATTGATATTACTATACAGATCAGGGTAGCCGTTCTTTGCCGCCATCATAACTTTTTAAGCAACTATTGGTTAACCGTTCATTCAGATGAAAGAGAAAAAAAAAGCATATTCTGTGACCCTAACACCTTTAAAATAACTCTGATAATAATAATAATACAAGTTTTGACAAAAAAAAGTGTCCTTTTCGCTTAGTACTGCTACTACTACTATCAGTTTTCGGGGTCACATAGTATGAATAGATGCAGATATCTATATATGTAAACACTTGAATGCTATTGGCTGAAAGAGAACCCAACGTAATTTTTTCTTTATTTGTTTGCTCTAACTCGTCACTCGTTCATCCTAGCTGGCAAACTAACTAAACTAGTTGGTGAGAGAGAGATATATATGTAGGTAGATAGTGTTCCACCCACCTTTGTAAAACAAGGGGGAGGTGGGGGAAACGTAGACAGACTAAAGAAAATGCTCTCTCACTACCGCAACACATAAACACCCATGCATTCCTATATATTTATATACATATGTAGACACACACAAACACACAAACAAAACTGCCTACATTTGTGCACACAACTTATTGTGTATCAATCCATAGGCTGGTTGTACGTACATACACGCATAACAATGAAGCAACAAATTCCACAAGTTGTTTTAAAACAATTTTTCAATGAATGTTTTAATTAATTCAGTAATACACTGAATTAACGTGTTGAGAGTGGATATTATTATTATCCTTTGCAGAACAATATTATCCTATAATTTTACACAAATTAATTAATCCACGGTATCAGTGACAAATCTATCAAATTGTTCCCCAGTCGGCATTCATTTTTTCACCCTCAATAAAAATGTCCTTAAATGCCAAATTTTGATAAGAATACAATTCACAATGGACAATCATTTGCAATCCAGTTTCATTTTTCTACTGTTTCTATTATCAAATCATGGTCTACTGCTTGCATTAGCCAGCTCGAATCGACGAATTATTCACTCGAGGCAGGGATTAGTTCAGCCTAACCACAACCAACTTCTGCATACTTTGGATGAATATGCCTTAAATAAAATGCAGAGTGATGAAGAGGATTTGAAACTTTCCAAAGAAATGCCTATCCTCGACACAATGATACCATCTGAAACTGAGACAGGAGTGAAAAGCAGTTCACAGGGGAAATCGCGCACCGGTGTTCGTAAAAATAATGACTTTGGAAATGGCAATAGGAACCATAACAACAAGAACAATAATAATAATAATAAACTAAGTGGACAACATTCACCGAAAGATTCAAATCTACTTGATTCCTACTGGTCCGATACAAATGTTGGGAACATATTTGATATTGGATGGGATCCAAGTCCACCTAAAGGAAGTAAGTACTGTTAGTTATAATTATATTTCCCCTTTTGAAATCACAATATAGTGCTATTCATGCCTGTGATAGCAGCCATTTGATGATAGCATGAATTTTATTCATTTTATCGATGTACTCTGGTAAATAATTGCTGCTTTACACTGAGGCTAATCGTATCCCATCTCTAGTTGATTAGTTTAGTACTGATAAAAAGATTTCAATGAGACCTGAGACTGGAAAAAGTATTAAAGTCAACGTTGTGCTCATGAAATAGTTATTTAGTTTGATAATATGTTTTCAATAGTTGGTTTGTAAGGATTAGTTTGTTTTGACGAGTTAATCACGTATTGATATCGGTTAGAGAACCATTGAAAACCAGGGAGTACTGGACAGCCGCTGTTTCATCCTAGTTTGGAATCAATCGGTGGTACACACCCACTAGGGTTCAAACCCAGGACCTTCCGGTTACAAGACAAGCTGGCTCGTATACCATTCAGCCACTGGGACCCGATTCAGTAGCCCATGAATCCTAACTAATAAGTTTTCTAACTGAAAATCACTGGAAAATTGTTATCCCTTTTTGGTGAAAACAGGTTTTTTTAAAATTTCTATTGGTCTTTATCCGAAAAATCTACATGACTTCCTTTTGTATTTTGGCTGTCTGATAGTTGATAGAAAAAATCAGTCTCAAGTAGTGACTAAATCATCTTCTAAAATACACTGGTCACACTTTGCACACACTACTTTAATTTGAGTCCGATAATGATCTCGGTGCGTTAGTGGCTCAGGGTTACAATGCATGTCAACCAAGTATGTGGTCCAGGGTACAATTTCCGGTCTGCTCACTGCTTAACCTACCTTAACCGAAAGTAATCCAGGTGATGAGGGAAGGCTGGTCGTGAGGCTAGCAACCTCACCCCTAAAAAAAGATAACGCTACCGCTACTGAAACTTTAGAACTCAAGGTTAAAGCCCCATATTCCCCTCGGAACGCAATAATAATAATGTTGATCTCATTTGGTACTTCTTGTTGTATGAATCGACTGATGGAGTCTTTGCTTTTCAATGTGTCACTCAGTGGAAAAGCTATTTATATTCTCTCATAAGTCGTGTTGTAATAATTCCATTATGGATAAAGATTTTTTTGATAAAGTCACACAGTGTTATACAGTAATATTTACTATATATAATGGAATTATACTCCATTACAGTGCCCAAGCTGTGTTGTTATTATTATCTTTTAGAAAAAAATTATCGGTGTATGTCCTGGTAGGCTCATGTGTAGGCGTGGCGGTGAAAAGTTTATTAATTGCAGGCGAAACTCACTTCTCAGGTAATACAGAACTTCATCTCGACTACTTAATTCGGCTATCACTATTACAGTATGACAGTTTCTAGAATTCATGGAATGTGTTCCGCGTGACCGTGACTTAATACTTAGGAATAGATGTTTTAAAGTATAAATTATAAGTAATCTGAAAACTTAACATCAAACTTCTCTTCAAGTAGACTGTAACACTGTTTATTTCATGTGCAGAAAGCAGCCGTTGTATTGAGCAACAGTCGGGGACATAAACTCTTCACAGTTATTGGTTATTATATGAAATAATCACTTGCAAAACAGCTACGCTATCTTTATGTATTCTAGGCTCCATATCCTGCTAGTGCACTCTTGAACCTGGCCTAGCCGGTCATCGACCCAGAAAAGAGGGAAGGTTGGATGTAACGCTAGCAACTCCACTCTGTAAAAAAAGTGCTACTAACACTGCAAAGCCTGAAGCTTGAATTCCTAATTTCCACACAGGACTCAGAAAAAAGCAAAATGTGGGATTCCTATAAGGTAGAATAATTAGATACTGGTAATTTTACAAAATGTGTTCATTTGAATTCTTATCACGAACTGATAATGGTTAGAGAATAACTGAAAACAGTAGAGTACTGGATAGCCGTCTCGAACTGGTTTGTGACTCCTCAACAGGACGCATCCTTGCCCCTTACCTCGATTAGAAAGAGGTTGAATAATTCATACTTCAATCTGTGTTGCTGCGTCAGTCGTTCTGTATTATACTTGTACATGTAAATGGTTATATTCCCCACAATCTCCCAAAATATGACCAAAACTAACATTGAAATAGTTGAATTTCCAAAAATTTTGGGTTATTAAAACCACTGACGAAGCTAAGATGATGATTGTGAAACAGACAAAAATTGTTGATGGTTTATTTTAGCAATTTTTGTCAACAGAAACCGAAATGTGGCACAGATCTGACTTTATTAGCAATGTCAAGTGTAGTACAGCTTACTCTTTGTGAACTCCTGCCTCTTACAAACATTTATGATACTGTCAGTTACTTACAACTCCTCTCTATTGCTTAGTTTTTCTCCTTTTATCAGTCCAATGCTATTGAATAAGCAGAATCATCTGAATTCGTGTATCTTTACTGTAGAACAGGTGAAACAGTGATAAATAATTATTCTAATGGTAATCACATAATACGAACTCAGACGTCTACAAATCTTAATAAACAATAGACACACATTTTGACATTATCTACAGTCTAATGACCTGGTCATTCAAATGACAATTGATGATCATATTTCTGACCTCAGGCTTAATTTTTTATGCAAAAATGAAGAAATCTATGTGCTTATAGATAGCAAATCATGCTCAGTTATTGTTTTGAACGATAACAATCAGGTATCTTTGATACAGTTGAGTCGAAAAGTCAAAAATGAAATGGTTTGAATTATGTAAATTAATAGTATTCATGTTTTTGAGCAGCTTGTTTGACAAGCATTATGACTAATTCTTGTTCATATGACTTAGAAGCGTATTCTTCTACAGATAAGCCTTTCATAGAAATGGTCAGTTTACAGTAATGTTTTTTTTAAAAAAAAATGTAAATAAGTATTCAGGTAACTCCTTGAGAACAGATTAGACTGAATTATTTCAACAGATGGGATAAATAGGGGAATAAAGACAAAGCATATTCCAGTAGATCAGAAGGGGATTCTGCTAACTGATGTTTGGAACAAATAACTTGATAAATCACTGCGAAAATCGCTACCATTATAATATCTATGGAAAAGCTTATTAGGTATCTAACTGAAAGCAGAGACTGCTTTAAGCATTCACTTCTCTCTACTAAATCCCAACCTGTGGTACCAGTTAGCAATGCAAATATTTTTAAAATTCTTCATGTGATATTTCACATTTTAATCGGGTTCATAAATGAAATTTTGTCTTATTATCTTGCCTCATCAGTAGATGAGTGGTGATTGTTTACAGAAATGTCTAATTTGATAAATAACTTAAAGAGCATCGGGCACACTTCAGGAAGTCGTTTATTTGCATTGCTTGTTTCCTCGTGAGCCTCATTTTCAAATAACGCTTATTAGTGCTGCATGATCAGGTATGTCTTCGCCACATAAACCCTGTTACGTCTTATCTTGACCCAGACTGGCCAGATCATCTCCCAATTAATGAAAACAGAGTAATTAACAAACCCTTATTCAAAGATATGTTTGAGTAAGGGGAATACCTAAAAATTCTAGACAGATATCGGCTCAGTACAAAACCGGTGACCATTCTCCTGTTCCATCAAACCCTTATTTGTCCAGGACACTTTTTCTAACTCTGACACTGGAGATAAACACACTAAGCTCCAAGAATAAGTTGTTCCAGTGTTTTTTCAGTTTCACAAATTTCTATAATTCCTTACATCACTTTCAAAAATACTTAGCTGAACGATTACCTGCCCACACAACCTTATACCATGACTGGATAAAAGACTACTGAGTCCCGCAAAAATTCGGTACAATCTAGCTGTCTTATAAAAACAAACTGAGGTCGTAAATTGATGGTCACAATGTCCTGAATGAATGCTGAATGGATAAATTTTTGGTGACGAAATACGCATCTGTGATATTATTTTATTATTATTGTTCCCTTGGGTTCCTAGTGGAACATAGGGCTTCAACTACACGTCTCCACTTGTTTCTGTCTTCTGCTGTACTTTTCACCTGCATCCATGTCAATCCATACTGTTTCAGCTCCTCTTCACACGATCTCCTCCATGTCACACACACTTGGACGTCCCACTCGCCACTTCCCTTTCGGGTTCCACTCGAGTGATGGCCTAACGCGTGATGTCACTCAGTGGCCTCGTCAGCGAGTGTCCAATCCATCTCCACTTTCTCATGCATATTTGTTGGACGATTGGTTCTTGTTTTGTTTGTTCCCATAGTTTCTTGTAGGTTCTTGTTCTTTCCGGCCATCTCATCTTCAGTATAGAGCGAAGACAGGTGTTGATAAAGGTCTGCAACAGGCTGTTGGAAATATTCTTTGTGACCCTCCAAGTTTCTGATCCATCCGTATAGAAGAACTGACTAATTTGACGTTTGTATTGAAAATCTGTGATATACTTGCAAAGAAACTTCAGAGTTTATTAACTGCTAGTTAGATAAATAGTCCAGTAATGCCTTTTTACTTCACAATGATTTCGCTTTTACATCAAAAGTACCTAGGTTATTTCGATATCCTAGGCGTGACAAATTATACAGATATCGAACTGTCTTATATTCCCTATATTAAGCATATTAACACTGGAGCAGCTTGTAGTACTTGTAGTATTTACCAGTGACTCAATGCTGCCTAAATGCTTTTCTTACAGCACACAAACGATTTGATAAAGAAGTCTGTCCCTTGTATCTTTGGATTTCATCGGATTTATTTTCACACACACACACACACACATGTCACTCAGATCTCTGACAGTCAGAAGGCAAAATCGCTGAATTGTGTATTTTAGTGACACGGAATCTAAGTGAAGATCGATCCGTTTTTGTTTATACTAAAAGGTCATATTAAACAGTCTAGATGGTTGGCCGGTAAAATTACAAACATTCATGATCTGATTACCTCGAGTCACATAAAAAAAAAAACAACAGTTTATGCTGTGTCACAAAGATCAAATTATGCCTAATTTCAAAATGTGTACTTCTTTGTATACAGAGGTGTTACATGAACACAAGTCACAAAACTTGTTCCACTTTTCACTCATCAAGTTAGTCTTGTTCTGTGCGCAGAAAGCTCAGTTTTTATTAATTTATTTATTTATCGCATTAAGTGATTTCAGTTCCCCCGTGATTTTGGAAAATTGAAAGTGATGTGATAGCGGAAAATGCTCATTATGGTGCGATATTTGCGTTGGTGGTACAGTGGTTAGGACTCTCGCCGACCATGCACATGGTCCGGGGTTCGATCCCCGGTCGACGCACACCTGATATCAATGGTCGGCCTGCAAAATTTGGGCTATCGATATCATATGCTGTAAATCCATACTTGTACCAAAAATACTGTGTGGATAAGCTATATAAAAAAATATTTGGATTAGTATTTGCCTCATGTTTTGTGCAATATTACTGCCTTTTGTGTGTGTGTGACTCCTACAAAACCCCTAAATATTATCGTAAAATTAAGTGATGCATTCGGTTAGCTGTGGATTGTATGCAGTGGTGAAATTTATTGAATACTGAAGTACGCCAATTAATCGTCCAGAATGATATGGAGTAGTATAATGTGATGACCACTAACATATGTCACCTATTCATACTAACCCTGAAATTGAACTCATATCGGAAAGCATGTTTCTCATTTTACAGTAAATAAAACGGGTTTCTATTTATAATATATTTCACACAAAATTAGCATGATTCTGGGCTAAGAAATTCAAATAAATAATAAATTATTGAATAACTGACTTTTATAAAACACAAAATAATCGAGCAAAGAATATTCTTTTCGATAAATTCCTCTTCCGGCTCTACAATTATATATATATATGTTTATATACATAGAATATTCTAGAATAGTAGTCAATAACAATATCAGTGTTTTTTAAATAATATCGATTTGTAAAGTAAGATCACAATGGAATTACAGTTCATTAAAGATGCTTAAATTATAATAATAATAAAGATATAATAGCGAATAGAATATCAACTAAAATTAGGGAAATTTCACAAAAATTCTGGATTATTCAAACCTGGATGGCCAAGGTAATGATAATGACTGAACTAACTTCTTTTGGATGCATAAATTAGGCTTGTTAATATGGATCCCCACAGCCTCAGCAATATTTAGAAGTCGAACTCTTAAGGCGAAATTGAGATTCGTAGGTATGCGGTAAATGACCCTGAAAGCATGATTAACGTCAATCTTGTGTTCTGTATCCACAAGATGAAACAGAATAGCGCTGCGAATAGACTTTGTTTGTCCTTTGCTTAACCAACCACATAGGGTGATGTTCGGAAATTCGACGAGAAACACGCCTAATTGTACGGCCTATGTAACTGGCTCACTCCACAGGAGCAGTTAAATTGGTAGATACACATGGAGTAGGAGGCGAAATTAGGCAGTTTGTCTTTTACTCCCGAACGAAGCAAAAGAGGAGTGGTTTTAAAGATACAGCGTAATTGAGCAGCAGGGAATGCTCTTTTACCGCATTTCTAAGGCGCTGTGTTAGTATCTCACTGGTGTTGTCTTTTGTAAAACCTGATTATCAAGCATGATAAACTGTCTGCTGTCGATTAGTATGAACCTCAAGTCTCGCTGTACGTTTTTCAGGCATTTTGTCATTGTTATTTGTTCAGTATTCCCATCTAGTTTCTTTAAATGTATGTGCCTATCAGTCCCATCTTTGTTTATAATATCTGAACTGCAGCTTAAGTGTGACAATGCTGTACAATCAAACTTCATGTGTGTTTGACGTTTTTGTCAGCTTCGCTGAATTATTTGAATGATTACTCGTGAAAGATTATACGTATACGGAGTAATATATATTGTAAACTGTGTTGCTCTTGGTTTTTCATTGTTTGATTTATTATGTGATTACTTTACTCTCTCTCTCATTGACCAATTCTCACTTATTATTTCAGCAATTGTTTAGCTAACAGTATACTTTTAAGCAAAAAATGAACTGACATGCTAAATTTAATGATTGTTTTGTTGGAATTTAGCTTATATTGAAATTACGCCCGTCTTATTTAAATGAACATCTTTTTTACTGGGTGGTCTCTTATGTATGTATTGTGATATTATACGCAACGAAGAAATCTGCACCGTCCATTTTCGATCTAGTTAGTGTTGCCTAGCAGCAAAATGTTCATGACAAAAATTATGAAAGTAATGAATGTAAATTATTAATAAATAGCAGTCGATATGCAGTTGAAATGCTTAAGCAACTTGCTAGGATGTTTTCTCTCTCTCTCTCTCTCCAAGAAGTGCTTATGTTCCTACAGATAGTATCAGTTCTCAGAAAATATTCCGACCAATAGTATAACAACTAACATCTTTTACTGTAAATAAAATCACGAAAACAATAACTTTTGTCCATTATTTGTTTGTTTCATATTTATACAGTATATGTGTACATAAATCCAAGTATATTATGGTGAACAATGATACTGAAGACAGAAATAATATCCCCCTGGGTCTTTAGTATCTTTTCTATGTGTATATTGATTTCCTGCTGCTATTATTATTATAATTATTTATCGAGAACTTTGCTCAAATTAGTGGTTATGATAAGAGTTCAGTCATATTAGAAATTTAATGGAGAAAATTGAATAAGTCAACTGAAATAAGTAAACAAGAGTGAGTGAGTGAGTGAGTGAGTGAGTGAGTGAGTGAGTGAGTGAGTGAGTGAGCGAGTGAGTGAGTGAGTGAGTGAGCGAGTGAGTGAGTGAGTGAGCGAGTGAGTGAGTGAGTGAGTGAGTGGAATAATAACAGTAAGGAGGCCGAGTAGTAGGAGAAAAAAATCAACATCAGCTATGAAAACAAACCTTATGTGTGAGCTGTACTCACCTTTAAGATTAAATGGGATTACGTATAACAGTTAACACCGCAGGTCAAATCAAATCCCTATAAAATAACTGTTCAAAAACAATATTTTTCGTGATATTCAAAGTTCACTGTATTTACAGCTGTTAGTCTGTGCTTACAGCAGAAGAGTAAGTGGGAAATACATCCACAATGATGTGCTTCCGTGTAAGGCTACAGAGGGCATCAAACTTGACTAGGTACCGTCTACTGAAATGACTACTAGGAACAGCCTATTTTACAGTATTCTTACAACTAAAATAATTCAAACCGGAAGGCACTGTTCATGGTCAGACCACACAAATGAGAACTTTTAACTCACTTTTAATGGATTCCAAGTTTGAAAATATTTGAAAAGTAAAATCTTCAGATATTCAGAGATACCATAATACATCAAAGAAAACTTCGATGTTAGCGTGTAATACGCAGCTAATTAGAAAAAAAAACAAGAAGATGATTGCAGCGAAGAAGAAAAACTCTTTTCTTTCGACAAAGCCATTAACTAGGCTGTACATTGGTGAATATATAACAAGGGAATGCGATAGTTTGAGAACTATTTCCTGTTAGCGGTTAAAATATAACGAAGAACAAGATGAAATTACGTAATACAAAAAGGATTAAATTTGGATTTTAAAAAAACAAAAGAAAACAACAACAGAGGATGAACGTATTTCTTTCGGATACATAGCACTGGCTTGGAATTTGGGATCACTAACTCTACGCTCAGATGTCTTGATCTCACTCTGTTTGAGGCATTTGATAGGATAGTGTCTAGGACTTTGAAAGATTTCTCAAATGGAGCTGAGTCACCTGAGTTTATAAGCTGTTTTGGGACTTTTTTACATCTTTAGCCTAGTTGTTAACGTCGTCGAAAAGAAACATTTGTCTTCACTGAAACCGTCTTGTTTTTCCCATGATTTAATGCATATGTCCTGATGTAGGTAATTGCTATGAATTGAATTAGATCCTCTGAAGGAATTATGTTACAGACATCTGAATGTCAGGGCGATATTTCCTCATTAATGAAGTGTAAACTGTTATGAAACATCTGCTGGTAGGAATTTAAACAAACAGTAGTTATTCAGCCCGTTAGTTATTGAATGAGGGGTTAGGCTCAATAACCTCCTTCGTCGTTGTTTAGATATTATAAAGACCAGTGTGTTCACCAGTTGTTCACTTACTCCGTGCATCTGTGAAGTGGCTAAAATGTGGAATATAAGCAGAGACGAAATGAACGAAAGATACTGTATTGTTTGAAAGCCAATTATAAACCCATTTATCAAATTTATAATGAAATCCAGTTATCAACTATCATCTTGATATATATAGACTTTTACGATTCATCGTATCGTAGCAAGTTTCACTGGATATAAAGTACACTTCTTATCACAACCTGTAAGGCTTAGCAAATTCAGGGTGCAGTCTACAGATTATGAGGAATACTTCCCTGAAGATTGTAGTCACTTCTTCTTCTGTTTTCGACATAGAACTTTGCACCGATGTGCGGCAGTTCAAGTCACCACACTGCCTCCTTGTAGCACACAAAGCAACAGAAGGAAGTAGAAAAAATGCATAATATAGACATTAAACATAGGTGTGAGACAAAGGAATAGTAATAACGAAGAACAAAACAGTTTCATTGGAAATCATAAGTCACAAGGAGTAGATGCATCTGCGCCATTGAGAGCGATCACTTTGAGCCATATCACCAATCGTTTCCAACCATTGGTTTTTACCGTCCCAAGGACCCCAACCAGTCAGGTTGTCTGCACCTTCCTACGTGGCTTAGACTAACTGTTGTAGATTTCATTGACTGGTGCCATGTTTTCGTTTGACCGCCATTAGCTCTTTTCCAGCCTGACCATATATCACCTAGCACTGCCCGTCGAGGAAGGCGATGGATGGATAGGCATACGTAACACATGTCCTAACCATCTCAGTGGATGTAATTTCACAGTCTCGTCGGCTGATTTCCCCTCCTTACCTAGCACTCGACGCCTAACCTCAATATTGCTCACCTTATTATACCACTTCACGCGGGAGATAGAACGCAGACACCTATGATCAAAGACAGCTATCCAGGCTGTTCATGTCTTCCGCTCTCAATGGTCAGGTCTCACAGCCAGCCATAAAGGAGGACTGAGCGGACTGCTGAGCAGTACACACGCTCTTTGTAGTCACTAGAAAATTGTTTATGATTGTCTGAGTCTCCTAACAGTTGCGTGCAAGTTTTATAACGTCCTGTAGATATCGTGAAACTGCAACGCATAAATCATATACATCTTTAGTCCATAGGGAAACAAATAAACCTTTTTTAACCTTCAAATATACTGGCTATCACGTTGAGATATTTTCATACCAACTCATTCGTTTTCTTCAGTCAGCATACGACGGTATGCCATTCTAAGTGCCTCTTCACGTTTTATTCTGTTATGATATCTCGAAAATATGTCAAAAATAATTTCCGGAAAGAGAGAAAAGATTGTTAAATTTGACAGGGTGCTTTGTTGACATACTTCTTAACTGAGAGTTAATCAAGAGTATGCGATAAAAGACACAAGTTAACATAAACACATATAGTATTTTATTCCGAAACACACTGATATTAATTTTAGCAGTGATACTATGCTTACTGTCTTGATGCTTTGTTTTGAAATTTATTTAGCCGCAAATATTTAAGTTACGCATTGGTTGCACGACTGCCGTGTATCCATGGCAAATGGCTTATAGCGTAGAAACTATCATGGTCGTTACTAGCCATTTGGGATTTAAGATAGTTATGCCGTTCGTAATACAAATGTTAAGTCAGTCATTTCTTACATATATATTGGTCAGAAACTTGGCGCGCGCATCACGAAAAGCATTTCCAACAGGCTACTGTGGCAGACTTTGATCAAAAACTGCCTTCGTTGGCTCCATACTGAAGATCAGATGACCAGACAGAAAGAATTAGAACTCTGGGAACGGACCAACCAAGAACCTATTGTTCAAGAAATATGTAGAAGAAAACAGAGATAGATTAAACACATGTTGATGAGACCGTCTAATGAAGTCGTGCGTCAGGCTATCTCTCGAGTGGAATCCCAATGGGAAACGACTAGTTGGACACTGGTCCTAGTATGGCATGCAGGTGACCGTGTGAGGAAGAGATCAGAGAGACTATGGTGAATCATGGGCCCAGCTAGAGACGACCACAGAGAACAGGACAAAGTGCAGATGTGCTTTTGAAGCTCTATGTTCCACTGGGAACCCAGAGGAATAATAATTTACCGAAATAGCATATTAGTCTATTCGAAATGAGGTCACCCAATTTCTAGGTATCTGGGAAATAACAACAGAGGGTATTCTGCTTGAATTAATGGCAGGCTGTGTATTAGTGTATTTAATGACTGTAGACTGAGTCAGTTACTTCTTGCCTTTTGCGTCTAAAATCAAAGTAGAATTACAGGGGAATTAAAAGTTTGGTTAATGAGGGGATTCAGAAAATTTCTGATTTAGTTAAGTTATACAAAGATCCGGATTTTCAACTCCAATGTGAAGTCAGTCAGTGCTACTCAACATACGGATCAGAGACTTGCACTGCGCGTCATAAAGAGCATCTCAAACAAACTACACACCTTCATTAACAGGTTGTCTTCGCTCAATACCACTCAAGATCAGATGGCCAGCCAGAAAAGATCAGCAACAGAGATCTCTGGCAATGAGCGAACCAACACAGCAGGAACCGATTGTGAAACAAATAGGCAGGAAGAAATGGAGATGGATTGGATTGGCCATACTCTGAGCAAAGAAACCATCATGTGAGTGACATCACTAGACAAGCCATTGCTCGAGTGGAACCCGAAAGGGAAGCGGCGAGTTTGTCGTCAGTGCAAGGGTGACTTGGAGGAGGTCATGTGAAGAGGAGATGAAAGCGTGTGGATGGCAGACTTGGAGCCAGGTGAAGACTCTAGCAGAGAACCGAACGCAATGGAGACGCACGGCTGAAGCCCTATGTTCCTCTAGGAATTAAAGGTAATAATAATAATATACAAAGGTATTTCATTTAAATATAGTAGTGAATTGCAAGACAAGTTTCCCAATGATTTCGTCTTCAAAACAATAAGAGCACCGAATTTTACTCATTAATTACATATTACTTAGATTGACAAAAGACTACTCAACTTATTTCCCATTCAACGTGGGGAAGCAACAACTGAGCTGATTTATAGCATTAAAAAACACCAGTATGATAGACAGTCGAAAATATCGTCAATAGGAAAATATTCCAAATATGTAGAATTTTGACTTTCTGGTTGAAGAAAATTATACCGCCAGAATAATTGACATTTTTACTGATAATTGACGGTAATCCAACCTGTTTTCTCTGATTATGAATGGATTTTGCGCATTTGCATGTACTTTTGTATTTTACTTTTAAAAAAAATATTGGTAAACTACTACTGTATTTGAGCTAAGACAGTGAATTCTGAGGTATATCTGCTCTTTTAATCATATTCCCCAGTGTCTATCAGTTAACCACACACACACACTCACACAGTGTTACTCAGATATGCAACTCTGAATATATATCTATTATAGTCTGTGCAGAAAACAGTCTGAATAACTGAGTCATTGGTATTTGACACAAGTTGTATTATTAGCTACCGTTCTCTTATTATTATTATTATTATTGTTCCCTTGGGTTCCTAGTGGAACATAGGGCTTCAACTACACGTCTCCACTTGCTTCTGTCTTCTGCTGTACTTTTCACCTGCATCCATGTTAATCCATACTGTTTCAACTCCTCTTCACACGATCTCCTCCATGTCACACTTGCACCGACGTCCCACTCGCCGCTTCCCTTTCGGGTTCCACTCGAGTGATGGCCTGACGCGCGATGTCACCCAGCGGCCTCCTCAGCCAGTGAGTGTCCAATCCATCTCCACTTTCTCCTGCATATTTGTTGGGTGCGATTGGTTCTTGTTTTGTTTGTTGGTTCCCATAGTTTCTTGTTGGTTCTTGTTCTTTCCGGCCATCTGATCTTCAGTATAGAACGAAGACAGCTGTTGATAAAGGTGTGCAACAGGCTGTTGGAAATAAATATTCTTTGTGACCCGCCAAGTTTCTGAACCATCCGTATAGAAGAACTGACTGACTTGACGTTTGTATTGAAAATCCGAATCACTTTGTTGTTGATGCTGAGTTGAGTGACGAAGATTTCCAGATTGGTTTCAGGTTGATGAATGTGTTTCTCGCCTTCCCGATTCTCGATTTGACATCCTCGTCCGTAGTCTGTATTTATACTGGAATTGCAATCTGAAGTTCACTGTAGCCTAATTATCTGCAGCTGAGCTTTAGTAGTGTTTAGAGGACAACAACACCTAGCCAGCCATATCATCATTTCCCTGTGTTCCAAGGGGACAGACAGGGCTTCAGCAGCACATCTGCATTTCACTCTGTTTTCTGTAGTCCAGTTTCAACTGACTGCACGATTGCCAACAGGCTTTCATTTCCACACCACACACGATCTTCTTCATGTCATTCTCGGACAACCATTTGGGTTCTGTTCGAGAACCCAGCATGTAATGTCACTCGAGGATCGCCTAAATGTACATCCAACCATCTCTACCGCCTTCTGCATATCTTTTGGATGATAGCTTTGTAGCTCTAGTTCACTGGCAGACATTCATGAGCTTATTCTTACCAGTAGACCATCGAGATCTTCAGTATCTAGGCAGAGAATGCCGCTGTTAATGAAAGTCTACAGTAGTCTGTAGGGAAAACACTCAGTGATGTGCCACATCTCTGAACCATAGGGAAGCCGTCATTTACTTGATATTATTTATTATGTTTATGATTGGATATAAAATACCGTTGGCTTTAATTTTTGGATTTCTAGTGCTCAAGCTATACGTTCAGATGTCTTGATCTCATTCCCTTTGACAAATTTCATCGGATTTAGTATAGGGTTTTAATGAATGTTAGATTGATGAAAGTCTGATGCTGACTAGCATTTGACATCCTCATCTGTGACACTTGTAGTTGAAACGATACTGCCTAAATAAATCAGAGGGGTGATTTCCTTTAGATTTCTCCCGATGATGGTGCTTTGTTGTTGGTAGTGTGTTCACTTGAAGTCCTGTCTTCTCTGCCAGCTTCTTTTGCCAACTTGTTGGTCTTTACATGCAGACCTATGACAGTAGACATAAATCATTCGCGAAGTCCAGATCTTCTAAAGTCTTTTTCTCAGTCCTGTGTACACTCATTTTTTACCATATTTACAATACATGAATAGCCTGTCGACACCAAAGCAGTTGACACAAACATAAGAATGCATCTTCAAATATTTTTTTAAATTTTTTTTAAATAGTAGCAGTACAGGTCACATTTTAATTGATTAAAACAAAGTAAACACGAGGAATTGTATACAACATACTGATGGAGTTCTTTGGTAACCCAAGTTTTAAGCAGGCCGCTAAATGAAGTTAGACTCACTATTTTTCTTTAAAATATCTGAGAATTTTTTATTGTCAGTTTGAAATGTCAAAATAAAGTAGTATTTGGCTAATTAGATGAATGCGTTTACTGCGTTCATATATGAGTGATGATATAGCCTACCCCTAATTACACTAGTCTGAATAAGCGTCGCTAGGATACAAGTAAAAGCGATGCACTTTGGATGCAAAATGTCCCGTATTACTAGTAGGTTTAACTTTGAAGCCTACTGGTACAGGCTAGCAGGAACAACGAAATCGTCAGAACAAATACCTCAAAAAGATTTATCCAACTCATAGTTCAGTGTCAAATGTCTGTTAAATATTCAGTGTGGCGCAGCCGGTAACCAGTATCATCGGTGAGTATCTGTCATCGTACCCAACCTGCCATACCCTACTAGTTACAACTTCCCACTAGAACCCAAGTTAAATACCTACCTGAATAGGCCCAGGCGCTAGCAAGCATCTCATTGATATTCAAGTATTGGTTACAAGATTTCATTATGAGCTGTCATGGGTTACAGAACCATTGGAAAACCTGGAAGCATTGGGCAGCTGTTTCGTAAATTAGCAGAAGTTGGAATTCATGGACTGGCCATTCGATCGGGTTCCAGTGGCTTAATGGTCAATGAGTTCGTCTTGTAACCGGGAGATCCTCGGTTCAAACCCCGATGGTTGTGTACTGCTCAAGAGTTCCAAATCAGGATGAAACAGCTGTCCAGTACTCCCAGGTATTCCAATGGTTCGTTAACCAACATCAGCAGATGAGGAAGTCCTGTAACTAGTCAAATCGCTGCAAACCAACACTTGAATCTGAAAAAAAATATTTTACTTATATCATTATGTGAACATAGCAACAAACCATGACGCTACAATTGGCTTCGTTGTTAAGAACAGCTAGATTGTCGTCCGTGCGTAAATGAACACTGCTGTCATCCACAAATCTTGATAAAATCAGGCACGAAATGTCTAGTGAAACATCTTGTTGGACAACAGCAATCATTTTATTAAAATTTTTTTTTTATTATAGCTTGATTCCACACAGTATTTTGGTACAGGTATGAAATTTTCAGCATGTGATATCGGTAGCCCAAACTTAGTAGGCCGACCATAGATATCAGGTGTGCTCGGCGGGGGATCGAACCTCAGACCATGTGCATGGTCGGCGAGAGTCCTAACCGCTGCGCCACCGATGCTCTGGATATGCCGTTTCAAAGTACAAAATATCATATCACTGAATTGCTTAAACTGAGAGTAACCAAGTGTATGTGTGTGTGTGTAGGTGTTTTAATAATGCGTCAGTCGGCCACAGGATGGTAACTGACATTATTACTGCCGAGGGTGTATAGAAGAAGTCTCATGTCGCCTTTCAATATTTAATGCATAAAGGTAGTTGACAGTTTCTTTTTGGTGCCCTTATGTGTATATACCAAAAAAAAACAAAAAGCAAACCACAATTATTGCTGGTATTGCTTCACACATATGGACATATGGTTAGTATTTTGGTTCATTTATATTTGGTGTGCATGTTTATTGTTGGTGTTGGTGTTGTTGTCGTTGTTGATTTGCGTGTTCCTGTCTGTCATTTTTATGGTTCACAAAAATGATGACCATTCATTTATTCATTCATTCATTCATCTAGTAATGCTTACTTACTTACGATCAAATTTTTTATGGGGTTTTTATGGTTGTCATGGCCTGTTCTACTATTAATTATAATATACACATATTTATTTATTTATTTATTCATTTATAGGGCTATTAAGTATAATTAAATCAATAATAAAACTAAAGATTTCAGTGACAAGCATGAAAACGCCATATTTAACTCTGAAATTGAACTAAACTGGACACCAGTTGCTATATGAATTTGTAGTTATGTTAATGACGTAGCTATGATGACCTAGATTGTAAGTAAGCACACATACACACACATACACAGACGATATGCACATACTAACACATACATACACACACATACAATTGAGTGCAGATGATTAGGTAAGTAAGACAAGAAAAATATGCTATTTGTGATTAGCTTTACAGTAAGTAGTATTAAAATGATTGTTCATTTTCATATACTATGGCAGGGTGGTGGGGTGTCATGATTAATTTAGACTTGCTTTTTGTTTTTGTTTTGTTTTTAAATCGTGATCCGGAAATCATACAAAAATCACGGAAATTAACTTAATGCATTTGTTCGTCTCTGTTCTAATTCTGTATACATATATGTACATTATATATTTATAGGCTTAACTGAAGTTTGGAATAAACTTCCCATGGTTTCTTTCCGTCTATGGCTTGCACTGTTTGTTAAACAGAGTATTGAATGTTACTGTCTAATAAAAGTACAACAGATGAGTGGGCTTGTCTAGTCGGTAGGAGGATTTAGTACTTGTAATAACCTTCACTCTAAGCAACAACAACATCCTTGACAATCTCTGGGTGACTGGATGATGATTTAAGAAGTCCCAGAGTTGAGTAGTCAGTCCGTCTTAGTATATCACACCATACACAGGCTTCTTCTTTTGTCATTCCTCACCAGAATAACTTAGTCTATTTAGGCATTACCGTAGTATCTGTGTACATGATTCTGATGAATTCCATATCAGACATTAACTTCAAGAAATACTGTCTCTGCGCTTGTTTTTATGCATTCAGAGCTTTACCTGTCAGTCAATCATACTAAGTAACCATTCCTAACTGCGCTATGCCTAAAATTGTATGAGCAGTGTATTGTCAATGTGATCATCTTCGCTTTATCACTTTCTCTTCGGAACAGTCTTTCCCGATTTACAAACAGCTTGTTTGTGTCTAAAGGGCGATGAGGAAATTATAGGGTTAAAAGTTGTAAAATTATTCTTGAGAATAAGAAGAAAAAAAACCGACTAATAGTCTACTGATCACCGTCTTCATTGAATTAAAATTCACAGGATGCAAATCAACGTGGTCAGTGTTAAGAGAAGCAACTCTCTGAGCTGCAGATTACAGATAAAAATACGCCCCATATTGTGTTCTTCAACACAACAGCAGTTCATCTTATAGTTTTTTTTTGATAGAACTCTGTTTTTTTCTGATCGGTGTGTAAAAGCAGTTGACATTGAAAGATTTAGCTATCTGTCGTTTAAACGAGTCTACTGTATGTGGTTTCAGCCTTATTCCTGCTAGAATAATATATTGTAACTCTCTATCAGTCGATCATAGATTAAAACAGGTGGGCTCATGCTTTGATGCTTTCCCAGTTAGATTACCTAGTGAATACCTGAAAGTGTGGGCCCCTCAGCTGCTAAGTTCAATATCTGCATATTATTATTATTGTTTCCTTTAATTCCTAGAGGAACATAGGGCTTCAGCCGTGCGTCTCCATTGCGTTCGGTTCTCTGCTAGAGTCTTCACCTGGCTCCATGTCTGCCCACACGTTTTCATCTCCTCTTCACATGACCTCCTCCAAGTCACCCTTGCACTGACGACCAACCAATCGCCGCTTCCCTTTCGGGTTCCACTCGAGCAATGGCTTGTCTAGTGATGTCACTCACTTGATGGTTTCTTTGCTCAGAGTATGGCCAATCCAATCCATCTCCATTTCTTCCTGCCTATTTGTTTCACAATCGGTTCCTGCTGGGTTGGTTCGCTCATTGCCAGAGATCTCTGTTGCTGATCTTTTCTGGCTGGCCATCTGATCTTGAGTGGTATTGAGCGAAGACAACTGTTAATGAAGGTCTGTAGTTTGTTTGAGATGCTCTTTATGACGCGCAGTGCAAGTCTCTGATCCGTATAGTGAGTAGCACTGACTTCACATTGGAGTTGAAAATCCGGATCTTATTTTTGATGCTGAGCAGTGCTGTTGACCTCCACAGAGACTTGAGAGTAATGAAAGCTTGTCTTGCTTTCCCGATCCTCGCTTTGATATCCTCGTCAGTTCCGTCCGCCTGTAGTTGAAACGATGCTTCCCAGGTAGGTAAAAGAGGTTGTTTCTTTCAGGTTCCTTCCATTTATACTGGCTGATTGTTGTCTGTTGTTGTTGTTGCTGTTGATAGTGTTGCCCAGGAATCTTCATTACCTCTGTTTTCTGTATGTTCACCTGAAGGAAGTCCTATCTTCTCTGGATGCTTCTTCTGCCAACTTGTTGCTTTTCGCTTGCATATCTTCCAGTTTGTGCCTCAATATCTGCACACATTTTCAAAATGCCAGTTCTAATAGTATATGTCGCAGATATGTATTAGTTGACAACACTTCAAAACAAAATTACCAGAGGTATAGTTGTTGCAGTAGTTAAGCCAAAAATTGATCACCACGAGTGATGACATGAATTATTCATGGAATGAGAAATATTACAATTACAGGATTAATCACGAGCTGACAGCACCCCTCCACTGGACGAAACACCTGTCCAGTACTACCAGGATTTTTTTAACTGGTTCTGTAACTGATGTCAGCTCGCGATCAAGCCTGTAAATAATCGAATCCCTACAGACCAACACTTGATAAATATTACAATTGTTTGACTTAGATGTTAAGTATCACTGAGGAGGAAACACACATAAAAAATAATCTAACGGTCAAAACTATAGGTTAATTACTTTTTCACAAAAGGAACAACTTATTAGGTGTTTACGAGTTTACAGAGTAATATGACGAGTTGAAGGGAAATACGAAAAATTTAATAAGTCTCTTTTTGTGAATCAATAGGCTAGGTGAAATCATGCTTTTTTTTTTTATAAAGAGGTTTTCCCAAATGTCGTTCCCAATAATAAACTGTTCTGTCTTGAAAATATCTATCAAAAATATTTAGCTTTATGCCTTTTTGAATAAGTGATTCCTCATATAGGCATAAACACTGAATTCTGTTTAGTGATCTATGCAAACCTCTTGATAAAGCCTATTAATTTATTTTCTGATAGTAATCAGTAGATTGAATACATGAATGGCTTCTTTTTTTTTTGAAAAATTTTTACTTCTGAAGGTTGCACTTACTTAATCCTTATATCAGCTGAAGAAAGTCAGTGCGTTTATCTACTTATTACTACTACTACTACCTACTAATACTGTTTAGTTCTTCTGCCTGCTCGCATGAGCGTGTTTATTAGCAAGAAAAAAAAAGAAGTGAATAATCTTCATTCGTCATGTGAAGTGAAGCAGTTCATGATGAATTAGTGTAAACTTTTGCCAGCTATGCATAGCAAATATTGCTCCCCAACCCCCGCCCCGCCTTTTTTTCTCTTCTTTTGCTACAGACTCAGTGATCTTAAAAAAAACCCTAAAAATGTCGATTAATTTTACACTGATTACTGCTTCACTGAACAAGCACAGTCACTCAATATTAAGTGAGTAGTGTGGAATTTAAGTAAAGCAAGATAAGCTGATAATCTGTCGTAACTTCGTTTACTTTAGAAATAATTAAAACCATAGACTGTCTCTCCCATCACACGCACAAACGCTCAACGTATATGTCAATATTTATCCTTGTGATTAAATGCCTGTTGTTTTGAGCTGGCTACCCACAAGTGTGTAAGAAAGGGATATATGCATGATTTATTGATGACATAAATCACTTACACAACAATGTACACTCGTATTCTTAAATTAATGATGACTGATTTAAGCAAATAAAATAAATTTTCCTTTTTGTCATGTAATTTTATAGAACAGCCACTTTAAACAATCTAACCTCTGGATATGAGTGCATATTTTGGGTGGGGGGTGGGGGGTGTAGATGAGCAAAGTTGGGTAAAGGAGTATTCAAACCACAGAGCATCATTTATTTGACACTGTTATATTCCATATATATATATATATATATATATAATTATTATTATTCACTGGAATTCCGAGTAGAACATGGGCTGCAGCAACACATTCCCATTTCACAGGATCGTGGCTAGTTCGCTGTCAGACATTCATCTGCTTATCCCTTCCAGCAGACCATTCTGATTTTCACTATGGAGCCAGCGAATGCAGCTGTTGAGGAAAGTCTGCAGTAGGGTGTAGCAGGTCGGGTGTGAGGACAAATACTCGCCGAAGACATTGGCTAGGGGTCGCGCTATGTCGTGAATTGGCAGAAGTTAGAATTCATACACTGGCCATTGGATCGGGTCCCAGTGGCTTAATGGTATACGAGCTAGCTCGCCTTGTAACCAGAAGGTCCTGGGTTCGAATCCCGGTGGGTGCGTACTGATGAAGAGTCCCAAACCAGGACGAAACAGCTGTCCAGTACTCCCAGCAGGTTTTCCAATGGTTCTCTAACTAATGTCAGCTCATGATGAAAATCCTGTAACCAATCAAACCAACACTTGCTGCAGTAACTTGTTGAAAATGCTTTTATCGACGCGCAAGCTAAGTCTTAGAGCTGTCTGACTTAACATTGGTGTTGAAAATTCTAATCCTATTCCCATATTCCGGTATTGATTTCAGACCAATGAAGGTCTGTCTTACTTTTCCGACCCCGTACTGCTTCTGACATCTTCATCCATGCCGTCTGCTGTAACTGAAACGTGCTGCTTGATAAGTGAAAAAGGTAACTTTGTTCTGATCTCTCCTGCTGATGGTGATTAATGTTGTTGGTTAGGTAACTTCGTCACCTCTGTCTTCCCTATATTCACTTGAAATCGTTTCTTTGCTGCTTCTTCTACTAATTTTTAACTTTGAAATATCATTAGCGTTGCTAATATCTTTTTTACGGTGTAAATTCGCTAGCCTCATGCTAAAATAATCCATAACGCTGGCAGAATATTCACCATGAGAAAAAGAATCACATCTAAGTAGTAATTATTATTTCTTTATCCTTCAAACTATAATTAGTAGGGGTTATTTTTTGTCTACGAAGACCTCAGATTAATTGCGTGCTTCCTTTATTTTATCTAACCAATAGGATCTTAGCAACTAGATTGTGTCGAGATTCTCGGGGTACTTGAGTTAATTATAATAATCATGATGTTGCATGTAATAATCTTGATGACGCGATAGAGGATTTCATGAATGTGAACTCAGGAGTAAAATGAGCACAGGGAAGAACACATTTGCAGTTGGGGAAGGGGACTAAGAATATTACCTAATTGTCTGTACATTAGCAGAAATAATAATAATAGTAATAACCAGTTAAGTGAAGTGTAAATGAACTACTATGCATAGGCTAGACAACCTCAGAATAATTTATGAAATGATTAACCCTATATTTATCATGTTTTAATGATAATTTCTCAATTATAATTCTTTTCTTTTTTTAAAAAATTTTACCTATTAATTAGCAACTCACCAATACAACTAACTAAGTTGTCATAGTGAGTATTCCGTCACACATAAATGGTTATTATTGAGTGATGATTGACGTTATCCCTGCCTTGTATAAAGTATCCGTTTTGTTTTAACAGATATGCATGATTGGCAAGTATGCAAATGGCGACTTTCGCGACTTAGAGTATATATACACTGTTTTTCTTTGTTTGATTGTTTGTTTGTCGTTTGCAAAATAGCTCCTTTATCGATACATCAGTGGGACCTGTGTTTTTTTAAGGCTACCAGTAATTTTCTGAGGTGATGATAAAGGTTATTTGTGGCGAGTAAGGAGGAATGTTGTTGGTTGTGGTTTATCAGGCGCCGATAAATCAGCCAACTAACTATCGGATAAGCAGATGAGAAGGAATAAAACAACAAAATTTTACTTTATGACTGATGCAAGACATCCATTGACTGGACTTTTAAGTATGAATCATAACGCCTTTCAACTATAAAACCTGGATAATTTTTCCCTATAATCTAAAACTAAATTGGTTTTTTTTTAGATTGAGATTTTTGGCTAAGTAAAGGAAATAAGATTTAAAAGGGTAGTAAGTAAGAATTGAAGTGTAACCGCAGGAATTTTTGTCCCTCCAGTGTTAATGCTACAAGTGCATATTCGGTTAAAATCTCTGATTCTGCAAATTTACAAAGACTGAATGACGACGATGATTGCGGCGTCGGTCCAGGATTCGATTTCTAGCCGACTTACTTAGAAATCTCAAGCTGTCTACATAAAGTCTGCTAGAGAGAAGGCTGAGCTTGAGGCCAACAACCCAACTCTGTAAAAAGATGTCCCTCCCATTGAAACTTAAAAACCCAGGTATGAAACCCTATATTGCACTCCGGACTCAAACAGTAGGAGAACCACAGTGACTCCCGATTTCCATTCATTACTAAATGAAGTGAAGAATTAGATAATTTCGTAATTTCGTGAAATTTCGGGAACAAAAGTATAACAAAGTGCTCTCCGCGGTGTTTTAGAGCTTACCTTCAGTTCTAATTTACTGAAAATTATTTTCGGAAAAATGGGGTATTGGCTTTAGCACTTAGAGGAGCACTGAAAACAAGGGAGTATTAGACAGCTGTTTCACCCTAGTTCGGGACTCTTCATCAGTTGGCAGCCAAGACGCCGCTGAGGATTAAAGTCAGAATTGTGACCAGTCATATCTGTAGAAACTAACACTTGGAAGTTAATCTGATGTTCACCAATGATGACTACAAGTCGAAGCTACCTGGAATTCTAGGAGAAAGTTGTGAACAATGTGCTCCATTAGATTGGGTGTGAGGATAAATATGGTCTGATGACATTCACTGGCGGTGGGCTGCTACATATTGTGAATCGGCAGAAGTTAGATAGCACGGACCATTGGATTACGTCCTAATGGCTGAATGGTTAACAAACTCACCTAGTAAGCAGAAGGTTTTGGGTACGATCCCCAGTGGAGTTACGGATGTTGACTGCCGAAGAGTCCCACGATGGGATGAAGCAGCTGTTCGGTACTCCCGGCTTTTCAATGGTTCTCTAAGGGATATCAATCCGGGGCCAAAACTGAAACTAATATATATATATATATAAGTGTAATTATATAACCGATATTTATCATATGTAGTTTAAAAGAAACGACTAACTTGCCGAGGTATTTTACTTTCACTCTTAGAGACAATTTTTATTAACAATTGAGGAGTTCTCTTTTTGCTTAGAAGCTAAACCACTCTGTATAAGAATCTGAGATACTTCTTCAGATATTTATTCTTCACTGTACTCGACAGAAATGGGGAGTAGAAAAGGGGATAACAAGGGGATTATTCTTAGCTTCAGAGTAATTTTCGAAAAGGAAAGCGTCGGTGGCATAGCGGTTAGGACGCTCGCCGCCGACCATGCACGTGGTCCGGGGTTCGATCCCCGGCCACAGACGCACTCCTTCACTTCGCTGAGGCAGAAATAATTCTGGTGAAGAGGAAAGGTTGGGCATGAGGCTAGCAACCCTGCTACAGAAACTTCAAGCCACTAGCTTGAAGCCCTGTGTTCCACTGGGGAACGTGAAGGAAAAAAAATATTTTATGCTTCTCTAATACTTGTTATACGTCAATAGAGTAAAACCAACATATACAGTGTAGTGCTAATAGTTCAGAAATGTGCATGTGATAGCGCATACTTCAGTAATCACTTGTAAACAACATGGCTGGAAAAAGTGACCGGACCTGTCAGTTCATAAGTGTTGATGATGATGATATAATTGTTTATAAGGCAAAACTTTCTCCAACTACAACCTTAATTCTGATGAAAACAGAAAAATTCCCGCATAAGACAACAACAATAAAACAAGTCTTAAGACTGAGTAGTAGTCACCCACAAAGAAATACACCCCTTCAGTTGTTTATTAAGTCTTTCTTCAACCTTGAATCATTTGATGAAAGTCATAGACAGCAAATTACATAAAAGTCTGCCAGTTAAACTAAATACAACATTAGTAGACTTTGAAATAGTAAGAGAAAGAAGTGTATGTTTAACAAGAGACTGAAAAAAATAATAAACAGGGAGAATAATCCAGACTGTATTACATAGCCACATTCTATCCAATGTAGCATCTCGTGTGTGTGTGTGTGTGTATGTGTTTTCATTTAGTAGTCATGTGGTAGATTTATCATCATTCAAATATTTAGTGACATAGACTAGTGAGTGACCTAACCATATTCACCTGACCTAGCGACTAATCTATGTTTTCACCACCAACAACAAAAAAAGAAGCTTTTAATAGCCACAACAGACAACAAAACAGGGAAACAGGAAACTTGCAGATGGATTAAATATATATATTGAAAACAGTAAGTAACATTAGTGGTAACTGTAGTGGCAACAAAACAGGGGATGTAAATGAAATAATTCCGGTAGGAAGAGGAGGAGGGGGAGGAGAAGAATGGAGTTATAGTTGTCAGCATAACCATTGATGGCTAACTAAATTCTCGTTTCTAAGCTGTTTTTATCAGATCATTGTTGTTACTGTCAAAAAAGAGATCGTAATAATAGATAAGGAACAAATGTTCATCATTTATACAGAATTTATTCCAACTGGTTTCAGCCTCAAAAATAGTTTGCTAGGAACATGGCGTATGGCTGTATGAAAACCGGGGTTGTTTTAATTGTTTTCTATCCATTTATTATTGATGCTGCAAGAGATGAACTGTAAAAATTGAGCTTTGTTTCACATGCCTTCAGAGATATTTTCAAACTTGATGATTAGAAACTAAGTGCTTTTTCATTAGTCTAAATTTATATTTACAGTTAAGACTGATGTAAAGGTAACTTGTTCAGTTAAGGCAAAATCATACCTGTTAATGAAAATATTTGTCAAGTACATAGTCCTGATTGGTCCATTAAAATGAAATATGACTTCTGATTCATGATATTTGGTTATGCAACTGGCATTCTGTTATGAATATTATTATTACTATCCCCCTAAGTTCCGAGTAGAGCATAGGGGTTTAGCTGGCTTCATGATGTCCCATAAGCTTTCATCTCCTCTTTACATATTCTCATCTATGCCAACTTCCGATCAACACCGAACTTGTCGTTTCCTATTCTGCTCCCACCCCAGCGATGGTTTAGCGTGTCATTTTACTCAACTGTCTTCTCAAAGTGTGCCCCATCTGTCTCCACTTCCTTCGGGATGTTTGCTGCATGATATGTTCTTGCTTGGTTCGCTGCCTACCAGAGTTCCTTGCTGCTAATGCTTTCTGGTAATATGATCTTCAGTATGGGGCTAGAAAAAGCAGCTGTTAATAAGAGACTGTAGTAGCCTGCTGGAAGTGCTTTTGGTGACACGTCAATTCTCTGAACCATATGGAAGGACAGACTTGATATTGGTGTTATGTAGACGTACACAGTGATTTTAGATTATTGAAGGTCTGTCATGCTTTTCTGATCTTGCCTGGCTTTGACATCGCCATCCGTGCGGCGTGCCTGTAGTTGAGACGATGCTGTCTAGCAAAGTGAAGGAAGCAACCTGTGTCAGATTTCTTCCTTTGATGGTGATTGGTGCTTGTTGTTTTTTTCTTTTGTTCTTTTTCGATTGTCTTCATCACCTCCGTCTTCGCTATGTTCACTTGAAGTCTTGTCTTAGCTACCTGCTTCCTCTGACAAATTGTTGGTTTTCGTCTGTAAATTTGTTTCCTATTGGGCATGTCATCCACGAAGTTCAGATCTTCCAGAGTCTTTTTGTCAGTTCAACTTATTCCCACGGTCTGTACCAAGATCCAGTCTACTAAAATCAGGAATATCATCAGTGATAGTCTGCAACCGCGTCTTTCTCCTGTCTCTACTTCAAAGACTTCGTGGAGTAGTAGTATCATCACAATGCTGTTGAACGAGGTTGATATATGTCTGTGGCGCTGTACTCTGTAATGTTGTAGCAGTTCCCATGATCGGCGCTATCAAAGCCTTTTTTAAAAGTTGATAAAAATGAAGCCGAGATATGACTGTTATTCTCTACTCTATTCTATAATGATGCGTAGCACTCTAATTCTGTCCACAGATTATTTACTTTTCATGAATTCAGCTTGTTGTGAGAGCATCTTTTCGTCTCTCTCTCCAGGATCAAAATAATATCTGACTATCAGGTAGAATCACATTCTGCCTTCAACTGAATCGTTGGAAAGTCGGAGGCTAGCTAATCCTCTCCTATGATTAACCTAGAGAAGCTGTGAAAGATTTAATTTATGTGAAAAGAGTCATAAGAATATTCACACTGATTTTTCTCTCTTCTTTTGAGTGTTTCTTGTGAAAAATTAAATAAAAAGAAATTAAATATGCTTCTCATTTTTAACGGAAAATGACAATTTGTCTTATTCACAACATCATTGCTAATTTCTTGTAAGTGCTAATGACTTCTTTGTACAGCGAAGTAATTGACTACTACTCAGTTACTGACGGTTCTGACAAATGTTGTTGTTTTTTTTTCTAATTTTTACTCAAGAAATAGATGAAAATTTCCGGCTTTAATTTATTGCTAAAAAAATAGTTTAATTCGCTTTTAATCAGAACAAACAGTGTGAAGAAAAATGAATAATAATAGTTACACTAGAGAAAAGAGGATGTTAATTAACTGAGTCGAATATTCCTTATAATATTAAGTGTACACACGTGCACTAATGGGCAAAGATCGTTCCATATTTTGTTTCTACAAGGTGAAATATTAGTGAATACAAATAGCATGAAGTATATATCCGCTTACACTAGCTTTCGGTGGTGATTTATGCGTAGACATTGTACTGATGACAACACCTTAACCTCTGACTCACGCCTTGATCGCCGATTTTTATGATTATTATTTTATTATTATTATTGTTTCCTTTAATTCCTAGAGGAACATAGGGCTTCAGCCATGCGTCTCCATTGCGTTCGGTTCTCTGCTAGAGTCTTCACCTGGCTCCAAGTCTGCCATCCACACACTTTCATCTCCTCTTCACATGACCTCCTCCAAGTCACCCATCCTTGCACTGACGACCAACTCGCCGCCTCCCATTCAGTCGGGTTCCACTCGAGCGATGGCTTGTCTAGTGATGGTTTCTTTGCTCAGAGTATGGCCAATCCAATCCATCTCCATTTCTTCCTGCCTATTTGTTTCACAATCGGTTCCTGCTGGGTTGGTTCGCTCCCAGAAATCTATACTGCTGATCTTTTCTAGCTGGCCATCTGATCTTGAGTGGTATTGAGCGAAGACAACTGTTAATGAAAGTCTGTAGTTTGTTTGAGATGCTCTTAATGACGCGCAGTGCAAGTCTCTGATCCGTATGTTAAGTAGCTCTCATTTCACACTGGAGTTGAAAATCCGTATCTTATTTTTGATGCTGAGTGCTGTTGACCTCCACACAAACTTGAGAGTAGTGAAGGCTTGTCTTGCTTTTCCGATTCGTCTAACAGCCTTAAACTAAATCCTTCCAAATGTCAAACTGTTAATTTCAGTTTCCCATGTAAACGAAAGTTAAATGAAGCCGTTGGTTCCTATGACCCTTGCAAAATTGATGATACTGGTATAGAAACCCAGTCTGAAGTTGAGTATCTTGGATTAATTCTTTCTTCTGACCTATCCTAGTCTTCCCATGTCTTAGCGATTTCTAAAAGAATACTTCGTTTGACTTTTTATATTAAGAAGTTGAGGCACTCAGGCATAACCCAAATCCTCCTCTTACAGTTTGTCAACTCATATATTTTATTTATTCTTCTTTACTGTTCACCCTTATTCTTTCCTGGATTGCTTAAAAAGGACTATGTCATAATTCGTAGAACTCTGAAGACTAGCTGTCAGTAGGGCGAGTGGTATCCCGTTGGGCCATATCGTTGACATTGTCACTGATAGGCACTTGGTGTCATGCAACCCTTACAACATCAACATTTATTGTTATTGTACTTCTTATATTTATAATTCTCTCGATTTTTTTTGTTTATTTTTTCTCATAAGTGTAAACATCATTTAAGCTGTATTATAACTGTTAATTTTGTATTTCCCCTCACCATGCTGCTATATCAACAGAACATTAGGTCCAATAATCTATAACATGCTAAAGTTTCCAAACTGAATCGCCAATACTGTTTGAAACAAACTCACTGTTATTATTATTATTTTATTTATCATTCTCATTTTCTACTTCGAATATTTTTGACTTTATATCGTAAATGTGGACAAATTCATATGGTTAATTTTGTTTTAATTTTATATACACTTTGAGTAAATCAGATGCAAGGTGTTGTGAGAAATGCTGAGAATTCCATTCTGTATTACAAGTACTGTTTTTGGAATAAAGTAGATTATTATTATTATTTCTCAACTGAAACACTTAAATATATGAACTGCACTTATATTACGGTCTCATATTTTAAAGAGAGATTTCATTCAATATTTCTTGTTTATTATATAGAAGTTGTAGCTTAATTTATCCCGATGGGATAGGTGTATCTATCTACTCAAAATGCTTAATTATTGATTCTATCGCTAAAGTTAGGCGTAAACTACTTTGCTTTATTTCTTAAAAGTCATTTAAACTCATAGTGATTCATATTCTCAGTGGAGAAAAGTTTAATTTCTTGCATACTTGTCAAAAATATAGGTCATCACATTTTTGATGAACCCTCTGTCACATTATGCACAGTTCAAAGCAATAATTGCCAACTTTCCAATCTCGACATAATTTCAGAATTATTTTTCGATGCCTTCTTACTCAGCTATATATATACAGTCAAATGCTGTTTGGAATTCAATAATACATTTTCAAATTCACTTAGTTTTTTAAAATATATATCCCGCTACTATGGCAACAGGTGTCTTGATTGCATTATTTCAGGTTTTGCAGCAAGTGAGATTCAGCCCTGTTTAAATACTGGTAGATACTATTTTATTGGTGTGGTTTTCTTTTATAAGTTGCACATCATTCCTGAAGGTTTCATAGTTCATCACAGTTGACATCGTCACCAGTTGTTTTCTACCTTCTATGTTATTGCTTGTCTCATGCAAAACAATTTTTAAAAAATTATTTTACTAGTAAGTCACTTGAAGTCATATTTTGAACAAAAGTATCAGTTCTTCATCTGTGAAACTTTCGTTTATCTCTAGATACTGTGACATCACGGCTCCTACGGCATTTAAAAGAAGACATAATAAGAGCTTTATTCTAGGCAATATGCTCTAATATATATCAGAGAGTTTCCAGAGTATTTAAACTGCAAAATAACTACTCTTCATACAGAACCTTCAAGTAAAGTAGTATTCAACAGCAAATCGTGTGACACTGTGTTGTTCCATCTGAAGGAATATCCAGTCCTCTACGATACCTTCTTTTCATTTCTTTTGAGAAGTGCTCTGAGAAGTTATGCTGGCAACAAATTAAAAATGTGCACCAGTTGATGCAGCGATTCGAAATCATAATTACACGATTAAAACAAGAAATGAGAAAGAACTTAGGCATTACGGATGGAAATTTAGGTAGACCAGAGATTTAAGCAGCTTGCTTTATCACTCTTAATTTGAATCAGTAAACAGCATACCTGAAGCTTGAAGTCCTATGTTCCACTCGGAACACCCTACAGTGAGCAGCTTTGAACAACATTACACCCTGAAATACAAAATATCCCACGATATCAAAGCTGATGTCACGAAAGTTGGTATTATGGGGATTTGCAATTAAAAGTGTTCTCTGAGCTGGTTGGTTTAGTCGCGAAGCTTTCGTCGTCCACTTTTAATTGCAAATCATCCACCCGAGCTCCAAATCTTCTCTATTATTATGGGGATTTGTAAGCGGTGTACTTCATTGCCATACACATTATTGTTATTCTGGTTTCACACTGTGTTTTGATATAATGAAAGTTTCATTATGGTACCTTATAACTACTGTTATTCCGAAAATTCTTTACATAAATGGCTACCTGTTTCTTTGTTATTATTCTCTAAATGCTTTCTTCTTTAAGTCAGATTTTCAAGTGCATGTAATTGTCTACTGAGTAGTATTTTCTTTAACAGTTATTATAATGATAAAAATATAAAACATTTTGCCAACTGTATACACTAACAGTGAAGAACCTAGAAGACCTGGATTTTGCGCGTGGATGATTTATGTTTGATGTCACAGAAAATCGAAGACTTACAAGCGAAAACCGACAAACTGGTCGAAGAAACAGCAAAGACAGAACTCCAGGTGAACATAGACAAGACGGAAGTTATGAAAATCATCAACCAACAACAACAACAGCAACATCCACCGCCAATCACCATCAACGGGAGGGATTTGAAAGAGGTTACTTCATTCACTTATCTGAGGGAGCATTGTCTCAACTACAGGAGGAACCGACGAGGATGTCAAATCGAGAATCGGGAAGGCAAGAAACACATTCATCAACCTGAAACCAATCTGGAAATCTTCGTGACTCACTCAGCATCAACAACAAAATTCGGATTTTCAACACAAACGTCAAGTCAGTCAGTTCTTCGATACGGATCAGAAACTTGGCGGTGGGTCACAAAGAACATTTCCAACAGCCTGTTGCAGACCTTTATCAACAACTGTCTTCGCTCTATACTGAAGATCAGATGACCGGAAAGAATCACCAACAAGAAACTATGGGAACAAACAAAGCAAGAACCAATCGCTCAACAAATAGGCAGGAGAAAGTGGAGATGGATTGGACACTCACTGGCTGAGGAGGCCGCTGGGTGACATCGCGCGTCAGGCCATCACTCGAGTGGAACCCGAAAGGGAATCGGCGAGTGGGACGTCCAAGTGTGGGTGACATGGAGGAGATCGTGTGAAGAGGAAGTGGAACAGTATGGACTAACATGGATGCAAGTGAAAAGTACAGCAGAAGACAGAAGCAACAGGAGACGTGTAGTTGAAGCTCTATGTTCCACTAGGAACCCAAGGGAGCAATAATAATAATACACTAACAGTGAATGTTAGGCAAGATAATACTAAAAAATTACTTAAAATAATCCCATCGCTTGTTTACATTCTTGTATTAGTATTATTTATGAAAAAGACTGGTCTCTGAGTATCAGTGATACATTTTGCTGTAACAGCATCTATCAGTTGACATGGTAGTAATCATCAGTCGCAGTTTTAGACATCGTGAATTACTGTGAACTGTTGAAATTGTGTATGGAACTGTGGTTTAATTCAAGATATATGCAGAGGCTACTTGCATATTTTGTAGAGAATTATAAACTTCAACAATCTGTTTTATGCCATACAAAGTGTGAAATTATAAATGCAAAGCATATTTGACAACAAACAACATTCCAGGCTTTGTTGTTCTTGTATTCACTTTAAGGCACAAAAACAATAAGACAAAATTTATTTAATTAATTAGAACGCCAATTGACGATTGACTCTGTCCTCAAAAACTAATTTTGCTTGTTAGCGTTCAGTATGAAAATGGAAACCAAAGCTACCTCTTTATTTATTTATTTATTTCCTTTCCGCATATACAGACACTTGATTTGTAATAAACATGACCTGAAACTGTATAAACAAGTAGTATTGGTACTATTAATAGTAGTAGTAGTAGCAGTAATTTATCAGTCCTAAAAATCGTAAGTTCTGAGTGCTAATCATCAACTGATGACTGGTAGTAATTTTTATTTCAGTGTTAACAGAAATGACATCACATAGCTAAGTAGGTGTAGATTCATTCAGATTGTTCTATCTTCGGTGTTAATTGGCATATTATGACGATAAGTAATATTAAAGTAAGGCGTATGGTGTTAGGTGAGAAGGGAAAGTTAAAGTTCATGAAGTTGCAAAGCTACACCGACTGAGATGGCTAGGACACGTGTTATGCATGCCAAACCACGACCTTCCTCGTCAACCATTGTTACCTGATACATGATTAGACTGGAAAAGCGTTACGGATAGTCAAACCAAAACATGGAATCAATCCGCTGAGTGTTTATTGGTTGTGAACTTGGGGGATTAGTCAATTTTTAGATGCACTTTCAGGAACTGATAGTACATGTAGTGCAGTTATTCCTTTACGTTCCCAGTGGAACATAGGACTTCAAACTAGAGACTTGAAGTTTCGGTAGCAGTGGTGTTTATTTTTACAGGATGGGGTTGCTAGCCTTATGCCCAGTCCAACCTTCCCTCTTTACCAGTCTTATTACTGGCCTGACGAGGTAAAGGAGTGCGTCGGTGGCCGTGGATCGAACCCCGGACCACGTGAGGCATGGTCGGTGAGCATTCTACCGCTGTGCCACCGACACACTCATGTAGTGCAGAATAAATGTGAAGTAAACAGGTACTCACTCAAGGAGATCAATGTAAGGGAAACAATTTTAGGGAATATGCTACAGCAAAAATCTAGAGACAACATTTCATTTATGACTCAAATAGTTGTTTTTCTTTCAATTTCTACTTACAGAAGCATATGGGCTTTTTTGTTATTTTATTCTACATCGTATTTGTTTTGATTACTAATACTATGAAAATTGTCAGACCTATATTTTAAGAAGAAAGAAAGAAAGCTAGACAGGCATGAGTAAACAACTGTGTAGACAGCATAAGGTAAGTTTGAATTCATTAGTCACAGATAATTTCAGCCTACTTCACCGTTAGTTACATGAGGGGTGGGTTGGGTGAGAGTAACAGTAATTAATTGAACAGAATTCAGTAGGAAGGATACATGCAATCAGTAAATTCATCTTTCTGCTTACTTTCCAAGGTCAAAAATGACAAAATACGGCAGATAGGTAAAGCTTCACAGGCCTACAAACTACTTTCTGAGTGGCCTTACATTAAAGTTTGTTGATAACCGCCTAGCACTTGCCTTTTAGGTGTCATTTTCTACAATCTTTCTGCTAAAAATCCTGAATAAGTTAAATAATTATGGTCCTATTTATTAGTTTGTAAATTTACGCATAATTTCGGGACTCTTAAAGCAAAAGTATACACAAGCATTTCGTGTAACAATACATTTGCACAAGACAGGAAAATAGGGAAATTAGCGACTAATATTATTTTCAACTTAAAAGTCCTCAACGGTGTTTACCTATAAGTTTTAGTTGAAAGCAGACTTTTAGTTAGCACCTTTTAAGTAAACTTAACATTGTGTGTGTGGGTGGGTGTGTTTGTTATGACACTGCGTTTTATGAGTTTTCTACGTGTTAATTAAACGTGATGTATAGTGGTATATATATATATATGTATATATATAGAGAGAGAGACTATTTTGATTGGACACTAAGTAGATTCATGCGTCTAGTCCTTTGTTTGCTGAAGACAGTTGCTTCTGTCTTCTGCCGTACTTTTCACTTACATCCATGTTAGTCCATACTGTTTCAACTCCTCTTCACACGATCTCCTCCATGTCACCCACACTTGGACGTCCCACTCGCCACTTCCCTTTCGGGTTCCACTCGAGTGATGGCCTGACGCGCGATGTCACCCAGCGAGTGGCCTCCTCAGCGAGTGTCCAATCCATCCATCTCCACTTTCTCCTGCATATTTGTGGGGCGATTGGTTAGGTGCTTGTTTTGTTTGTTCCCATAGTTTCTTGTTGGTGATTCTTTCCGGCCATCTGATCTTCAGTATAGAGCGAAGACAGTTGTTGTTGATAAAGGTCTGCCACGCATAAATAAATGTGCCTAAATTCGGTTTGATATCGGTACTCTAGCCAGCGAAGAGGAGTTTCAGCACTCTGTTTTCGTTTAAGGCTTATGGTGAGAGGCTTAAGAACCTTAATCCTTTTTTCTTTCACTAAAACATTTGGTCACTAGATGTTATCATTAAATCACAATGCATTATGATCGGATAATCCCGATATTGATTTTCCAAAATGATATCGTCATACAATGACAAGTGAATGCAATGTCAGAATAAGTGATGCGGTATAGATGAAACGCTAACAAAGAGGATTAACGCTGAAGTAAAACTTAAGCAGACTTTCAGTCTTTCATCTAGACACGCTACCTCCACATGATGACACTAGTTCCTAATTCTACTGCCAGAAATGCATGTCTTAACTTTAAATACAAGGTTAATCTCACATAATAATAATACATGTTACTGTCAAACATAGGGAGATTATTTAGTAGTTAACTGAAGTAAATAAAGATCTAACCTTGTGCCCGTTATATCCCGTTAATTTACCTCTTCAATAACTTTGAATTGTATTTCTTCTACAGGATGTTCTATGCGTGCATGTATATATAACGTGTGTGTAACAAACTTATCTGATAAAAAAAAAATAAGAAACTAGAAACTGTCTAGAATGATGAAATCTGATGAGGGTAAAACCGCAAAAAAAAAACAGTAATCCACCT
The DNA here is from genome assembly GCA_944472155.2 of Trichobilharzia szidati. NCBI lineage: Eukaryota > Metazoa > Platyhelminthes > Trematoda > Strigeidida > Schistosomatidae > Trichobilharzia > Trichobilharzia szidati. The sequence continues at coordinate 163,861,908 of OX235279.1, forward strand.
GTGTATATGACAGGGACAAACAAGCACACATTTTAATATTAAAAAAAAAATATTTAAACATGCTTTTCCTATTCTTGTGTTTCATTAAAAAAAGAAACGTTGATTTGAGCTGACACGCAAGCATTTGAATCTACATGGAAAAGTCTGGTATATTTACTTGTATTCGTTACCCTTGCAACAACAATAACATAAGACTGCAAGACAAAAAACATATCTCTGTTACTGTAGTAATGCATACCCAAACTATTCACTCAAAATCCATCACTCTCATAGGTTCAAGCTTCCGGAAACCTACTACTGCCTTAAATCTCACTGTTAGGCAGGATTCTGTTTCAGCTACATCATCTTATCGCTAGTGTGCGTCGGTGGCATAGCGGTTAGGACGCTCGCCGCCGACCATACACATGGTTCGGGGTTCGATCCCCGGCCACCGACGCACTCCTTTACCTCGCTAAGCCAGAAATAATGCTGGTGAAGAGGAAAGGTTGGGAATGAGGCTAGCAACCCCATCCTGTAAAATAAACACTGCTACAGAAACTTCAAGCCACTAGGTTGAAGCCCTATGTTCCAGTGGGGAACGTGAAGGAAAAAAAAATCTCATCGCTAAGTCTAGCCATAAATTTATGGGTATATATATATGTATAGGGAAATCCCATACATACGCACAGTTGACTTATACATGTGTCTTGGCAGTTGTCTAACCTACATTCTGCGTTTCACAACCATAAATATCTACTGTAAGTTTTTTTATTTGTAGAAAAAAAAAAATACAACAGTGTCTGTTAAGAATCTCTTCCAACTTTAATCTTTATTACCATCATGATCTTCAGTATCAATCAGTATTTTCCTCCGTGGTCATTATAAACGTCTCAGAATCTATTTTACTGACAAGAGAATTAAATTTCTCTCTAGGTCTGTATAAAGCTTCCCACTACTGTTCATTCTACAGACAACAGTAAACCCTTCAGAGTAGATGACACAAAAGGACTGAGAGAGAGAGAGGGGTAGAGAAAAGAAAGGAAACAATAATCTCTCTTGGAAAATTCGACACTAGGGTTAACTAATTAACCCTGTTGGCAAGATCCTTTCAGAGCATAGAAAATAGAGAGAAGGTTAGATATTGTTTATTTATTTTTCTATAAAAGAATAATGCATTAAGAGAATTTTGAAAAAAAAAAAACAGTGATAAATTTTAATATCTAAACTGTCTGTTGGAAACTTATTGTCGCCGGATAGTTTAAAGGCGCCATATTCTATACCTCAGACATATATATATATATATATGTACTTTATATTTGACATAGTCCACATGATAGATGCTTCACAAAGTCTCTACCTAAATAAAATGAATACAGACTTAGTTTTTTGCTCTTAGCAGTGTTGGTTATGTTAATGTTCTGTGTGCTATTCATTTGCATCTCATTAATAATAAAATAAGATGATGAAAGATATTAAGATATATATGTACATACTGGTGAGATTTGTCACCCCAATCTAGTGGTAAGTTTTATGTGAATCTACTACATGGGAAGAATAAACAGTAACATATGGTGTGTTTACTTATGAAAAAAAAAAAAAAACGAAAACTACGTGAAGACCACCCATGAACTTTTGCGATCATGATTTACACATATCCGTTGTTATTCACCTGTGAAACACATCATGAGTCTAAATATCTTTGTAGTTTCTCTTGATATGAGTGATATTGAAAAGAGAATATTAACAAAGTATGCATGAATGGTTGAATGATTCTCAGAATAATTTAGAGAGTTGATGGTGATGATGATGATATTCAGAATGAAGATAAACACGCTATCAGAGACTGGTACAAAATGATGAACCTACCCTAGATTATTTAATTTACACTATCAAATGTTTTTCACGACTTATTGTAACTAGATTATTGGGGTGGGGTGAATACTCATTTATTGCCAGCTGGTTAGAGGCAATCGGCAGGTGGTTTCGTGCTTGTTGGCAGTGGTCAGCAGGGCGTATCTGTAATCTAAGTACTCATGTCGCTTCTGAGATTCGAACCTTTATCACTCAGTGCTGTAGTCAGAGATGTTACCACTGTGCTATTCGGGCTTGAGACTGACCTCCTGTAGGACTGTAATGGGTATACTGTCAACTACCTCTAACCATCTAACAACAATTCACAGTGTATGGTGATGATGAGCCACAAACCTGACTGATAAAAATCGGTCTGTACCAAACGTAGAACTAGACCCACAACACTAGTCACTGCCTAGTATCTGATCAAAGAGTACTTATTTGTCTTACGCAAGTGACTAACACAAACGACACTGGGCTGTTAATTATGGTAATATGATGGCTTAATACACAGTCAGTCACTCTATCGCACAAGCAGCTTGTAAGTATAAAGGCGTTTGCTTCTCTGTAGCTTTAGTATTATCCTGGACCATTTAGTAGGGCATATATTCATGTGAGTAGCCTAGCGCTTTAACTCAATGCTTAGGAGGTCTAGATTTTTCCAACCATAAGCTAATTACGATATATTTTTAAATAAATTTGTGAAATCTTGAGAAATTGGAACATTGAGTTCTCTCTCAGTAGTAATGTCTTTACCCCAACACTTGATAATCTTGTTCTTGTTTATGTAAGAATTCGAGGATCTCCTGTCAAAATGAAATAAAAGCCACGTCGATAAAATAGATATTTAGTGACCTTTCGTTTTAAAATATACATAATCTAGTCGATATCCATCTGCGATGCACACCACTTAGAAAACTAAATTATTCTATTCAACATAGTAATGAAATTTACTAATTTTTTGTTACTTGAATGCATTAGAGAGAAGCCGCTTTCTCCGCTTACCCGCCCAGATCGTTAAAGGAACAAGTAGTCCAAAACATGTTTTCAGTTGATGATGAAGGACATTCGATATGCGCAGTCATTAATTTCGAGTCAGAGATTCAGTTGTAGAATTCCTGTCAACCAGACATGTGGTCCACGATTGATTCCCGACGTGATGCACTCCTAAACGTCGCGTAGTAAGTTTGGCAAATAGGGAAGGTTAGCTTTGAGACTACCAACCTCAGCCTGTCCAAATCACCACTGCTGCTGAAAATTCAAAGCTCAGTTTTGGAGCTTAATGTTCCGCTTAGAAAGCAAAAGAATGTAGAAGACATTAATTTCCATGGGAAGGGAAACTATAGTTTAGTAAAGCCAATGACTTCATTCTATGTTTCTGCTTATATATGATCTAGAGATGGTTTTAAAAAGAGATCAATGTCACAGTATTCTTGTTCTATGCACTTATCACTGATCACGCTAAGGGTATGTGATCTCGTCACTAGTCTAGGCAATAATACACCTATAATTTTCTCTGTAGAATTAATTCTTCACTTTGAATGTAAAACCTAATTGATGCCACAGTCCTGTGATTTCATTCATATGTTAACGGCACCTTCTTTAATTTTCAATCTCCTCCCGACAGTTAGCTATAGTATAGTGTGAAATAATAATAATTATTATTGTTTCCTTTAATTCCTAGAGGAACATAGGGCTTCAGCCATGCGTCTCCATTGCGTTCGGTTCTCTGCTAGAGTCTTCATCTGGCTCCATCTCTGCCCACACGTTTTCATTTCCTCTTCACATCACCTCCTCCAAGTCACCCTTGCACTGACGACCAACTCGCCGCTTCTCTTTCGGGTTCCACACGAGCAATGGCTTGTCTAGTGATGTCACTCACTTGATGGTTTCTTTGCTCAGAGTATGGCCTGCAATCCACCTCGATTTCTTCCTGCCTATTTGTTTCACAATCGGTTCCTGCTGTTTTGGTTCGCTCATTGCCAGAGATCCCAGTCTGTTGCTGATCTTTTCTAGCCGGCCATCTGATCTTGAGTGGTATTGAGCGAAGACAACTAGCTGTTGATGAAGGTGTGTAGTTTGTTTGAGATGCTCTTTATGACGCGCTGGCCAAGTCTCTGATAAGTACAATAAGTAGAAGTGACTTAACATCGGAGTTGAAAATCTGGATTTTATTCCTCATGCTGAGTGTTGTTGATCTCCACACAGACTTGAGAGTGATGAAAGCTTGACTTCTTACCCGACCCTCACTTTGATGATATCCTCATCAGTTCTGTCCGTCTGTAGTTGAAAGGATGCTCCCCAGGTTGGTAGGTAAAAGAGGTTGTTTCTTCCAGGTTCCTCCCATTTATGCTGATTTTTGTCTGTTGTTGTCGTTATTGCTGTTGGTGATGTTGGCCAGGAATCTTCATCACCTCTGTCTTCTCTATGTTCCCCTGAAGTCGTATCTTCTCTGAATGCTTCTTCTGCCAACTTGTTACTTTTCACTTGCATATCTTCCATTTTGTGGGAAATCAGACATATATCATCGGCGAAGTATAGATCCTCCAAGTGTTTTGTGTGAGTCCCTTGTATGCCTGTTTCCTCATTGCCCGCTCTTTGTCGCATTATCCAGTCTACTGAAATCAGGAAAATCATTGGCGATAGTAGACAGCCAGCCAGCCTTGTCTTACTCCTGTCCTCACTGCGAAGGATTCCGTGAGTTTCCCGTTGTGGATTACTTGACATGCAGCATTGTCGTATAGCTGTTGGATGAGATGTATAATTGTTGGTGGCACCCCGTAGTAACGAAGTAGTTGCCAAATCACCTCTCGATCGATGCTGTCGAGGGCCTTTTCAAAGTCGATGAAGTTGGGATAGAGTGGTGACTGTCATTCCAATCTTTGTTCAATGATGATCAGTAATGTGGTGATCTGATCAATGCATGACTTGCTTCTCCTGAATCTAGCCTGTTCCGGTCGAAGTTTTTCATCCAGGGTGAAAACTAATACTCAAAATAGAAATCAGAAATTTTAAAGGTATTGTTTCACGAAATGATATCAGCTTCAGTAACTGAACTAATAGAAAACATTTGTCTGGTGTTATCCAAGCAAAATGACAGAAATCCAATCTTGATGAATGAGCATCCTGTTATCACTGCAGTAACTGTCAACACTCCTGGCAAGACACTCGTTCGCAATTGATTCTAAGTTATGAGAAAAGATTGAGGTTGAACACTGACGAATAACTGTCAAAATGGACGAAGCGGACCTCTGGCTTTCTTTGATGCTTGAAGGGTTTTTTTCCAGGTGAATTCAACCAGACTCTCTCATTATCCTTCAACTTCACTAAAACAGTATTATATTCGGCGGATGGTTTCTAGTGTAGAATAATTACAAGTTTACTTTTCTATCAGTCAATCAGCAAAACTTTGAGATGATTTTTTCTGCATGAATAAAAATCCCCGGAATGCAAGTAAGTACAGATCCTTTCTCGTTGTCGCTGTTGTTTTGTTCCGATGAATTTATGAAACTACACTCCCCCCCCCCACCCTTCACATACACACACACACCTGATTCAAATTTATTATTCATCAGACAGACTGTTGGTTATCTTTCAAGCTGTTTGTTTCATGTCCTAAAATACACAAGCGTAGACAAACAACAGACAAAGAGGAAAAGTTTAATGCTTAAGAATCTGGACACACACACACATACACACATACACATGCATAAGTTAACCACCGAAGTAACATGAGATGCATATCACAAGAGCTGTTTACTTACTGTTTCAGCCTCATCATCATCATAATCACCACTATCAAAAGGCTTCTTTATTTTTTTGTGAAGAGAGTATACTGATTGACATGTTGGCGAAAAAAAAATTCACGTTTTGTATAGACATCAAAGGAAGAGAAATTTATTCACCCTGAGGCTGTTGTTGTTGTTGATTCAGATGGCTTACAGACGCATAGGGGCAAAAACAGAACTAAACTATTTTTGGTTTAGAATGCAGAGTGGTTCTTATGCATACACTTACTCATGTACATTGTCAAAACCAGCTGATTAAACTTTTTGATAATTAGTGTATTATTATTACTATTGTTATTTGATTATTACTATCATTATTATTATTAATATTACTATAATGCCGTAGTAAACTGATACATTAACGAGTGAAGCTATGAATCACTGTGTTTAAAAAGCAACTGAATATATACATATATAAATATATATGGACGCCGAATTGAAAATGAAACAGTCTAACTTAGAAGATAAATATAATAAGAATTGTTCGAAAGGAAACTTACATATAGTAACATCCAGCGCCAATCACCATCAACGGGAGGGATTTGAAAGAGGTTAATTCATTCACTTATCTAGAGAGCATTGTCTCAACTACAGGAGGAACGGACGAGGATGTCAAATCGAGAATCGGGAAGGCGAGAAACACATTCATCAAATTGAAACCAATCTGGAAATCTTCGTCACTCAGACTGCATCAACAACAAAGTGATTCGGATTTTCAATACACACGTCAAGTCAGTCAGTTCTTCTATACGGATGGATCAGAAACTTGGCTGGGGGTCACAAAGAATATTTCCAACACCCTGTTGCAGACCTTTATCAACAACTGTCTTCGCTGCCTCTATACTGAAGATCAGATGGCCGGAAAGAACAAGAACCAACAATAAACTATGGGAACAAACAAAACAGGAACCAATCACCCAACAAATATGCAGGAGAAAGTGGAGATGGATTGGACACTCGCTGGCTGAGGAGGCCGCTGGGTGACATCGCGCATCAGGCCATCACTCGAGTGGAACCCGAAAGGGAAGCGGTGAGTGGGACGTCCGAGTGTGGATGACATGGAGGAGATGGTGTGAAGAGGAGTTGAAACAGTGTGGACTAACATGGATGCAGGTGAAAAGTACAGTAGAAGAGAGAAGCAAGTGGAGATGTGCATTTGAAGCCCTATTTTCCACTAGGAACCCAAGGGAACAATAATAATAATATATACTCAATCACTTGCACATATAACCAAAAGCGAGTGGAATACCTTCAGAAAACTAGAATACAGCTTTACAGATTGAACAGTAGTTAAAATTTGGAGCACTGCTTGTTAGGGAACATTGTTTTGACTGATCTCTCCAACAGACTCTTTACTTAAGATGAATTCTTGGTTTTAAAAAAACTTTGTTGTGACTGCGCTACCCTGTAAGCTAAACCGGTACTCATTGCACAAGAGGTTATACTGTAGTGGCCCAAGTGGCCTTGGCGTTTTCAAATTGTGGTTAGTAGGCTCGAGTCTCACTTACTCCAGATTGCAGGTAATTGCAGCTGACGAGTCGCATGGGCCAAGTGGTATGATAGAAAATTAATTTCCGTTTAAGTATCTCTCAGTCGAATATTTACTTTTTATATTTTTTATTTTTATATTCAGTGATCTAAGTACTCGACATCCAAAATATTAAGTGTGTATTCAAACAGTGTGTCGGCCTACAAATAGTTTCAAGATTCTTTAGGTGAATTTCTGATCTAATTTTTCTATTGACTGTCAATGTTGTCTGTGAAGTTTTTCTATGCATTACGTGAAAGTTACTTTTGATTTCTGAATCTACATAAATAATAGAATTTATATCACCAATATTTTATCCAGAATAAATCAAAACTAGAACCTTGTTATTTTTTTATATTTTCAAGTAATGGTTTTGTAGGGATTTTGTTTGATTGCATGGAGGATTTCATCATGAGCTGACATCAGTTAGAGAACCACTGGAATTAATCTGATGCTCACTAGTGACTGGCCCTATTCAGGCAGTTAACCTGGGGTTCTAGTGGGAAGCCGTGACCAGTAGGGTACAGCAGGTTGAAGTTGAGGCAGTAACTCATCGAAGAAGACATTGCGAAATGGTCGCTCTATGTCGTGAATTGGCAGAAGTTAGAATTCATGGGCTAGCCATTGGATCGGGTCCCAGTGGCTCAATGGTCTACGAGCTAGCTCGCCTTGTAATCAGAAGTACCTGGGTTCGAATCCCGGTGGTTGCGTGCTGCTGAAGGATCCCAAACAGCTGTCCAGTACTCCCAGGTTTTCCAGTGGTTCTCTAACTGATGTCAGCTCATGATGAAATCCTTCATGCAATTTTTTTATTTACCCAGCTTTTTTATAGATCCCCTTAGTTATGTACACTATTCACTAGTAGACTCCCTCACCAGTTCATGCTAATTCAAGGGGAAGTAACCGTTTTTCTGCAATTTATGAGGTTCATTTTCTACTTTGATGATTCACAATTATGCTCATTCATTGAAAACAATAATGCGTATTACAGATGGCGCACATTTCACAGTTGAAAGAAACTTTCTTTTATAAGTTTTCTCATTAGGCAGGTTAAAGTAAACAAATCTGCTATATAACAGTAAGCCAGAAAATTCAAGAATCACATTTGTGCATGAGACAATTTTCTTTCTTTTGAAATAGGATCAATTGATGAAAATATCAGGCTGTAAATGTAGAGTAGCGTTTTTTCAAGTTTACGACATGGAACTATTATAAACGTATTCGAGAACAACGAACAGACAGTGTAGCGTCTTTCATATTTGTAACAAACCCGAAAGCACAAAAGGTTGTTTGGTTTGCGGACTCATTAGTACTTTCATTTATACTGGCAGATCAATGGAGGTTTGACTTAGGTTACGAATGATTTCTTTGGAAGTACTAGTAAAAAATTAGGTAGCTAATTTCTTTACGTTAAATAACGTTGTTGTTTCAAAAGTATAAGGTTTGAAACACGATAGGTAGAGAATCTTATCCACCATCCCAGACTAGGACGAAACAGCTCTTCATTACTCCCTGACTTACACAGCTTCTCTAACTGACATTAATCCGCAGGTGATATAGGGCCAGGCTGGAAAAGAGCTAGTGGCGGTCAAACGAAAACATGGCACCAATCAATGAAATCCACAGCAGTTAGTCTAAGCCAGCCACGTAGGGAGGTGTAGACTTCCTGGTTGGGGTCCTCGGGACGGTAAAAACCAATGGTTGGAAACAATTGGTGACATGGCTCAAAATCATTCTCAACGGCTGGCGCAGATGCATCCACTCCTTGTGACTTATGATTTCCAATGAAACTGTTTTGTTCTTCGTTATTACTATTCCTTTGTCTCACACATCTGTTTACTGTCTATATTATGCATTTCTCCTACTTTCTTCTCTTGCTTTGTGTGCTACAAGGAGGGAGTGTGGCGACTTGAACTGCCGCACATATGTGCAAAGTTCTATGTCGAGAACCGACCGACCGACCGCAGGTGAAGGTGAAACAAAAAGCACTCTTCAGATGAGTGTCGCTAGTGCAAGAAGCACCGATTACAAATAACTTTATTTCGCACGTCACTCTTCGATCTGCCTAATGCTTACCAAGAGAGTAGAAAAACAATGTTTACTAACATGTGATTATAATTAAATCAGCTTTAATTATTTACTACATACTTCATTCTATACAGCAAAAACAACTCGATCTCAGCGTGTTAGGAAAACAAAATATCTTTGTTCAAAGACTAGAAAAACAAGTAAGCTTATGGCGGCATTTTCCTTACCTTTACTACAAGAGATTTAAAAGTGCGCTAGAATTTTACATAATTTACGGATGTGGTTTGTATGATTTCATCTGATTCATTTCAACTGGAAAAATATACTCATTTCCGTTTTAGACCACCTAAGTAACTCTCAACTGTGACAGAATTAAGACAAGAAGTCTTCAATGTATATTTAGTTGTGGGATGACATCAGCTTGGGAATAAGCGGAAACTATGAATCAATAGACAGCAGTATTGTTTTAGTTTAGAAACCTTCAGAAGTGCTCACTCCTGACTCCACCAAGAGACGAACTCAAGTTATAAACCAAATATATTTACCATGCAGCAGCTGGAGTACACTTCCTCCAATCGTTACCTGGGCTTAGTTATCCATATTCATTAACAGGACACTCTTGATACTTTAACCAAAAATCGTTTGGTATATTCTTAATATAAGTGACTTTTTCCTTTTTTTACTCATATACGTCATCGTGAACTGTAGATTCAACAAGAAGAAAAATACAATTTCCAAATACTTGAAGACAAATTAACTATTCGATTGTGCCATGTTTTTTGCCACACTTTACGAAGATCATTTATCTCACCTTGACAATAGTAGTCAGAGAACTTGTTGGTTCTATTTGTAAAAGCAGTGGTAGTATTGATTTAGTTCAGAACTATTTGTCCCTATGTAATGTGTTGATGAATATAAACACGCTTGAACTAGGTAGGAGTTCCAGTTTCTTCACATCTGGTAACAAGTCCGCTTTCAAGTTCACCTATATATGAATAATACAAAGTGTGTTCTAGATAGGTGATAATTAACCGTGTATCCATTATTTACAGTAATAGCGAATGCTGACAAGTGTATATTCTTAGCTTTAGATGTTCAAAGTTATGCATAAAAAAGTTAGCAATAATATACCATATCACCACTGACGAAACAGCCTGTAATAAGTATTTTCAGTTTAATTGACACTTAACTTTATTAAGTAATCTTATAAATTCATAGTTACTTTATTTCTATAAAGAATCTCACTTTTGAACAAAGAGAGAAGAAACATTGGTGCAGAATAATCTGGATCCATTTTATTTCGTAGGTTCTCATCAGCTGCGTACAACCTGAATTTTTTTTAATTAAAAATAAATAGTGTACAATTTTTTTAACAAACCTTTGTCCATTAGCAAGCATTGTGTCAGAGAGTCATAGTAAAATAAGGCATTGAGAATTACAGGGTGTCTAAAGTGTCACGACATATATATATCTTGGTAGAGAGAAGTTTCTTGAAAAAACTAGTTAACAGTTGTGTTGTTAAGGTGGTAACAAAAGACAATTAGCAATAGTTACGTAATTAGATAAGAGAAGATCAAAATTTCAAAATTACGGTGCACATGTGGTCAGATGAGAAGTTGATGATGTAATACAGTGAGCAGAACTCAGAAGATCAAGAAAAATTTTGTCTTAAGAGAGTCAAGCAAAACATAAACGGGGAGTGGAGTGAATCGATAAGTTAACAAATTAACAAACTTAGAAAACAAAGAGTCACTAAGAAGTGAGTTACCAGGGTAATTGAGGTCCAACAATGGATTCTTTTTGGACACATAAGTCAGGCTTAAATCGTTTTATTGCTATAGCTTCAGGAAACCTGAGAAGACTTGAGGTACTTTGTCTGTTAATTATTTTGAATGATTCCAGCACATGTACTCGGTGTCCTGTGTCAATCAGGTGTTTGGCGATTGAAGAGCTTAAATAATTCGGTCCCTTTAACCGGAGGCTCCTTGGTACATGTTCTCAGAATCTGACGTAGGCCCTCCTCTCTGTTCTTCCAGTGTAACTGCTCCCGCAGATACATGTGAATTGGTATACTTTTGAATAAATTTTATCTACTACTAAAATCCTGTCGATGACAACCAGTTTCAGTTTTGAGTATTACTATTCGCCATTTAGAATGCAATATATTCCTTAAAATGTTTAATATAACGCTAGTTAGTTAATCGTCCTGATGCGGGTTGAATAACCCAAAGAAGCTTTTTGTAAAGAAGAAATTTCTGACTGAGATTCACTTGTCAAATTTACTTGTTTCGTGTTCAACCACTGACTGGTATCAGCTGGAGAACCATTGTTAATCAGGGAGTGCTGGACAGCTACTTTGTCTTGGTCTGAGATTCTTCACAGCACACACTTATGATGCCACCAGGGATCAAACCCAGGACCTTCCGGTTACAAGGCAAGCTCGTATACCATTCAGCCACTGGGACCCGATTCAACGGCTGATGAATTCTAACTTCTACCAATTCGTGATTTAGCGCAACCCCAACCAATGTGGTTGGTGGGACATCCACCCACACACGTGACATCTAATTGGACCTCACTGGTCACGACTTCTCACTAGAAATCCAGGAAACTGCATCCTGTAGCAAGTCACTAGCGAGCATTATAATTAAGTGTTGGTTATTGACAGGCAAAATATTTATGTACTGTTTATGTCTCTGCCTTTACAGTTGAAGCATGTTGTCACGCTACAACAAGGAAATGATCTCATATACAGACACGCATACACATCCATCCGCATAAACACTGTCTTATATGCTGATGAACTACTTTACGACATTTTAATAAATAAAATAAAAAATAAAACAACTTCAAGTATAATCGAATGTTATTTGTTCACCGAAGTTATTTCCTGATTTCGCATGTGACTGAATTATACTCATAGGCTAGCTGTAGTAGAAATAGATGAGATAAGTGTGCCTTTTCTTTTCCCTACTGATACTTACACGTCCCTTCGTCTTCTTCTCCTTCTTCTATGTTCATATGTCTTCAAACTAGAATCATGTATGTCACATTCACATATTTCATCATCATTTGACATGTAATTGCTTGAAGTTAGACAAGGCTGAAGATGTGATAACAATCACGTACAGGACATACGCACACACATACACACATATATACACTAACATCAAGTAGCATTCCTTCAGTTTCTTTCATTATTTGTCGTTATTTCCCCCCGCCCCCGCAAAAAATACTTCTTTTAGTAATTCTTTTAACTTTTGCTCCTTTTTCCCATGACCCTATTATAATAATAATAATCCTTTGTGGATTAGTTTTGCATTCTTTGTTATGTTGTTAGTGTTTATAAAAGGGTTAGTGGGTGGGGGAGGGTAAAGCATAATTTGTGCTTTTTTTTCTCAAGTGGCTCCTTTCTGTGTATGTGTTAGGTAAAGTGAAGTGTTTATCATTGGGGAATGTGATTTACCTTAGAAGAGAAAGCCTCCTATTGTATCCTTCTTATGTATGTGTGTATATATAACGTCAAGCAAACAAACTAACTGACTAACAAATGAATTCGCGTGCACCTTTTCTATTATTTAAGGAAATTTGATGCTTTATTCTAACCGTAATGTATTCTGTTTATCAAACACCTGGACATTGTTATATATATAATGTGAATTTTTATGCAAGCATCCTCATCTATCAGCTATTACCAGTAGTATGTAGCGTTCCGTTCATCTTTCCTCTTTTTGATTCAATGAAACAGAGTTCTATATCTCGTTTACCTTTTTCCTCAAGGGAAAATTTTCATCAGCTTGCTCAATGTTCATTCAATTTCTCCTTATTTAAAGAATGATTAATTTATGCCTTACACTATAAGCATGATATGGAGAAAGAGTTTAGTGTGTATACGAGTTAATTACAAGTTTGACAAACCTAAACATTGTAAAGAAGGATGGCAGTTGTTGAAAGCAAACAAGACATCATCAAGAATTACATTTTTATCGCAGATAACGAAAGTGTCGTCTACGTATCTTTTATAAATGTCAAAATGACTGATGGTTTGACTAAGTTGAGAATTTTCAAGCTTTGCCATAAAACAATCAGCCAACAAGGGACCCAGTGGTGATCCCATGGCAATACCGTCTCTCTGTCTAAAGATCTCATTATTGAAGGTGAACTGAACATTCAACGTGCATCTCAAAAAAGCTCTTTGAGGTAGATAGTCGGCAGTCCTATTTCTAAACTATGTGTATCAATATAATCACATAAGTAGCAAACAGTTTCCATGAGAGGAACATTGGTTAATAGCGACGTCACATCTAATGAGAACAAGACTTTGTCTGAGACATTAAAATCTTTAATGCTATCAATAAATTTAAACGTATCATCAATAGAAAACTTAGATACTTGCCTTCTGACTGATTCCAGTATTTCAGCTAGCCACTGAGCGATTCCGTGGTAAGGAGAACCCGCCATATCGAGGATAGGACAGTGGGGTAATCCTGTTTTGTTAATTTTAGGTAGTCCATACAAACGTGGTATCATGGAGCCTACTGGTCGGATGCGTTCATATATTTCCGACGAGATTACTGACTTATTCCTCATGTTCTTTAAGACATCAGTCAGTTGATTTTCAATCAAGATGTGTCTTGTTCTTTTCACCATCGGGTTTGGCGAATTTCGTTTGCTCGGAAAGGATCGCTGAGATTTTATCATGATAATCTTGGCGATTCATAACTAAAACACCCCCACCTTTGTCTGGACGGCATATAATAATATCATCATTCTTCTCTAGTTCTTTCTTTAAGTTGATCTATATGCTCTTTAGTCAGAAGATTATTCGAGCTAGGTTTTGAACTAGTAAACTGATGACAGCAATCAAGAACTGTAGATTTAAAGTGTTGGAATTCCTCAGGTGATGTGGATGTGAGATCGTTGGTCTGATTGAAAATTCTCAACTTAGTCAAACCATCGGTCATTTTGACATTTATAAAAGATACGTAGACGACACTTTCGTGATCTGTGATAAAAATGTAATTCTTGATGATGTCTTGTTTGCTTTCAACAACTGCCAAACCTAAACATGTCGAGTAATTCACTCAATTTTCTTTTTTGAAGTTGATAATTTTAAAATTTCTAGTTAAATCAAACTGTTATTATTTTGAGAAAGCACCATTTTAAATGTGTATCGAAGTCAGCAGTGATTATAACACCTCTTCACTATTAATGAATGTGAACAAAAGTCCACTAGTTCATTTATCAATCATAATATTTTCATTCAGTGTGTGAGCTGGAGAATTAAACTTTGCTTTTCGATTATCACCTTTAAATGACATGCCTTGTTAGGTCAAGAGATGAAAGTCTATGACTAGAGTGTTGTTCATTCAATGAACAACTGGGAATAATGTTGTTCGGTAGATGGCGACTAGCAGTGGAATCCAAGATGCACGTTTCCTCCTGCTTGGGACTAGTCATTCAGATGTACCTGTAATGCTGCTGAAACTCAAACTCAGTATCCTTCTTTTAAAACACGAAAATGTTATCCACTGGGCCACTTAGACCACGAGAGCCACTTCCTGCGTAACAGAAATATAAGTTATCATTTTGTTTAAATGAATTTTTGTTATTTTCCCGTTGACTGACTATATCGGGCCGAAATGTCCAGTTTCTGCTGACGTATCGGTTGCTAGTGTGAACGCTTCCATGTCACGACGTGGCTCTTATGGCCAAGTGGTCTAGTGGATGAAGCTTTGGCGCTTAAAACAACGGGTACTTAGCTCGAGTTTCAGCGGGAACACCATCACTCAGGTGTGTCCAGATGACGAGTCCAGGATGGGGCGAAATGCGCGTTTTCCTGGATTCTACTGCTAGTTACCATCCTCCATCTTTAGACATCGTTGAAGTGTCCGTACTAGGAGCCACTAATGTGAACAGAAGTGTCGAACATTTCGGTTCGAATAAATCAGCGGGAATAAAAGACAAAAAAATTGGCTTGAATTAGGATTGAATAGTGTCTGAGAAAAAGCCAAAGTGGTGTAGATTTTTCTTGAATTCTTAGGTTTTTTCAATTTGGAAATTAAGATTTATTGTCTGAATTAAGTAACAGGAAATAATTTGGAAAGAAGTATTGCAGAGTATTCAATATTTACTGATTCCCCCCCCCCCGTCCACTTTAGACCTATAAAAAAAACTCATAACAGAGTTTATTAAGCCTCCATCTTCATTATAACTTCTATGCTAGCTTCAAAGACAACACATTTAGTCTTAATCACATACATAGATTCACAAGTCTTTATATTATTTTGTATGTTAATTTATGCATATCTTGCGTGTGAATTGAAAACAAAATATGTAGAAAGTACTATAATAAAAAAGAAAGGCAGTGAAAAACTTCCACAGCCGTTAAATTGATTGACAAAAAACGGAATACTTATTCTTTATTTTCGTCTGGACAGTCAAATCACGAAAATGTTTTTGCAGTGACAATGCGGCAGTTAATGCTTTTTTTTTTCTCCATAGCATTATTCTAGTGTGAAAAGCTAACCTCAATAGCATTTATAATTATGTTGTGCTTTGAAAATGTTTACTTCCACCTGTTTTATTCTGACATCTCGTTAGTAGTTAAGACTTCAAAATAGTTATAATAGAGGCAGCTAACATCTATGCTGAAGCGTGGAAATTTAGAGAAGAGGCCATTTTGAACAGCACCATACGTACATACTATTATTAGTAGTTATTATTCCCATCCGAGTGAAACACAGGACTTCAGCAAAACATCTTTATTTCACCCTCCATGATTGCCCATAAGCTTTCATCTCCCCCATACACTATCTTCTCCATGTCAACCACTGACCGACTCCCGGCTTGTCCTTTTCAACTCGGTCTCCACTTGGGCGACAGTCTGCCAAGCGATGTAACTCAACGGTCTCCTCAGCATGTGTCCAATTCGTCTCTCCTGTGTAACATGTGGCTTACTTTTTGTTCCAATAATGTTTAACCACCTAAGAATGGCTGAGGGATAACAAAAGGATTTTGAATTTAAAATAGAAAGAAATATAATAATGGTAGCTACATCAAAGTCTTACGCCAATAAAATCAGCATACAAAGAGTTACTTTTCGACAGCACTTTGCGACATGTAACAGGTGGTACTTTGAGAGAGTGCATGAAGCAAGTGGAGTCTTCAAAATTCACCTAAAAATTCCTTTGGTCAAGTACAAGGTTTTGCCAGCACTCTGTGTGGTCGATTCGCGATGAACTCAAATCTTATACCAGTAAAAGTTTAATTTAAAAGAAGCGTCCGAAAACGGATTCAGTAAATCCTCTTTAAAACAGTTTGACTCAATGGCGGTCGAAAGTAAATGATATATAATTTCAGTAGGCTTGAATATCACTAACAGAACAAGCTGGGCTTTGTTATTTCCAATTTTCTGATCTTACTGGGCAAAATATAAATACACAGGGGGTAGTTATACTCGTCAAGTTGTTTCGCATGCCTTACCTTCCTAGAGGAACACAGGACATTGGGCTTTCAAATCTCATTAGCGGTGGAGTTGTTTGTTTCTACGGAATAGAGTTGTTAGCCCCACGCCAAACCTTTCCTCGTTTCCTACAGGGTAGCAGACTAGACAAGGTGACTACAGGTGAGTCGACCGGGAGTCAGACCCAGACGTTTAGCATGTCTGGTGAGATTTCTACCAATGAACCATCGAGGTGGTTACTAGTTATATGATATAGATATGATATATATATTTGCGTGCGTTGAAAGGATAACATTTAAGCATTAACCTGCTTGACTTGGTTTGCAACGATGACACATATCAATCAAAATAATAAAAGAGAGAAAAATTGTGTCCATTTGTTGTCATATTTATTTAGCTTATCCTTTCTTCATATGGAGTGCATGCACACAGATACGTACGCACGCACAAACACACACACACTATGTTAATGCACACACCCTTTTATTCAGAGTAGTATTCCTTTATTTTACCTTATATAATCTCGGTGACATATAGTATCTAGGCTTTTTAAAACTGCATACATTAATTATTTCTTTATGTTTCACCCTACACACACACACACTCAACCGAATACAAAGTAGGCAACCTCAGTAGCTAAAGTTAAATACGATAACTATGGCTAGTGATTTTATGTTCTTGTTTCAAAATGGATGGAAGGTCTGATTCATTTCAAACATCATCATCATCATCGCCATCATTTCATTATTGTTGTGTAAATGGAAATTTTTCTTGGCATGTCTAGCTAGCATAGATTTAGACAGATATATTTTATTTTTAACGCCATTTTCTAGTCTGTTATCAAGGCTTTTTCATCTCCAACTCCCATTTTTCCTTGTACAAAATGTCTCTAACATCATGTAAATTAAAATGCAGAATGTTTTACATAATCATTTTGTGAAAGACGTGTCAGAGTTCTGTTAAATCATACATGGCACAATGGATTTATTTATGTTAAAGGAGGAGAGGAGAGGGGAAAAGCATTAGGGATAAACAACAAAGGGAAAGCTCTAGTATATACCTAAGATAATAGAAGAAAAGAAGAGGTTGAAAGTAAACTCGGAGAGATTTTTATCAAAACACACTTGTTGTTTTAATTAATAGTTAGGTGGCACAACATTAACAACTTCTTCATGACCTCACCTAGGTTTTCTTTTTTTAAGAAAAAGGCTTTATTTTCACTCATTCACTGATGAATTATGACCTTTTTAAACAAAGATAAATCACTTTTAAATGGTTAAAAAGGTTGAAAGAGATTCTCAGATCACGGTCGATAAGATGAGGCTGCACTAGCCTGTTTCATTTATTTAAAAGGTTTCAGCTCTGTAAAATAGTTTTTTATTACATCTTTAAAAGGCTTAATGTGCCTTGGAGAAAACAGTGTAGCTGACAGCTCTTTTGTCACTCCACGACTACACAGAGGCATACAGTAACGCTTTCTATCTTGGATTCTAACCAGACATCTCCAACATTGAAGTAATACCCGTAGACTTTTGAACAATCATAGAAAAGAAAAGGCGTTCAGCAAAGAGTTACTCTTTTCGGCGATATCATTCTCAAGCTGTACAAACCGCAAATTTATAGTAATTTTTCTTGGCAACAAAAGGAATATTTCCAAAGATGTGTTAATGCAATTGTTAATTTTTGACAACAAATTACGTAATTTAGAAGGCGTTAATCGGTTAGAAACTAAAATAAAGTTACAAAAGTAGGCTGGGTGACGTAATCTAATTGATAGGGTTCAATGAAAAATGAATGAGAGTCAAGTTAATAATCTGAGTAGAATTCACTTGAAAATGAATGAGAGTTAAGTTAATAAGCTGAGTAGAATTCACTTAAAAATAAACGAAAATGGAGTTAGCAACAGTCGTCATGAGGGTAGAGATTTAATAGAGGGTGGGGGTAGAAAATAATGCAATTAAGAAACAGACAAACAAAGAAGAAAGAGGTAAGACAAAATTACGTATTTGGTGTTGAGATAGATCAGGACCATTGTAGATTTAGTGACTGAACAAACTTCTTTTGTATGCAGAGTTCAGGATTCAATATGTGAATTGCCATTGCTTCTGCAGTTTGAAGAAGTTTAATTCGTACTCTTTTGGCAAGATTCCCACGTATTGTGTAGATAACTGAGAAGTTGTTTTGTGGGTTTGCTTGGTGTCCGGATTCGATCAAGTGTTCTAGGATAGAGCTGTGGCGGGGGGATCTTCTTTCTCCTTTATAAAACCATGAAGGTAAGTGTTCGCTGATTCGTTTGGATAGCAAACGCTGGGTACGGCCGATATACCTAGCTCCACATGAGCAGGTGAATTGGTAGATGCACATTGATGAGGCCCCCAGTGGAAGCTTATCCTTCACGTTCGTGCGAATCATTGGTTTCGTAGAGAAAGTTAGTCTGAGTTCAGCTGCGAAGAAGGTTTTCTTCAGTGAACGGCACAGGCGGTTTCTCAGTATTTCTGCTGAAGAATCTCCGTTGAATTGTAGATTCAAATAGAGAAGTTTCTTGGGAGCAGTAAGCATGGACGGTTTTTGTGTTTTTGGCTTCATGGCTTTTGTGATGAAACGTTCCGGGTAACCGTTTTCAAGGAGGATTCTTTTCAGGGTCTTCAGCTCCTCTTCTATAGTTTCCGGACTGCAAATGTTGTGGATTCTGTGAGTCAGTGAGAGGATTAGATTTCGTTTTGTATATAGAGGCACCCAACTGTGAAAGCTGATGAGTTGTCCATTCCATGTCGGTTTTCTGTGAATGGATCTTTTGAGTGTCCCATCTTGTTCGCGTCTTGCTAGTTGCACGTCCAGAAAACAATCGAACAGATTAGCAATAAATTAAGTGAGAAAAAACAGTTATAAATCAAATCCACAGTTAAGGTTTGCACAATTCACCACCGTTTCCCTAGGAGGCTAAAATTATTCGAAGAAAAATATGTGATTTGCTTGATTAACATAAACGGTAATCAAAAAGGCAAGCGTACACACATAGGACCATATACTCCTCATCTCAAACAATCAACTGTTATATTGTCATTATTATTATTCTCTTCGCTTCCGAGTGGAACATAGAGATTCAGCAAAGCATCTACACTTTGTTCTATTTAGTAATGTCCTCTTCAAGTGAGCCCGCGATTGCCCATAGTCTCTCATCTCCGTTTTGCCACATGATCTCCTTCATGTCACCCTCGCTTCCCCTTGGGGTTCCACTCGAGCTATGACCTGGCGTGCGATGTCACTCGACGGTCTCCTCAACGTATGTCCCATTCATCTCCATTTTCTTATACATATTTATTGAGCACTCGGTTCATGGTCAGTCAGTCAACTAGACATCTTAAATACTAAGGCGAAGCCGTTGACTTTTGAACGAACGAATGCATTTACAATAAATTAAGTAGGGAAAACTTGTCCATGTTTTCATTATACAATTTCACTTCACCAGTCCTGAAACTGGACATTTGTTTAGAATCTCCAACTAATAATCATTAATACATAATTACGTTGGTATTAGAAAAAAAGAAGTAATTATGAACTGTATTCACTTACTGGATATAATTATCCTTCATATATGCCTATATAAAAGTTTGATGCTGTTCAAGTCACCATGAAACCATAATTTATCTGCTTATCTCAAGTTCACTAGTTAATTAACTCTATCTTTCTACTGATATGGAGAGATTACTACTTATTGTCATTAGAAAGAGGTTATTTTGGAGACAGTTAATGTTTGTTCTGCATAATATGCCTGGGGACAATCAGGATAGATCTGCCCACCTTGTTGAATGCATATATAGATATACATCAAGTGATTTTAATTTAATAGGAAAAAACATCAACAACACACTTAATCTTATGATGAAGATGGCGCCATAGACAACAACTAACCACTTGTAACATAATTTATTCACTTTAGATTTATTTAATTGACTATTTTGATATAAAAGTAAATAATAAATTAAGCATTTTCTTATAATCACTAATGGAATGATTAAATTATGATTATTATTATGATTACTATTATCATTATCATGATTAAGGCATGTCATGTATAGAATTTTTGGTCGATGAGCACCAATGGTCTAATGTATAGTTATTTCCTGTTTGTTTTTTTAATAGATAGACTGACAAGATTGGGGAATTCTCTCTCCTCTCCGTAAATTTTACTAGTAAGACTTATTAGTGTGGACCTACCGGAGGCAGTGCATTGTAACTGGCGGCATTACTGCTTGTCTGCTCTCTGTGACACTGCTTTTCATATATATATCTATATAGTTTTAACTATCGGTAGCTCTATCTAAAATGACTGACTTACTGTTTTACTAATTTTGTTTCTTATCTCCAAGATGAATTCTTTGTTGACATTACGTTAAAATTATTTCACTAGCATAAAATAGAATAAAATAATGACAATAATTAAACTAACTATATGTGATCAGCATCATATTTCATGTGTATATTATTATTATTATTGTTTCCTTTAATTCCTAGAGGAACATAGGGCTTCAGCCGACCGTCTCCATTGCGTTCGGTTCTCTGCTAGAGTCTCCACAAGGTTCCAAGTCTGCCCACAAACTTTCATCTCCTCTTCACATCACCTTCTCCAAGTCACCCACCCTCGCACTGACGACCAACCAACTCGCCGCTTCCCTTTCGGGTTCCACTCGAGCAATGGCTTGTCTAGTGATGTCACTCACTTGATGGTTTCTTTGCTCAGAGTATGGCCTGCAATCCATCTCCATTTCTTCCTGCCTATTTGTTTCACAATCGGTTCCTGCTGTGTTGGTTCGCTCATTGCCAGAGATCTCTGTTGCTGATCTTTTCTGGCCAGCCATCTGATCTTGAGTGGTATTGAGCGAAGACAACTAGCTGTTGATGAAGGTCTGTAGTTTGTTTGAGATGCTCTTTATGACGCGCTGGCCAAGTCTCTGATCCGTATGTTAAGTAGCACTGACTTCACATTGGAGTTGAAAATCCGGATTTTATCTTCGTTTTGATGCTGAGCAGTGCTGTTGACCTCCACAGAGACTTGAGAGTAGTGAAAGCTTGTCTCGCTTTTACGATTCTTGCTTTGATATCCTTATCAGTTCCGTTCGCCTGTAGTTGAAACGATGCTTCGCAGGTAGGTAAGCGAGGTTGTTTCTTTCAGGTTCCTTCCATTTCTGCTGATCGCTGTCTGTTGTTGTTGCTGTTGTCAAGCGTTACGGATAGTCAAACCAATTCATATCAGGTGTGCATCGGCAAGGGATTGAACCCCGAACTGTAAGCATGGCCGGCGAGAGTCGTAACCGCTGTGCCAACGACGCATATGGACAGAACTTAATTTATAGTGAGTCATAGCACGTTAGATAGTTGCCACTGCAAATGCTGATGTAACTGCATAATTTGTCGGCAGACGTACTTAAGATGAAGTAGCTATTAACCAACCTGTCAGTATTTGGTGTGAAATGGTACTTATCAAAGCCAATGACATTAGGATTTGCACTGAATATATCTACCTACCTGGGAAGCATCGTTTCAACTACAGGCGGGCGGAACTGACAAGGATATCAAAGCAAGAATCGGGAAAGCCGTACATGACAGCCAGAAAAAAAGTGCGACCAAGAGAGCTTCTGATCACTATCTATCTATATACTCTCTGTTATTTCCGACCACTATCGTGCAAAGAATGTAATGAATGCAACGAGATTAGACAAACGCAAAAGTCAGCCATTAACGGACTCCCCTAAAATTGCTCCTACACACACAGTGATATTAATTTGAATCCAACGGGTTTCCTTAATGGTTATAGATACACTTAATTCTAAAACGGATACCCCAAGCAATACATTATTTTAGATAGTTGGAGACAATCGGCAGGAAGCCTTGGACCTAGGTTTTGTGCTAGTTGGCACTCATCAGCAAGGCGTATCTGCAACCTTGAAGGAACTGATGTCCCTTCTGAGATTCGAACCCACGTCACCCAGTGCTGCAGTCAGTTACTAGTGTCAAATCAAAATACCCACTACAGTCCTACAGGAGGTCAGTCGCGAGCCCGAATAGCTCAGTGGTAATGTCTCTGACTGCAGCACTGGGTGACGCGGATTCGAATCTCAAAAGGTAGATGAGTTCCTTCAAGGTTGCAGATACACCTTGCTGACTAGTGAGTGCCAACTAGCACGAAACCTAGGTCGAAGGCTTCCTGTGGCCGATTGCCTCCAACCATCTAATATCATCACAAACAATGTACACCGTGATGGCGAGCTACCTAGAATGGTGGACACACTACAACCTGACTGATAGAATTCAGTCTGCACCAAAGAGAGGACTAGACGCATCACACTAGTTACTAGTGTCAAATCAAAATACATTATTTTATTTAAGTATATTCTTCTGATCAAAAAGATTCATAAATTATGAAGATTTCAATATGTATATATATATATATATATGGGGATAAGTATGGTTAACTATGTTTGAATAGGCGAAAAATGCTGTAACAGGAAGCGAAAATAAGTATTTCAAAGAGCTGATAACCACTTTCGATGACTTTACTTTTTCTAAAGCGAATCAACAGTTGTTGCAGAATATTAGATTAAGGATTATATATATATATATAAGTGGTTAATATGATTTTTAGAATAGATCCTTTAAAACTAAATGTTCCTCTCCACTAAATACTTCTAGAGATTTGTCTGGGAGTGGAGGTGGAGGGGGGGGGGGAAGCGATAGGTATGCATGAAAAGCAAACAGCTCTCTATGTAATTCGTTCAGAAGCATAATCCTGACATTTCTCTGACATGGAATAGATAAACCATTGAATACACACTAGAGTAAATTTGGTTAAACAAATTTAGGTAATAATAATAACAATAATAATAATAATAATGGCTTTTTCGGAATTCTTCAAAATATAAAAAGCTGAATATAAAGTCGAAGAGCAAAAATGACAAAGAGGCGAGTTAAGTACTACTTGAGTTTTGATTGTTGATTCATCAGTAATTGCTGCATATAGGCAAGGGGGGTGGGGGGGGGGCGAGAGAGATTTCAGAATAAAGACAGAGTAGTGCAGAAAACTTTGTTGCAAGAAAGGGTCAGAGCAATTTACTAGTTATATATATATATATATATATATATATATTAGCACTTATAGCTGTATACTTGTTTACCTCTTAGATGTGAAGTAATTTTCTAATGTAGTTATACTATTGAAGTTGATGTTTGTTATTTTCCCCCTAACAGAGTAACTGGCTGCATAACTTCTCAGTGCTATTTCCTTTCTCTTCTCCTCTCGAAAAGGAAGCAACTCTCAAGGGAGTATTAGCTAAGGGAAGGCTGAGATCACTATGACTATCGCTAATCAAATACTTCTTTTATATTAGTCACAAAGTGTTGGGAACGTCTCATAAGTTTTCCTTCTTTGTTAGCAGAACAAACTGATAATGTTCAGGGATTAAGAGGCAGTAAACTAACGCTGCAAATCTGTTTCGCTGGTACATTTGAAAAATTGAGCACATTTCGGCTTCTCAGTCATTCTGTTTTTTTTACTGAGTTTTACAGCTTGAATTTAGCTGTTGGCGCATCTATAAATGTTGACCAGTCTCCTAATGATAACATTAAGGTCTTATTTCAGACAATATGTGAACACGTAGTATAGAAATTTTCAGCGTTTCAAAATATTTCATCTTCACACAGGATTTACGTGTAAAGTAATAATCTGAAGTATGTCATATGACATAGTGGTGTTGTATATGAAGAGAGAACCAATTCTGTATTTTTTCCCTTCATTTCCTTCAAGAATTGCACAGCGTTTTGTTGATGTTATTGTTACTATTATTTTTCATTTGGGTTCCGAGTGGAACATAGGGCTTCAGAAAACACATCTACACTTTGTCCCATTCTCTGCTGTCCTCTTCAGCTGGGTCCACGAATGACCATAATCTCTCACCTCCTCCTCCTCCACACACGACCTCCTCCATGTCACTTGATGGCCTCCTCAGAGTATGCCCAACCCATCTCCATTTTCGCCTGCATATTTGTTGAAAGATAGGTTCTTCATTAGCTTGTCCCCGTAGTTTCTTGTTGCTAATTCTTTCTGGTGCATCGGTGGACGCTCGCCGACCATGCACATGGTCTGGGGTTCGATCCCCGGCCACCAACGCACTCCTTTACCTCGTTAAGCCAGAAATAAAGACTGGCGAAGAGGAAAGGTTGGGCATGAGGCTAGCAACCCAATCCTGTAAAAATAAACACTGCTGCAGAAACTTCAAGCCTCTAGCTTGGAGCCCTATGTTCCATTGGGAACGTGAAGGAATAAAAATAAATTCTTTCTGGTCGTTTTGTTTTCAATACACAGCGAAGTTTGTTGTTGAAAGCTAATTAAATATGTGCGTCAGTTCATGTAGTGATTAAGTGATATAATTAAAACAATAAGAAATGCTGAAGAGTATGAGGGAAACTCTAGTAGCCCAGTGATTTAAGCAGGCCGCCTTACTTTTATAGAATAACGTTCAACATGATATTTAATCCTCACACTGACTTTCACATACTGATAGCTTTTAATGATAAACAGGCTTTGTTTTACAGTAGGAAAAATCACTGTTCAACGCCCATTTATCTACTCTATGTATTTCTGTATTCAACTGCCACTTTGACTTTTTGGTTTCTATTCACAATAGAATGATATGAAAATAAGACTGCGCGTATATCATGGCAACTTAATAAGCCCAACAAACATTTCAAACTTTCTCTATGATTAACTGGTATTACGCCTCTTTTTTAATCTTTGGATTATACCAGTGTCATATAAGAAACACCAGAAAACGGAATTATGTCCTAGTTCACTTTTGCAGTTAAAAATTAAGTACGCTATTCTGCATCAGTAGAATATTTAACATTTACTCGTCTTATTAGAACAGACTTTCAATACTGAGTACACAGCATAAACATTTGATTTGATTCAAACTTCTTGGGCTCACAGTAGCTTTACATGTTTATAGCTCCTCTGCCTTTATTATTACATATATGAAGTGTTTTTTTTTTACTGCAATTTAAGACGCTATCTCAGTAATGATCGTGAGAATTCTTAAGATAACAGGTAATAAAATGAATGTTACAGTGAATTAATATGGGTCAATTGTGAAACACACACACACACTTGTTGAACAAAAATTCAACTGCTCTTTATGAGTTATGGAATAACTGTTGACCTATTTTTATATTTTTTATTTTATGTATTTCTTCTATGAGTTTATGAATTATAATTTGAGTCAAGTGACTTTTATAGTGAATAAATAAAAGTAATTGACACGCAGATTATCTCATTGCAACGAAATTATTCATGATTTAGAGCTGGTTCCTCAGCACGTTCTTAGCCATCTAAGTGTTCAAAATATAATAAAGTAAAAATATCAATGTTGTGCCCTGATTTCCAAAGGTAAACGCCTACTAACGGTAATAATTTTTCATATTTCACGACCTACTTATATAATTATTAAGTAGTATAAATTTTTATGTAAATTTTCTACATCTATCGATAAAAGCGACACAAATGTGGGATGCATCACGTTTTATGCCGTCTCTATACCATAAAAACTATGAATCTGCTCAGATTTTGTGGGGAATTTATTGGCATATAATTACCTTAATCACTATGGTTGCACCTACTTAGTCCAGAAAATTTCAACCTACACTCTACAACGCTAAACATTGACAATAGTATATTACATTTTTATGCTTATTATAACTTATGCATCTTTCATGAAATAAGGTGATTCCATTGTGATGTTAACAATTCGGTAATATTTAAAAAACGCCAATAGTGTTAGTGACGACTATTCTAGAATATTCCGTACATATATATATATGTAATGTAGAGCTAGAAGAGGAAATTATCGAAAAGAATATTTTTTGCTCAAATTTTCTTTTGTCTTCTAAATGTCTGAATGAGTATTGCCGCTGCATTTAAAGTAGATACGTAGACGGATCTGATGAGTTTATAATCATCGGTTGACTCACCAGTGTCGATAGTATGCAATTTCATTTAGATCAAGTCAGATAATCCGAAAGTTATAAGAGTTTCTTTTCTGAGTCTGTTAAACATAAATATATCTCTTCAAAAGACTGTCTGCAGGTGAAAATAAAAGTATCCCATTTTGACAGCAAACAAACAACTGGATACTATCGCAACGAACACAGACAAATAAAAAAAAATAGACTTGATTTTTAAGTATTTATGCTCTTAGCAATTAAATAAGAGTGAAAAAAATTATCTGATATTGTTTGAAACTGTTATGCATATATATAGAGAAGAGCCGACTACTTCTCATACAATCTCTTTATTACTCTCATCCTTCTAGAAGTAATACCTCTGGGTACAAATTTCTCAGAGCAGTGTATGACTCATCTTTTCTCTCTAATGTCATTTTTCGACATAATGACACTAGACGACATTAATATGATTTTTCAGTTAGTAATTGTGCATAAGCAGATCATAAGATAAAAGTGCATATTACAAGAGTCAACAGAAATATGATTATACTAAAACTTATTGTGTTTGTTCCATCTAACTAAAAATATACTGATAGGGTGGGTGGTGGGTTATTTTGACATTCAAATGATGCTTACAATTCTCTGTTTCACAATTATGGAACTGTCAGCCACTTAGCTCACTTAGATTGTATCAGTGAATGATTAAATTACGACACATAAGTAACATTTCATTTGTACAATCTGATTGTAATCTTCTTCTCTTTTCTCAGCTAGCGAATTTAATAGTTTAATGTATGACTTTGGTATTCCTTCGGTCTTCAGCTGATAATGGAATAGTCCAGTGTGTTTACACTGGAAGTACCCTTGGGATTTTTAAGTAAACAGAGGTAGAAAAAATAGACAAGCTAGCATACACAACGTAATCAGATCTGCGCATAAATGTTTGCTTATCATACTGGGATTCGAGCCAGCGGCCTCCGAATTACTAACCACTTGCTCTTCCAGTTTAGATAAGAGGCGCAGTCACTAGCCAGGTTATCACATAAAGCAACTGTCATGTGAATGAGTGATATTCAACTGTTCTGTCTGTCTGTCTGTTTTCGACATAGAACTTTGCATCGATATGCAGCAGTTCAAGTCGCCACACTCCATGTAGCACACAAAGCAAGAGAAGAAAGTAGAAGAAATGCAAAATATAGACAGTAAACAGAGGTGTGAGACAAAGGAATAGTAATAACGAAGAACAAAACAGTTTCATTGGAAATCATAAGTCACAAGGAGTGGATGCATCTGTGCCAGCCATTGAGAACGATCCTTTGAGCCATATCACCGATTGTCTCCAGCCTCCATTGGTTTTTACCATCCCGAGGACCCCAACCAGTCAAGAAGTCTACACCTCCCTACGTGGCTGGCTTAAACTAACTGTTGTAGATTTCATTGACTGGTGCCATGTTTTGGTTTGACCGCCCTAGCTCTTTTCCAGCCTGACCCTATGTCAGCTAACATTGCCCATTGTCGAGGAAGGCGATGACGGGCATTAGACTGACTGAGTAACCAGGACATAAATATACAATTCAGGAACTATGTTACTTTAGGCTCTCTAGAATTTCGTAATGATCCCGATTTACAGTCATTTTTCATATCCCGCCTTCGGAAAAAAATTGTTGGTTATCCACATCCCATCCAATAACTTGAGAGTGTTTAATATTTAGTGAATAACTTCGCCCTTATATAACTGATTCTCTTGTCGAGGTAGGTAACATAGAAAATAAAAAAATAACAGAAGTTGAGTTGTCTCTTCTTTTCTTTTCTTTGTGTTGTGTTGTTTTCTGGAGGAGAATTATCTGTTACATCTTCCATGCATTTTGTTTTAGGAGAAAAAGTGGATTCTGTCTCATTTAAAATTCGACTTGTTCTATTTTACAACAATGTAGAAAGATAAACGAATGTTTTTTTTTGAAAAAAAAATTTTATCTTTAAGAATGCATATCCAGTATGCGTTAGGCCAGAAGTAAATGGTGGCGTATACACAGTGTTGTTGTATGTCTAAAAATGTAGGCGAAATGTCAACGTAGAGATTTGGCAATGTACGCGTGTGAATTTCTGTGCGTATTTGTGAGTGTGAGAGTGTGTGTGTGTGTGTGATAAAAGTAACCAAAAAGAAAATTGGCCATCTTGCCTGATATGTCTGTCAATGTTTTAATTCTACTGTTATTATTCATTATTATTATTCGATGTGATGTATAGTTGGTAGTTGACAGGTTTTGTTGAAAAGCCTGTTGGACATGTGCCATTCTGTGCACTTAAACTAACCTTTCTTCTTTAGAAAAAGAAAAGAAAAGAATAACGTTAATGAACTGTTTACCTTACAACAGCACACAAGCAGTCACATAATGATGACTTTACACAAGACAATACAAGGAAGATATGCATTTCTCCTCTACTACTAATGAAATGCACTGAAAAAAAATAATGTTACTAATAAATTAGGCTACAAAAAAAATAAAATAAAGTGATCGTGCATTCATTCCCACCCCCCCAGCCTTATGTGCAATACGAATGCACTGAGATGTATTCACAAAGATAAGAAAGAAAAATAAATAGAAGACTACTAGAATAGTAGTAGGCATTATCGAAAACTTCGTCACTGTTTAATAAATATTCTTTAGTAAATGGCAATTCTTTGGGGGAAAGAAAGCTGAACGAACAAAGATGAAAATCAAGCAGTGTATTACAACAACAACAAAAAAATGTCATTTAAATGTCATGTATACTTATTAAAAGACTGAATTCTACTCATCATCAGGTACTAATAACCCACAGGTTAAAATGATAATTAAACTGTGGTAAACATGCTTGAAATGTTGACGTAAACATGCATCAAAATAAAGATTACTTCTAAACAAAATATTTACTGTACTGCCGTAGGAAAGAATAGCAAGCAGGTTTATCATGTACAGAGGAATGACAGTAGAATATTGATACTTTGAGGGCAAGCCTCTCTCAGTATCATTGAATAATACCCCCCCCCTACCCAGTTTAAGAATGAAACAGTGCCTCCTTGTCATGAGACATGAGACAGAGAGCTTGTTTGACGACCCATGTGACTAAGCTTTCGCTCACTCTTTCTGCCAAAATGGAGACTCCACCGTACAGGTACATTGACTTTCTCCTCAAGTAAGACTTTATTGCAGCCTCAGGCTTTTCTTAACTGCTTACTGTGTCATATTGTAAGCAATGGACACTATGTCGACTAGATAAAAATGGTAAACAGAACTGTACTACTTACTAATAATTCAGTAACGTTATAAAGATATGTCTAAATAAAAACTTTTTGTAATGAGGCATCATCATGGTGTAAATAGCAAAACAAAAACAAAAAGATGAGTAGACATCTTCCTTCAAATGACTCTACTGTTTTATGCAATGAAAGACGGTAGAAATTTTGTTAGGTTAAATTAATGTTCTGTGCATGGGATACTTTAACAATAGTCATGAAGTTCTCCATTTATTTTCCTGTTAGAAATTATATCGTGCCTCAATAGGTGAAACAGCAGCTGTCAGTACTCCCTGTTTCAATGGTTCTCTAACTGATATCATCGTGTCAACCGTAAAACATAACAACCTTACAAACCAAACTATAGAAAGCTTCACATCGTTTTGAATTTCTTGTTATTACGGTACATGTGTTCGTTTTATTCGTGACTGTAGCTCAGGATTCGGCTAAAGTAAATTTTCAACCAGTGTACTAACAAGACTTCACTGATGAGACTATCTGAAATAATCTTGGGTTAGTCACCTTTTATTGACGCAATGAGTGAAAATAAAATGAAAGTCAAGCTAGGAGAAAGATTCGAACGGCATGCCATCGGATTACTAATCCAGATGTCTACCAGCTATGGTAAAACAGTGCTACTCCATGTGCCCCTCTTTTCTCATATGAAGAGCTACTTACAACTCATCCAGTGAAACTGATATAGCTAAATGGTCTGAAATGAGCTGCTACATAATCACAACTGGCCAATCCCATTTGCCAAAATGTGCTATGTCTATTGAGCTGACTGTTTTGCTGTAGTACAAGTGATTGGTTATTTAACCAGTGAGACTGAACTGGCCCACTAACAACTAACACTTAAAAATTAATCTGATGCTCTGCAGTGATTTGATTTCAGGACGAAGTTTCCCGGAGTTCTAGTGAGAAGTTTTGACAAGCGGTGTCCATCAAGTTGGGTGATGACATTGGCTGGCGATGAGGTGCTACATATAGCTAATTGGCAGAAGTTCGAAATCAGGGACCATCGAATTACGCCCCAATAGTTGAATGATATACCGGCTTGCCTTGTATACTTAAGGTCCTAGGTGCAGACCCTCATAGGATCAGATTAGGAAAAAACTGCTGTTCAGTACTTTATGGTTTCTAATGTTTCCCTAATTGATATCAGCTCATGAGAAAACCTGATATTATGCGTGCTACCGGTGGCACTGACTGATAAATAGTATGGTGGAGGAATTATTGCCCGCTGAATGCAACATCACTCACACAAGGTATCATTGAAATTATGTCAGGATGTAGCACAACTATTCGTCAGCACATATACCATAAAAACCCTTCTTGACAGTGAATGAATTTTTATTCCCGGGTAATTTGTACATGGAACATTCAGATGACAAAAAATCCTCAGCACAAGAAAATCTGAAATATCATTGGGCAGCCAGTCAGTTTTCACCAATAGATTTTAAGCTGCTTTTCTTTTTCAAATGACAATCGCAATTAGCAAATATATGTGATCTGAGATCGAAATGAAGCAACACCACTGAATATTGTGTCTAGCACTTTACCAAGGTCACGTAAAATACTTAATGATTCCTAATTGTGATCCACAAAATTTGTGGTAGTCCCCAGTGGGTCAGATATTTTCATTCCGCTATACACCAATGCCAAGCAGGCTCTGATATCTTAATAATCAGTGTACTTAACTCACGTATTCAAATCAATGACGCCGTATTTTGTTTTACTTTAACTTTTGAACAAAATCAATAGATCTCATAGGGATATTTTACTGGTGAATGCAGTTTTTAAATAAGACCTCTAATCATATAAAATTCTGTTCTATAATGTTAATACTTCAGATGGAATTTAGTTTTCGATATGTTGCATTGATTACACGATTACACTGAAGACACTTGTTGGCTGTCAGATATCAGTGACAAAATGGGGTATTAGGAAAGTACATTTAATTGTGAGAAGTGACTGAGTCAAAGTGTTTTCATTCTTTTCTCGTATTATTCTATGCGGCAATTAACAAACAAGAGTGCATATAATCAAAGCAAAATCTTTGCCAAGAACTAAAGTGTATTTTGAAATTAAAAAGAGATACAGAAAAGATATCAAAGCTAAAATCTTTAAAAGTAAATAGTTCTGTTCATACCATTGGTTAACTTGCATGTTGTTCAGACTTAATTTGATTGGTAAATCTCAAAATTGTCATGCAGCTTCCTGATTGGTTGATTTTAGGACAGTTAGTCTAAACTCTATTCCTCGTGTTTGCTAGGCTTAATTTTTATTTTACTTGTTTGCATACACTGAAGTCGTAAAAGCCTATGAATTCCCATTTCAATTCACCTCTTTAAAATGCCTACTGAGCATTCAATTAATCCTCAAATTCCCGTACATTCGAGTTAATAATTCGCTTGGAAATAACACTCATCATGTTTCAAAGATTTCTGCTGATTATAGCTAAAATTCTTCTGACTCTTTCTTATCCTTTTCCAGCCGATTCACAAAAGGATTTAGTACAACCAGATGAAACTCATTTAGAAGGCGTGCCTTCTTTTATCCAACATCCTAAACCACAGTATTATACAATGAAAGATCATCCAGCAACAATTGAATGTGTAGCGGAACCAGTTTCACACGCTGCTATTAAATGTGCCGACCAGACAATACCATATAAAGGTCCCGGTGAATCGGGGAGATTACAAATTACACAATTAAACTCAGACAATCAACCAGATCCAGAGGGTAAACGTTGGGTGTTACGCATGAAGGTTAAGGCTAGAGATGTTGAGGAATGGTTCGATTCATATGTATGTCACTGTGAAGCTTGGAATAAAGTGGTCGAGCTGCAGAGGCCAAAGAAAGTCATCAGCAAACCAACAGTAGTCAAAGAAGCATGTGAGTTTTGGAATTGTTAGCATTTAAATGATTACACTTTCTTCTATTTTAAAGTTACATAATGCATTAATTTTATGATTTTACTACCTTGTATTCTTGAAGTATTAGAAAACGCAGTGACATATAGATTGCGTATAGTTGTAAACTGAGTTGGTATCTTGCAGTTACCTCAAAAAGTTGGATGGAAAACAACTCAGTCCGCTTAAAAGTCTACCTAGATGTGGTTCTGCATGTTCTGCATTACTCTCCTTTTAGATAAAGGCGTACTGGTTATTAAGTTATTGAAAAAATAGTACAACCAGATCCTAACATATGATCATCAAGCATATTATGAAAACTCCAAGTTACTTTATTCAAAAGTTATGGGCTCCTTAATGTAGTCTGAGTACCATTATTATTATTAATTCCTTAAATTCCGAGTGGAACAGAGGTATATCTTCATTACACTTGGTTTCCCGCCGTCAGTTTCAGCTCGGTCTACGACTTCCCACCTGGTTTCCATCATGTCACTCCCGGACACGTAACCTATCACTTACCATTTGGGTTCCAATCGAGAACTTCGATATGTGTGATGTTGCTTGAAGGTCTCTTCAGCATATGTCCTATGGGCCTCCACCTCCTTCACATAAACCATTATTTAACAGAAACACATAAAATATAAGTGAAAGACTTGTCAAATCTATTCTCTTCTCTTAAAATATTTATTTACTGAGTTGCATGGTCATCTATAGACAGAAGACACTACTGATCTAAAGATTCAATAGCCGTGAAAAGTGTTCTGCCAAGATTAGTGAGTAAAATATGGTCAACCTGTGTCACAGTTAATATGCCCAAAATATCCATTTAAACATGGAATTCGCCGAAACGATTCTCTTCACTGGACTGTTTGTTCTTATTTACAATGATAACAATTTGATTAGGATTATTGTTCCTCTCGAAATTATCCGTAACGTTTTTACTTGTAGGGATTTCTATCTATCGAGTGATACTTTTTCTTAATAATAATAATACTACATTTGGGTTTCTTTTTATCTGTCATACTAGTTAGTTTACTTAGAGCGAAAACTTGATTAAGTCGCCGATTAGTCTTCTGTTTACCTAATAAGTAAATAGATAAGATTTTAAGTTGACTTTTAAAACAACAAACACACAGAGAGACGTATCTAGTGTTTGTGAAGTAAACCACCTTATAGAATAAATATTGAAATGAGGTAGGGTAGAATTTAAAAGATGCTCTGTTGCTAGCTAAGAAGATTTGAACTGGGAAAGACCTCGGTGTGCAAACTTTGATGGATGCTTAATCAGGCTGTGGTACACCCAACACAATGGACACTTGACTTGTACGGAGGGAGTTACAAGCTGCTAGCTAAAACTGAAGCATGATAATATATATAAACACCCCTCATTTATGTGTCTATTCAATAATTAATTACAACTGCCGAGAGATCTAAGACTATTTCCACAAACAAACACAAAATTATAGACTTTCATATTAGACTTACATTGTAGCTCCGAGCAGGCGTATCTATTCAGTTAACCGCTTGTACAAAAATGTTCAGTATTTATAGAAAGTGAGAGTAGGGCGAAGTTAGGGTAGCATCTGTATAATAATACCTTCATTTGTTTCGTCGATTTCTTAACATAGGGAAACAATGTGAAACATCGTTAATTCGAACCGCACAACGGAAAAATTACAGTCGAAAGAAAATTGATAAATCTTTGTTTAATGTGACTGAGTTAACTGAAATTTATTTAAGACAGAAAAAAAATGATAACTCTTCAACAATTTTGTTGTATCAATCTTTTAAACATGCTGCCTGCAGCTGCATAACCTGTATGTCTGTTAGGGCAGTACAATTAATTTACATATGTACCAATTAGCACAAATGTCCTTAATCAATCCTGATGAATTCCTTATGGTTTATCAAATATATTTTGTTCTGTATGGATTAGAGTGGACTAAAAAGTAATGATAATAAATTTATAAATGCGTGAAAGTAGTATCCGATTCAATAGGCTACAATGAATTAGTCTGCTCGTAGAATAAATAAAATCAGAGGTAGCGTTTTTGTATTCCTTTTCGTTCCCAGTGGAACACATAGGGCTTCAAGCTAGAGGCCTGAAGTTTCAGTAGCAGTGGTGATTTTTTTTTACCGGATGGGGTTGCTAGCTTCATGCCCAACCTTCCGTCTTCACCAGTCTTATTATTGGCTTAGTGAGGTAGATGAGTGCATCGGTCGGGGATCGAACCTCGGATCACACGCGTGGTTGGTGAGCATTCTACCACTGTGCCATGGGCACCAGAAGTGGTTATTCGTATGCAATAGCAAAGCATATATTAGATTTTTGGTAGAACAATTCTACATACTCTACACATCGAAAAGTGGCCCACTGACTTAGCGGACAGTCTTTGCTATATGCTAGTAGAATGCTCCCCAACTACACACGAAGCTGGATCTGACTCCTGACCGACTCATTCCTAAACCTCACCTAGTCGGTAGTAAGTCCCAAAAAGAGTGGGAGTTGGGTTTAAGGCTAGCAATCCCACCCCGTCAAAAAAATCCCACCGCTACTAAAAATTCAAAAGCTCAAGCTTAAAGTCCTTTGTTCTACTGGGAATACATGTATATATAGATATACATCACAAGTATAGAACGCCTAGTCCATCTTACGTTTAAGGAGTATACCTAAACATGAATTTTAAGTTTATGAGCATACGGAATCCTGACTTGATGGTTTGAAACTAACTTTAGGCATCTACTGACATACAGACATGTTTTCAACTGTTCCCTTGTCTATTTCAAGGTTTTTGATAAATGGTGTGAGATTTACATTTTTTTATTATAATCTTCAAGTATTCAAGTTCATCACTTTTATTTGGTAATGTGAAATTGGCCCCTCTGATTTTCTTGAAAAATTCAGCTACGATTGTTGTGTAATATACCAGCACCTGACTATGAAGGCGAGCTATCTGCGCTTATCTATTATTATAATATCAGTACAAACTTTGACGTATGATTTACTTCGACAATTCTCAGTCTTGCATATTCATGTTTACTGAGAACAAATGTATCTGCCTATGATAAAGACTGTGATGCATACGGATTTCTATGGTTATCTAAGCAGGTAGTATGAGGTTCAACAAATGCACCTTGTGTAGTAGATACCTGAAACGTATCATACCCACCAAAAGTTAATTATTATTTATTTATTGTTGTTCCCTTGGGTTCCTAGTGGAACATAGGGCTTCAACTACACGTCTCCACTTGCTTCTGTCTTCTGATGTACTTTTCACTTGCATCCATGTTAGTCCATACTGTTTCAATTCGTCTTCACCCGATCTTCTCCATGTCACCCTTGCACCGACGTCCCACTCGCCGCTTCCATTTCGGGTTCCACTCGAGCGATGGCTTGACGCGCAATGTCACCCACTGGCTTCCTCAGCGAGTGTCCAATCCATCTCCACTTTCTCCTGCATATTTGTTGAGCAATTGGTTTGTCTTGTTTTGTTTGTTCCCATAGTTTCTTGTTGGTTCTTGTTCTTTCCGGCCATCTGATCTTCAGTATAAAGCGAAGACAGCTGTTGTTGATAAAGGTCTGCAACAGGCTGTTGGAAATATTCTTTGTGACCCGCCGCCAAGTTTCTGATCCATCCGTATAGAAGAACTGACTGACTTGACGTTTGTATTGAAAATCCGAATCACTTTGTTGTTGATGCTGAGTGACAGCGGAAGATTTCCAGATTGGTTTCAGGTTGATGAATGTGTTTCTCGTCTTCCCTAATATAAACCTATAAAAGTGTCTCTTCCATGCACGAACTTGTTTTTGATGTTTTGGTTATCTAGAGATTCAGAATTTGTCAATGAATGCATAAAATGGAAGTATGCATTCTCGTTTGCGCTCATCTTAGTATTTTAAGCTTTATTCTATAGAATTAAAATCAGCTTGTATCTCAGAGGTGTAACTTAGAGTTTTACAAAAGACCTGCCACTCATTTGGAGATTGTTGCAAACATCATGAAATGTGTTAGTATGACAGTTTCCGCTCTTAATCTTAGCTGTGTATCTTTAAAAGGTTATTCTGTATTGATGGTACATGGTCAGTTCAGCTTAGCATTGTTCAGTGTTTGGTGAATGCAGGTACATCTTATGTTGGTTACATCTCTGTCTTTCCGATGAAGTGTACAATCTGCATTTGATACAATGCTAATGAACACTATTTAATTGGTGACTATATTTCCCGTAGACAGTACACATTGATGCACTCTATTTATCCACCGATAAGCAAACTAAGATCTATGCGTAAACTAATTTACACTGAATGCAGTATTTGGAGCATTGTAATAAGTTCGAAGGCAACCTAAATCTTACGGATCCCAGTCTAGTAACATCCATGTTGTCTGAACATTTAAAAATATCGCTCAGCTTACTGACAACTTCAAAGAATATTTCTTGTGGAATTAAAAATATAGCGCCTAAACTACTCAAAGATCACCCCCCACACCAAAAATATCCAATAATCTAGAAAGATAGGCAGGAAGTTGCTAGTCGGTAAAAGTAATTTCTTTATTCAAAGTAAAATGCTTCATGTCCCGTTTTCAAATGGGTTTGCTTTTTTTTCCCTGCCTAGTTTAAACCAGACAATTAACTCGCCAGAGTTTTCAAAGCACCGCTCTAAATAGTCAGATCTAAGCGGCGTAAGCAGATCACGGAATTAATTTCTTCTCTCTACATATATATTTGCCTTGATTTAATAAATATATGGGTGAAGAAAAGACTAGGGATAAAAAAAAGGTAGTTTTATCTATTGTGGCTTTTCTCAATGTCCATTTTTTCTCCAGTTTTTGTATGACATCTTGACAGTGGACAAGTACCACCTATTAATTTAGCCTACTCTACAGCTTATATAAACATAACGTCAAAATGAAACTAGTGTATATATATGCTTGCATGCGTGAATTATGATAATTATTTTTTTCTCCTATTGTGATTCTTCCCCCTCCCCGTTTTGACGTGCCTCTACCTACTTATTATAATGTGTTGTTCATCCACTAACCATATGGCTAATATTAACAAAAGAAAAATACACAAAATAGAAATGTAAATCCTAATTACTTACTTGTTCCTCCAAACATAACATAAAAGTGTATATAAGTGATGGCTCTTTCCTCCCCCCGCTCCCTGTATTTAAAAAAAATCATTTTGTTATTTATTTTGGTGGCCCCAACAAACTCCTCTTAAACTATTTAAAGTAAAGAAAGAGTTCTCTTTCAGCCTGTCAAGCGTGGACACACATACACCCATTTATGTTTTATATATACACCGGGTAGGCAAAAAAGAAAGGCTTGATTATGCCGACCCATTAACCGCTCTCTCTCTCTATCTCTTCCCCTCTCCCTAACTTTTCATTTTTGCATTGGTATTCCTCAGTTTTTTATTTTTTATTTTGGGTTTTTTTGACAATGGCTTGACTTCTTAGAAGTATTTTCACCTTACATATATATTTTAAGCAAAAGAAAAGTAAACAACCACACAAAGATAATAAATGCTTTGGAGAAAAACTGAGAAAAAAAGGATATATATACATATATATATATATTCTTTTATGAAAGTTATGTAGGATGTCAACTATTGTTTATCAGAAAGCTAATAATAATAATAAATGAGTACACAGTGTCATTTAAATAATATGGAGGTACATGTTTCGTTTGTGTGTGTATCGGCGTTCAATACACGTATATGTTCAAAAATTAGTTTCTCTGTTTAGAATTGTAAAATGTAGTGCACATGAAACCTATTTTTTTTATAACTCACGTTGATAGGCTGTACTTGTTTCAGTAAATGAAAGCCACTTTGTGAACATTTGAGTCAAGCGTATCATAAAACCTTAGACTCACTGTTTTCTGTGTGTGTGTGTGTGTGTGGAAGAGAGAGAGAAGTATTCTTATCCTGACTTATCTGTTTATCATTTGTCTAAGTGTCGGTTAAAAAAATTGTCAAAACGCTGAGACCACATGTTTTATGTAAATAACGATAGACGGAGAAAGTACATTTTATCTACCAAATAAATAGAATGGCGATAAAAATGAGTATTAGATAGTTGGAGGCAATCGGCCACAGGAAGCCTTGGACCTAGGCTTCGTGCTAGTTGGCACTCATCAGCAAGGTGTATCTACAAACATGAAGGAACTCATGTCCCTTCTGAGATTCGAACCCGCGTCACCCAGTGCTACCAACAGTCATAGACGCTATTATTATTATTATTATTATATCCTTTAATTCCTAGAGGAACATAGGGCTTCAGCCGTGCGTCTCCATAGCGTTCTGTTCTCTGCTAGAGTCTTCACCTGGCTCCAAGTCTGCCCACACGTTTTCATCTCCTCTTCACATGACCTCCTCCAAGTCACCCTTGCACTCACGACCACTCGCGTTCCCTTCGTTAGACGTTACCATTGAGCTATTCCGGCTCCCAATTGACCTCCTGTAGGTCTGTAGTGGATATTTTGATTGGACACTAGTAACTAGTGTGACGTGTCTAGTCCTTTGTTTGGTGCAGACTGAATTCTATTAATATCATTCACACTGTACAAATAAAAGTCAATGGAATTCAGTTTTCTTCTGCTGCTTAGTTGAAGTTCTTCACAGGTTGGCTTTGAAAAACCTACAAACACGATCATAAAATTATTATTTTTAGACCAGATATGGTTTCTGATATTGCAACAATGAACCGACAGGATTGTATTGTTAAAATGACAATACTACTGTGTGACAGACACTATGAGATTACAGCATAATAACTATCGAACCTACCTTTTTTAGGATCTTCTTAAGGAAGACTGTAAATACATTTGAGTCATTGTATTTCGTCAACAAGCTTACCTTGTAACCTGAAGTTCCTGGGTTTGATCCCTCGGGATGGGGGGGGGGAATCATGGACGCGTACTGTCTAACAGTCGCAAACTAGGAAGAAACAACTGTCCAGTACCCCCTGCTTTTCAGTAGTTCTCTAACTGAAATGAATCCTTGCTTCAACTTGTAGTAGACAGGTTCAAATGACACCGACATTACTTTGAAGAATTATTATTATTGTTTCCTTTAATTCCTAGAGGAACATAGGGCTTCAGCCGTGCATCTCCATTGCGTTCGGTTCTCTGCTAGAGTCTTCACCTGGCTCCAAGTCTGCCCACACGCTTTCATCTCCTCTTCACATGACCTCCTCCAAGTCACCCTTGCACTGACGACCAACTCGCCGCTTCCCTTTCGGGTTCCACTCGAGCAATGGCTTGTCTAGTGATGTCACTTGATGGTTTCTTTTCTCAGAGTATGGCCAATCCATCTCCATTTCTTCCTGCCTTTGAAGAATAAAAGATG
Source organism: Trichobilharzia szidati (assembly GCA_944472155.2). Taxonomy (NCBI): domain Eukaryota; kingdom Metazoa; phylum Platyhelminthes; class Trematoda; order Strigeidida; family Schistosomatidae; genus Trichobilharzia; species Trichobilharzia szidati. The sequence continues at coordinate 163,902,085 of OX235279.1, forward strand.
ACAATTCAAACTATTCACCGCATAGAATTGGTTTTCGTCAAACTAGCTAATAAGCAATACTATAAGATTACTTAAAAATCTATAGATACTACAGGCCTATTACAGTCTGCTATAGAATAATGCAAAAACTTTTAATCCGAAAAATCTGTGAACTTATAGCCTTACTTCACCTCTGTTTATTCCGAGTTCTCCGTAACAGAGTGATTTTTGGCCAACCATTGTGATTTATGCAGAGATTCACAGGGTAGGGGGAGAATAGCCCAGTCTGATGGACAGTACGCCAATACATCTTGATGACACAATTTTTTTGACCTTATAACATCAAATCAGTAGTTAGGTGAAAAACAGTACTGTCTATTAAAAACTGTCTAAGGACCATGCATTAGCGTTACTAGCAGACTTGATCTTTAGGATACATACATTCAGCGTCGGTGGCAAAGCGGTTAGGACGCTCGCCGCCAACCATGCACATGGTCCGTGGTTCGATCCCCGACCGACGCACTCCTTGACCTCGCTAAGCCAGAAATAAAAGCTGGTAAAGAGGAAAAGTTGGGCATGAGGCTAGCAACCTCATCCTGTAAAAATAAACACTGCTACAGAAACTTCAAGCCACTAGCTTGAAGCCCTATGTTCCACTGGGGAACGTGAAGGAATAAAAAGAAAATACATACATTCAAGTGTCTCATTAATAACTAGTAAGTAGTTGACCGGTGGTGATATCTTATATCGAGTACTGATCGCCAACATTTGCTAATGCCGCTTAAACTAGTTTGATCGTATTCCTAATGGTCTTTAGAAAATATGCAATCAACCACACAGTTAAACACTGTTAAAACAAGAGTTATTGTAACAGACCAAAGACAATGGTTGAATACACGAAATTTTTGACAGTTTTGAAAGGATCATGTATGTATTATAAAAATGATCTGTGTAATAGGATAATGACAATGATAATAATAATAATGGTAATAATAATATCGCTACTAAAAAACACTACATACATCTTCCTGTCTTTTCCAAAGTTTGATTAATCGTTTTTCATTCAACGCTGAACGATTCCGTGTACAGCATTCAACGATATATTAAAGTTGAAGAATCTTTCTTTCTTTCCTTCACTTTTTATCTCCCCCCCCTATATGTGTGTGTGCATGTGCGTGTCCTTGTCTTCCTTTGTGTGTGTGTGTGTGCGTGCGTAACTGAGGGTGGAGTTGACGCTGGAAGTGTACTATATACAACATATATTATTCACACCAGTGACGAAGATTAGACGAACAAAAGTATTTATGCGATAGTAACTAAGTTGTTAAGCGTTAGATGGTGGAGGTTTTCTTTCTTGATCAACTGTTCGTTTATCACAACAACAACAACCAAAAAAAAAAAAAATTACCACTGTGACAAATTAACTTACCGATAGATAGTGCACTGTTTTTCTTCTTGTCTTTCTTTGTCTACCTTCCCCTCTTAGTATTTTTTCATTCATTTTTACTATGATGTTTTTTCATGTACATTAATGTATGCATTAATGGAAAAAAGAGAAACAATGAACGAAGAATTTTATACACATGCAGTAAGTAAGTAAGTAAGTATATTGTATTGTATATTAACTTTATAGAAATTTAAACCTAGAAAAATCGATTAAAAATATGTAAATTCAAAGGCTATTGATTTACTGTTCATATTCTTGATTGAGTATAAAAAGGAAATAACTTTATTCGAACGAAAACAAGAATATATATATATATATATAATAAGACTTGTTTGTTCATTATTTCGGTGTTAAAAAGTCTACTTACTGTACGAATAAACTATGCACTGGGAGTGTGCATAGGGTTGTTTTTTGATCTAGTACAGAGTACAGATTACAATTTACTTACTATTCAGTGATTCAACTATGAGTAGAGTCTTCTAAACTAAGTTTACAGCAGGGAGAGCAGGAGTGTGCAAAGATGTTCAACTCTCACCTTCGAATGATGACCCTTAACTCAAATATGTTAACTAGTTGTATTATTATTATATTATTGTTCCCTTGGGTTCCTAGTGGAACATAGGGCTTCAACTACACGTCTCCAATTGCTTCTGTCTTCTGCTGTTTTTTTCACCTGCATCCATGTTAGTCCATACTGTTTCAATTCCTCTTTACACGATCTCCTCAATGTTACCCTTGGACGTCCCACTCGTCCGATTTGACATCCTCGTCCGTTCCTCCTGTAGTTGAGACAATGCTCCCTAGATACGACATTTAATTTTAAATACTTGCTTTGAAGTAATTCTAGTAATCGTTTTATGTTGCGGTCTTTGAGTTGTGTCAGTGCTTGCAGACTTAGTTAATTAGAAGTTTAATTATTAGCAAATATATACACGCATAATATTAATCCTTTTGTCAAAATGTAATCCTTGATTTTTTTTCTGTATTGCTCAGGATAACTAAATATTACTGTCAAATGGTTGGATTCAGTCGGCAGGTAGCCGTGAACTTAGGTTTCGTGCTTTCTGGTATTCGTCAGTAAAGTGTATCTGTAATCCCGGAGAAACTCTTGTCCCTTGTGTGATTCGACCTCAGGTCCTTTGTTTGGCGCAGACTGAATTCCATCAGTCAAGTTTACAGCATAGTCATTATGCCATGCTGATAAGTGCCAACAGGTGCGAAACCTAGGATCAAGGATTTTTGCAGTTCTCCTTCAACCATCTCACAATCAGTTAGAGTGTGTTGTGACGGTGAGGTATCTAGCATGGTGGATACAGTGCAAGATTGACTGATACAATTCAGACATCTCTATAAAACACAAAATAATCGAGCAAAGAATATTCTTTTCGATAAATTCCTCTTCCGGCTCTACAATTATATATATATGTTTATATACATAGAATATTCTAGATTAGTAGTCAATAACAATATGAGTGTTTTTTAAATAATAATATCGATTTGTTAAGTAAGACCAACGGAATTACAGTTCATTAAAGATGCTTAAATAATAATAATAATGAAGATATAGTAGCAAATAGAATATCAAATAAAATTAGGAAAATTCCATAAAAATTCAGGATCATTCAAACCTAGATGGCCAAGGTAATGATAATGTCTGGACTAACTTCTTTTGGATGCATAAATTAGGCTTCTTAATATGGATCCCAACGGCCAGCCTCAGCAATGTTTAGTAGTCGAACTCTTAAGGCAAAATTGAGGTTCGTAGGTAGGTATGCGGTAAATGACCCTGAAAGCATGGTTAACGTCAATCTTGTGTTCTGTGTCCACAAGATGAGATAGAATAGCGCTGCGAATAGATTTTGTTTGTCCTTTGCTTAACCACTAAGCAGGGTGATGTTCGGAAATTCGACGAGAAACACGCCTAATTGTACGGCCTATGCAAGTAACTGGCTCACTCCACAGGAGCAGTTCTTTGCTCGATTATTTTGTGTTTTATAGATGTCTGAATGAATATTTTTGATACAATTCAGTCTGCATGAAAACTAAGGACTAGGCACATGACATTAGCTACTGCCTGGTGTTCAATCAAAATAATTAGGTATGTCGTTTCGGCATACTTTACTGCAGCAGTGCTGTCATTTCAGTCATCAGTGTGGTTACAACTTTCAACGAAGTAGATTTTTAGGAACAAACTTGGAACTCTTAAGAACAAGGAGGGTCTATTAGCTTTTATCAAAAGCTGATATTTATATGAATGTTATTGAATTGACAAGAAATATTCATGTCGACAGTGAAACTATACAGAGGAGTTATTGACAACATCTGTCCATAGTCCGTTTATGGTAATTATAGTCATTCCTTACAAAACGCTTTTCTACCTAAATTCTCTCTCACTCACCGAAAAATGTACTTCAAGAATAGAAGGGTCTTGTATCCTCCCTGAAATTTTAGCTAGAATTGCTCGAGGTTAGAAACATTATCAGTAGATTTCCGGCAAATGTGTGTTAGCCACAATAATAAAACCTTTTCAAGTAGACCGGTTGTAAGGATTTATTCTAAAGTCAAGTGTACGTAGCTATCCTTTTTTCATACAAGAGATTTTATATTTATAGCTGGAATACCGGTTAAAAGTTGTGTTGTAGTTGTCTATCGACTTATGCGGCTGAATAGTTTAAACGCATTATTATTATTTCGAATGAATTGACTGAACCGTGCAAGATAATTTATTTCTGTTGTCTGATGAATACGTATTATCTGAAATCTAGTTAGAATTAGATCACCCAAAACTGGTGTGTGAAGTGCGAATAGTGTTGAGGGATGAAACACAATGCATAGTCATTCCACACCAGCCTCAGATTTCTTCTGCTTCGGAAATGGAGAAAAATGTTCACAGTAGCCAGCTTGAACAACTTCAACACATAGACAGACAGTAAGAGTTACAGGATTTCATCGTGAGATGACATCAGTGAGAGAACCACTGGAAAACCTGCTGAAAGTACTGGACAGCTCTTTCTTCCTAGTACTTGGGACTCTTCAGCAGTATGCACCCACTGAGGTTCGAATCTAGGACCTACTGGTTACAAGGCGACCTCATTGACCATTAAGCCACTGAAGCCCTATCCAATGGCCAGCTCATGAATTCCAGCTTCTACCAACTCTCGTTATAGCTGATGACTAGTGGTCACACTATATAGTGAATTGACAGAAGTTGGAATTCATGAACTGGCCATTGGATCAGGTCCCAGGTGGCTTAATGGTCTATGAGGTCGCCTTGTAACCGAAAGGTCCCGGCTTTAGGCCATGATGGGTGCGTAATACTGAAGCGTCACAAGTACTAGGAAGAAAGATCTGTCCAGTACTCCCAGCAGGTTTTCCAATGGTTCTCTAACCGATATAAATTAATTATAATTTTCGGCAGAGTCTACTGCATGATATTTCCTCTTCGTCCATTATCTTCAAATAAAAGATTAACTGACAGTAGATCGTGTGACACAGTTCTATCTGACCTGAAGCAAAAACCAATCCATTATGCTGATATCTCTTCTTTTTCTTCTTCGAGAAACAGACGACATTTTGTTGAATGCCAATCATAAAATGTTCAGGAGTACATTTTATGAACCAAGGAGACTACTCAGGAACAGCCATCTGATGAACTTTGATAAGCTACCATCCATCGAGGATAATGCTTTTTCACATGTTCACTAGAAAATTGTGAATCGACAGGTTGTAAATGTTTAAAAAACTTGCCAGAGTAGATAATACCATTAAAGGTCATATTTTAATAGATTTAAACAAACTGGATAAGAGAAAGTATATGCAGTATATTGATGGAGGTTGTTTTCGATAGCCCGTGTTTTAAGCACGCCACCACGGATGATACCCTCACCTCACCTCGTGATGAGTGAGATCCTGTAACCACTAAATCAGAGGCCAACCAGCATTTGAAGGCAGTGTAGAGGAGTGTTACAGTCGCATTTTATAGGCTTCAACCGAAATATCAGATAGTCTCACATGCAGAAGACATACATGCAATTATGATAACAATCATTATAAAATCTAGACAAAAGTGAGAATTAAATGACAAGCTGGAATTATTTCTTTCTTATCTGTTATTTCATCATCATCGTCATCAACATTATCATCACTAGTCGGGTTACAGAAAAAAAAGAGTAGATATGTATATGCTTCCTCTCTTTCTCTCACTCACTCTCTCTCTCCGTCTCAAACACGCATACACATACTCACACAGATAAAAAAACAGACATTTCTTATCAATACGTATGTACGTGGACATGAAATTTAATTATCAAGATGAGAAGGCCATTGTGAATAAAAGTAGATTTTCAATAAGCCTTATTGATAAGCGACATAATATAGACATATATATATATATTCACTGTTACACAAGAATGAGTCACAAAATATTAGCCGGTAATATGTTACAGACGTCAGAGTTGAACAAAATTTGCCAGTAATAGAAACAAAAAAGATTGATGAATTATTATTATTGTTTCCTTTAATTCCTAGAGGAACATAGGGCTTCAGCCGTGCGTCTCCATTGCGTTCGGTTCTCTGCTAGAGTCTTCACCTGGCTCCAAGTCTGCCATCCACACGTTTTCATCTCCTCTTCACATGACCTCCTCCAAGTCACCCTCACGTTGACGACCAACTCGCCGCTTCCCTTTCGGGTTCCACTCGAGCGATGGCTTGTCTAGTGATGTCACTCACTTGATGGTTTCTTTGCTCAGAGTATGGCCAATCCAATCCATCTCCATTTCTTCCTGCCTATTTGTTTCACAATCGGTTCCTGCTGTGTTGGTTCGCTCATTGCCAGAGACCTCTGTTGCTGATCTTTCCTGGCAATCTGATCTTGAGTAGTACTGAGCGAAGACAACTGTTAATGAAGGTCTGTAGTTTGTTTGAGATGCTCTTTATGACGCGCAGTGCAAGTCTCTGATCGTATAGTAGCACTGACTGACCTCACATTGGAGTTGAAAATCCGGATCTTATTTTTGATGCTAAGCAGTGCTGTTGACCTCCACACAGACTTGAGAGTAATGAAAGCTTGTCTTGCTTTTCCGATTCTTGCTTTGATATCTCCGTCAGTTCCGTTCGCCTGTAGTTGAAACGATGCTTCCCAGGTAGGTAAAAGAGGTTGTTTCTTTCAGGTTCCTCCCATTTATGCTGATTGTTGTCTGTTGTTGTTGTTGCTGTTGGTGGTGTTGCCCAGAAATCTTCATCACCTCTGTTTTCTCTATGTTCACCTGAAGGAAGTCCTATCTTCTCTGGATGCTTCTTCTGCCAACTTGTTGCTTTTCACTTGCATATCTTCCAGTTTGTGGGAAATCAGACATATATCATCGGCGAAGTCCAGATCCTCCAAGTTCTTTTTTCGTGTGAGTCCATTTTATGCCTGTTTCCTTATTGCCTGCTGTTTGTCGCATTATCCAATTTACTGCAATCAGGAAAAACATTGGCGATAGTAGGCAGCCTTGTAAGACTAACTTGGAAGCTCATGCTATAGTTTGGCTTGCATCTAAGCAAGTTTTAATAATAAGGCGCCAATATATTCTGTGATTGAATTATGTAGGTGTTGAAGACAAATATCTATCACTGGTGATGCTGAATAATGGGTCACATCTGTCCTAAATTAGGCAAAACTAGAGAGTTTAGCAGCGAACTGGTGATACGCTCAAGTTACTGTTTTTGGGGAGAAAAGGTGATTGAAGGAATGAATGTGAGAATTGGTTTGGTATAGTAAAACAAAGGGGGCTTAGCTGAAATCCCTTCTGACAGTGGTAGTGAACATCGTGTGACAACGGTCATCCTCGTGTATACATTTTTATGAAGATGTTTAGAGCGTAGGCTTTTGTAGGGATTGGACTAATTTCAATGTTGACCTCGCCACCGACTGACACAAGTTAATCATTGAGAACTATGGAGCACTGGACAGCTGCTTCGCTCTCCTGGTTTGCGACTTTTTTGGAGTACCCACCCACGACCCGCTCCATCACCACAGATCGAACCCAGGACCTTCAGGTTCCGAGACCCAGCTCACAGCTTAGTTGAGATACCTGTGTAACAAAGATCAGTTACACGAAAGGTGTACATAAGGTATTAGGAAAGCTCCCAACTGAGGTGCATACTTATTTCCTAACGTCTGTCTCTATCAAATTCATTGTATTGCATCTGTTCCACCCCCAACCCCCAATAAATCATTGTAATGCTATATTTATTATTCTGGCCAGAAACGATTGAAACTTTAGCATTATTATTAAATAAATTTTTCAAAACCATGATGGCGTCTCTATTCTTGTGTTTATCTATTCTGATTTCAGTCTTTCTTACAGAACAAGAATTAAAACACTGTTGCATTCACGAGTGAATGAACATTTTCTGTCCACAAAAGTAAATATACCTAGTTGATTATTTATATATACATAACTGACTGAACAACCTTAGGGGAATGTAATAGACACAGAAATACCTGAATTATTATGAATGAAAAAAGGGGGAAAAGAAAAACACATGAAAAATGATTTATGACAAAGATTAGGTTGATTTTAAATATTAACATTTGTAAAATGATTTTTTTTGTTGTTGTTTTACTAAGCAAATTGAACATTGTACGCAGCAGCATTATGAAATGGGTGTTTTTTCTTTTTTTTCCAAATCTCTCACTCGAAAAATGACAATATAAGTAGATGTATAAACACAAGATAAATAAAATAATAATAACTTGAATGTATACAGTGCTGTGCTACAAAAGAATTTCTTTAGTTGCCAGTTTTTCTGGGTTCATAAAAAAGGAGGGAAAATCAAACTTATTCTAGAATCAGTTGACAGTATTTGAAAACTGGGAGCCAGTTGGAATACCACTAATAATAATAATGTACTGACGATCGTAGTATCGACAGCACATAGGAATATGAGTAGTCGCTAAGCCTGCTGAAATAAAACACCTATTCAATGCTTTTTGGGTTTTACTAATTCCCCGGTGTTTTATCGTTGTGTAACGTAAAGGATGCTGAGATTTTTTTCAGTGCCTACAATTAGATCTCATTTCATGAAAATGGTGCTGCTGACACTTTCCGCTTTAATAAAAGTAAATATAGGTGATTATTTTTAAAATGTGGACTTCGCTACGAATCAACACCAGATACAGATAATTGAGAAGGCGAGGAGAACTGGACAGCTGGTTTGTCCCAGTTTTGGACTGGTCAGCAGTGAACACCCACGACATCCAGCACCAGGGATCTAACCTAAGAACTTCATGTTACGAAAACAAGCTCTCTGACCACTCAGCCATTTCGACCGGATTTCAATGACCTATGATTTCTTACTTCGTCTCGTAGCTTTTGGCTCCCAGGTTGGCTCCCTGGTTTTGGTGTCGTGGGTGGGCTCTGATGCAGAGTTCCAAACTAGCGTGAAACAGCCGTCCAGTGCTTCAGTGACTGCTGTTGGTTTCGTGAAGAAATCTATATTGGAATTAATCCCAAATCTGTTGAAAAACCCATAATCAAAATTAGTGATTACAGATAAATTGCATGGAGGATTTCATTATGAGCTGACATCAGTTAGAGAACCATTGAAAAACCTGGGAGTACTGCACAGCTATTTCTGTTGTCCTAGTTTGGGACTCTTCATCAGTACACACCCACCGGGGTTCGAACCCAGGACCTTCTAGTTTCAAGGCGATCTCGTAGACCATTGAGTCACTGGGACCCGATCCAATGGTCCCCGGATTCTAACTTCTGCCAATTCACGACATAGCGCGACCATTTCGCAATGTCTTCTGGGTTCGAACCCCGGTGGGTGCGTACTGCTGAAGAGTCCCAAACTAGGATGAAACAGCTGTCCAATACTCCCAGGTTTTCCAATGGTTCTCTAATTGATGTCACCTCATGATGAATACCTCCATGCAGTCAAACAAAATCCCTACAAAACCAATACATATGAATTCACTTAGCTTTAAAAGTGTGTTCATTCCCTTCTAATCATGAATGGGATCTCCGCTGCACATTATGTCAAAAAGAGTTTAAGTTGTACGCATGTTCACACATAGAAAATAGATAGATTTATCTTTCTCTTTTTTAATGAGTAACATTCATTCATACACGCATCAATCAACAGTCAGTGTTTATAATTTTTGACCTGAACAAAAAACAAGCAAAAGATTAAATCTCATAACAGATTTTAAATCTCACGAATGTTTTAGATTTCCTATTAGGTGTGTGAATTTAAAAATCACACCTAAAAAGCTAAAACGAGCAATAATCATCACTCAGCACAGAATTATGTAATCAAGATAAGCATCTGGGAGATGAAGAAATCGCCTTTTTCTTTTTATCGAGCAGTTCCATCTGACCACATTATTATGTGTAGACACATTTGTCTGAGTGTGCCTTTAATCAACAAATCATGTGATTCGTCTTTTATTTCTATCTTGGTAGTTTATGCACACATGTGTGTGTTTGCGTGTGTTTGTGTGTGTGTGTGTTGCGATTTCCCTATTTCTAGACTCATCTTGTCATTCCGATGAAGTGATTTGGTTTTGTACATATATATATATATATATATATATATATATAATAACCACAGTGGATTGTATTTTGAAGTTTAACCAAGATAGGAGGGCCAGATGACGATGTCATTTCTAGTGTTGTAAAGCTGAATATATATGCCTATCGGTCATGCTTTCTGAACGCGTTTTCCTTTGATCATTCCTTACTTTGTGTTTTTCTGACTGATTTACAATGTAAACCGACCGCCAGATGTTAAAAAAATGCAGAAAAAGTCTTTACTATTATTATCACAACCACTACTACTACTACTACTAACACTGCTACTACTTTTTCAATATCTTCAGAGTACTTCCGCTATAGTATACTGTTTGAGTGTTTGGTTTTAGTATGTTTTTATAAAGAGAGAGAGAGAGAGAGTAGATTTTACTCTGACTAACGTTCATAACGTTAATGAATTGTTGTTAAAAAAGGTAGAGTGTGAGAAAATCACTGTCACAGTTAGTTAAGTGGGCACAGTATTCTGTCAATTTCAAATTTCAGTCTTGTTGAACTGGAAAGGACACACTTATATTGACTGTAGTAGCATTAATTAATTAATTTATAATTATGTATGTAAGAGTGAGTGATTAAAGGAAATCCTACCAGGTTGGTAATTTTATCAGTAATAAAAAAAAAAGAGATAACAGGATACACGAGAGACAGTGAAATATTTATTTTTTTTCTAAAAAAAAGAGGGATTTCAAGAGGGGAGGGGCAGGAATGGATTTTAATCAATGCACTGAGTCTTGCATTTCCCTGCTGTCACATGATTTTATGCATGCGGTTTATTCAAATCTTACTGTGCGGCAATGTAAAAGGCGGTAAAAGAATGAACCCCCTAAGAGAAATGGCGTTCAACTCATAGTTAGATTTGAATTATTTGTTTTCTGCGTCATTATTATGGGTCGGTGGCATAGCGGTTAGGACGCCCGCTGCGAACCATGCACATGGTCCGGGGTTCGATCCTCGGCCGGCGCACTCCTTTATCTCACTAAGCCAGAAATAATGCTGGTAAAGAGGAAAGGTTGTGCATGAGGCTGGCAACCACATCCTGTAAAATAATAAACACTGCTACAGTAACTTCAAGCCACTAGCTTGAAGCCTCCCTATGTTCCACTGGGGAACGTGAAGGAAAAAACAAGAAATGAAAAAAGCGTCATTAATACTCTATCATTAAAAAAGTTTTGTCGACTGTAATTGATTTTCTCGTAATGTGAGCTTGTTTGTCGAATTTATAAACCACCCATCTATTACCACAACAAAGTAGATTAACTTAACAGCGAAATTTAAATGAGTTAGATTACAGCATTGTTCTTATTTCCCTTGGGCTCCTAGTAGAACCAAGGGCTTCAATAGCACATCTTAATTTCATCCTTTTCTCCGCAGTCCTCTTTAGATGGCTCCACAATTTTCCATAGTCTCTCATCGCCTCCTCACACGATCTCCTGCAATTCACCCTCTTACCGATGGTCAACTTGTCGTCTCCATTCGTGGTTTTCACTCAGCTGCCTGGCTCTCGATGTTACTCGACGGTCTTCTCAGCATGTGTCCGATACATTTTAATTTCTCTCGGTATAATTGTTGGACTGCAGGCTCACTGTTGGTTTGTTCCCTATTGTTAATCGTTTCTAGCCACCTGATGTTCAATATACAGCATAGGCAGCTACTGATAAAAGCCTTCAGTAACCTGTTGGAAATGCTTTTCGTGAAGCAAGCACACTAAGTCCCTGACGTATATGGAAGCACTGACTCATTCGAAACTAGTGTTGAAAATCCGAATCTTGTTCTTTATGCCAAGTACAGTAGGTTTCTACACCTCTTTCAGATTGGCGATGGTTTGTTTCGCTTTTCCGATCGTGAAAAATACTGAAAGTAGTGAAAGTTAATTTGAAATAATCACTGTGACTGAATCCGATGATCAAGTAACTTATTAGAGGATATTCGGTGTTTAATGCTATTGGATTATTTGTGTAACTTTATATGACTCAACTCAAACGTGCCATATTAGCAATGTCTGAAGGTGATTAGTTCAAATAATCTTTCATCTTATCACATTAAGACCTAATCTTAAAGCCTGTCAGTAACTGTATGTTCGAACAAAGAAAGAAGAAACATTGGCGCAGAATAATCTGGATCCATTTTATTTCGTTGGTTCTCATCAGGACGTATCCTGCAGCGTTATTAGTCTCTCTATCCCGAACAACCTCTTCACTGGTGCAGTCAAAGATTGACAAGTACCCCTCACATGTTACCTCCAAATGTGTATACCAATTCACATGTATCTGCGGGAGCAGTTACATTGGAAGAACAGAGAGGAGGGCCTACGTCAGATTCTGCGAACATGTACCAAGGAGCCTCCGGTTAAAGGGACCGAATTATTTAAGCTCTTCAATCGCCAAACATCTGATTGACACAGGACACCGAGTAGATGTGCTGGAATCATTCAAAATAATTAACAGACAAAGTACCTCAAGTCTTCTCAGGTTTGCTGAAGCTATAGCAATAAAACGATTGAAGCCTGACTTATGTGTTCAAAAAGAATCCATTGTTGGACTTCAACTACCCTGGTAACTCACTTCTTAGTAACTCTTTGTTTTCTAATTTTGTTAACTTATCTTTTCACTACCCCCACCCTTTATTTTTTGCTTGACTCTCTTAAGAGATAATTTTTCTTGATCTTCTGAGTTCTGCTCACTGTATTACATCATCAACTTCTCATCTGACCTCATGTGCACCGTAATTTTAAAAATTTTGATCTTCTCTTATCTAATTACGTAACTATTGCTAATTGTCTTTTGTTACCACCTTAACAACACAACTGTTAACTAATTTTTTCAAGAAACTTCTCTCTACCAAGATATATATATATGTCGTGACACTTTAGACACCCTGTAAATCTCAATGCCTTATTTTACTATGACGCTCTGACACTATGCTTGCTAATGGACAAAGGTTGTACGCAGCTGATGAGAATCAACGAAATAAAATGGATCCAGATTATTCTGCGCCAATGTTTCTTCTTTCTTTGTTCAAATTTATAAAAGGGAATCATTGTATGAAACTGTATGTTCCCATGCTAGTTGTGTTATGAACGTTTCATTTTCCCCGCAACATCTTACAGCGTTTTGTTTAGTTTGTACATTCATATTGGCTTATTGTAACCATCATAAATTTCCGTGTTACTAAAAATGTGTTCCCAGTCTGTGCACAAGTTGTATAACAAAAGTCAACTTCGTTATATTCTTCATTTTCTTTTTCTTTTTCCATTAATCAACTAATAGAAAATAATGCATGAATGGCTTTCTATTGTCTACACAAGTATTTCCGCTAGTTTATTTATGCACATCACAATTAATACTTTGGATAAAAAGTTTGTTTACGCAAGAGGATATTCTGGCGCCATTAGTTAGGCTATTCCACCTATGTAGTAATTTTTTTTATATTCAGATTATATAGAGTACAAGGCTTTTACATTACAGATAAATAACTGTTTGTTGGTGACGTTAGCCTACAAAAGACAAGGAGATGGTTTATTCAAAAGCAGTAACATGAAATTTTATATATATAAGCTGATATAAGTAGTTTTTCAGATTCATGTTATCCCCTCTTAAGGATGACATGATTTTTAAGTAAGCTGTCGAATCTAAGATGCTTGTAACTAATCCTTAGTGTCTAATTAGCTTCCGTGAGTCGTTCTTAACAAGATCACTTTGATAGCCTTTACGAATTTGAAAATATCAGGTAGATATGTTTATTACAAGTTGATATTAGTATTAGCCTACGTTGAATCCTACATGCAGCTTTATGTGAATGAATTTAAATTACTTCGACATAATCAGGCAGCGTTTGTTTCCACTGTTAGGACTGGGTTACATCTGATGGATGTTGGATTCCACCATCTTCGATGTAATTCGTTCAGAAGGGCAGAGGCGACTTCAATACAATCAACATCGACTGAAGGTTTCATGCACACAAGTGTTTTTTTTGTTTATTTCTTTGCATTACAGGAATTTAAACCTTGCGCTTCTAAATTTCCGTAGTCATGGTGTTTCTTTTTACGGGGTAGGGCTGCCAGCCTCACTTACTGTCTTCCGTATGTACTGGTCTTCATACTGGCTAGGCGAGGTTTAAGAGTGTATCAGTAGTGAACGGAACCACTGACTCACATTGGTAATGAAAATAACTCAGAAATGAACAAAATTTAAGCTTCCCTGATGCAGATGGTTGGCTCTCCTATTTTTACACTAAAAGCAAAATTAAAATATCGCTTCTTGGGCCATTTTTTTCTTCATTTTTGTGCATATTTAATATTGAACTATTTCCCTGGACTTCTTATGATTGACTAATTCATACTCACTGTGAACACTATTCATCACTTAATAATTAAAAGATTGCGTAACGCCTAGGATCACAATTCTCATACTTTCTGTCATGATACTAGGATAAAATTGTGGTGTCAAGAGGTATAAAAAGGCAAGTGAAGCAGAATAACTGAATACAGACATTATTCATATGCATTAGAAATACCTAACCTCACTTTTATAACTTTATTTCCGAATGTAGTACACTTCACTAATAATTGATGTCTTTCTCGAAAAAAAACACAACCTTTAGTCAACTTTTTTTTCTCTTGCCTTTTTCTATAGACTTGGACAGAAAATTCCAACTGGAACCAGTTTCTACAGATTTGGCTGTAAGTAAACGGCTTGTACTCACTTGTCTGCCGCCTAAAGGTGATCCTGATCCTGAAGTAAGTTTTGTATTTATAAAATTGTGTAAATGGTCATATAACCCTGAACACTGATTCCACCAAAAGAAGATATATATAGTTCTTGTTTGCGCATGTTTTGGTCTCTTTACCGTTTTTTATGTAAATACCCGTTTGATACATATATATTATTTTTAGTAATTTTCATAAACACAAGCTTTTATACCGTGTGAATTTCATTGTCATGGTCGTCATTTATCAGGTGAAAGACAAATGAAGTGTATACAAGTGTCTAAGTATAATACGTTTCATGTTGTATGAAGTACGTTATTTATACATATACATCGATCGGAGGTAAGGAGGTTTTAAAGTGTCTTTTACACACATATATGTATGTTATACCTTAGATTTGTTTAAAACTCTACTTGATTCACTGCCAGTGGATCTTTGATTTGTCATAGTGACACGAATTCCACTGTGGATTAAGAATGTAGAAAACAGAAAGATTGAGTGAAGAAATATTTACTTTTCAATTAGATCCTCATCTCTGGCTATATATAAAAATGCTATATATATTAGAGTAGAGCCAGAGATGAGGATCTAATTGAAAAGTAAATATTTCTTCGCTCAATCTTTCTGTTTTCTAGATGTCTAAATGGGGATTTTTTTCCAGATTAAGAATGTCTCTGAACTCACTCAATAGTAATGTGCTCTTTTCTGTTCTATCTCAGTCTTCTGGGTAAGAACAAGTGAAGTAGGCGCGACTCATATCTGTGTATTTAGAATCTGTCTGTCTGTCTGTTTTCGACATAGAACTTTGCACATATGTGCGGCAGTTCAAGTCGCCACACTCCATGAAGCACACAAAGCAAGAGAAGAAAGTAGGAGAAATGTATAATATAGACAGTAAACAGAGGTGTGAGACAAAGGAATAGTAATGACGAAGAACAAAACAGTTTAATTGGAAATCATAAGTCACAAGGAATGGATGCATCTGCGCCATCACTGAGAACGATTTTGAGCCATGTCACCAATTGTTTCCAACCATTGGTTTTTACCGTCCCAAGGACCCCAACCAGTGAGGAAGTCTACACCTTCCTACGTGGCTTAGACTAACTGTTGTAGATTTCATTGACTGGTGCCATGTTTTGGTTTGACCGCCGCTAGCTCTTTTCCAGCCTGACCCTGTGTCAGCTAACATTGCCCATTGTCGAGGAAGGCGATGACTAGGCATACGTAACACATGTCCTAACCATCTCAGTCGATGTAATTTCACAGCCTCGTCGATTGATTTCCCCTCCTTACCTAGCACTCGACGCCTAACCTCAATATTGCTCACCTTATTATACCACCTCACACGGGAGATAGAACGCAGACACCTATGATCAAAGACAGCTAGCCTGCCTTTTCATGTCTTCCACTCTCAATGGCCAGGTCTCACAGCCAGCCATAAAGGAGGACGGAGCGGACTGATGAGCAGTACACACGCCCTTTGGTCGATTGTAGTTAGCATAGCTTGACATCTTCACAAGTGTGAATCAAAAATAAACTTCGTATGAAGGAGGAAACTGAGTTTCATATGTTGAATGATGGCTAGTCTTCTTATGTGTGAATATTAAGCCTTGTGACTGGTTGTATCACACCAGGCTCTTATCATATGGTGTTTATGTGTTTCTCATCGGGTTATGCCAAATCATATCGCTTGATGTTTTTTGTCTATGTAATCACTGTTGAGTAAAATATCAGTGTATTATCCTACATGGTCTTCATTTTAAGCCCAGAAATTCTGACTTCCTTTGCTATTACAGTACTACTGTCCTATCCACCATCGAGATATATATATGGTACTATATTTATAGTTTTTTAAAAGCATTATGAAACCAAAAGGGTTTTGCTGACAACAGAAAGTTTAAGATGACATCCTGCATCATTATGAGATAATCTGATTTCTGATAAAAGTACGTTTCGATAAATATTCAACGACAGGTACACCACGTTTAGAACTATTTATTCAAAAAGGTTCCTCGGTGAGAATTTCCAGTTTACATTGGGAAGAACTAAACAGAAGGCAGGAAATTGTGATGTAGCACCTCACCGGCTGGAATATACCCTTCATCAAGATTCCTTTTGTAGTCAGAAGAACAATAAACTTTCAAGTAAAACTTATAATCAGTATTTTTCAGCAAAATCCCCTTGATTGAAGACATTCTGACAACATTTTGTAATTTGTTATGGTTATAGAAATGAAGTAGTTTGGTGTAGCACCTATTATAAGGGATAATATTAGAATTATTTAGAAAAGACACACTAATGACACTACTGGGTTCATTAAATGACATAAGAGAGTTGAGCCTACTTACCTCTCAATCGCCAGAATCAGTCAGCTGTCCAACAGGATGAGTTCCTGTAGGCTTATAATAATTATTATTGTACCCTTGGGTTCTGAGTGGAACATAGGGCCTCAGCACCACATCCACACTTTTTTCTGTTTCCTGCCATACTCCACAGGTGAGTCCAAGATTGACCAAACTCTCTCATCTTTTTCTCACACGATCTCCTCCATGTCACCCTAGAAGTGACGACCCACTCGTCGCCTCCAATTTGGATTCCCCACGAGCTATGGCATGACGTGCGATGTCATTCGGTGGCATACTCATATTTTTTGAGCAGTCGGCTCTTAATTGGTTTCTTCCACTGCAGAGTTTCTTGCCACTTATTCTTTCTTGCCAGCCGGCCATTTGATCTTCAGCATGGAGCCAGCCAGTGAAGGTAACTGTTGATGTAAGTCTGCAACCTGTTGCATATGCTTTTCGTGACCCGCCGGCCAAGTTCCTAACCCGTATAGAAGAACTGATTGACTTGACGTTTTTGTTGAAAATTCGAATATTATTCCTTATGCTGAGTGACAGCGGAAGATTTCCAAACTGGTTTCAAGTTGATGAAGGCGTACGTATCTCGCCTTTCCGATTCTGACTGGCTGGCTTTGACATCTTCATCCGTTCCATCTGGTTGAAACGATGCTTCTTGAATGGATAAGTGAAGGAAGCAACCTCTGTTAAATCTCTTCCGTTGATGGTGATTGGTGCTGGTTGTTGTTGTTGCTGCCGCTGTTGGTTGGTTATCTTCATCACCTCCGTCTTCTCTGTGTTCATCTGCAGTCCTGTTTTCGCTGCCTTTAGGCTTTTCTTTGAAAACTTCGATTCTGTCTGTTGTCTGAGACATCATCTTAGTATACCTCGAATTGACATTCAAAATCGACTTTTAGAATGCAAATTAGTCTAAAAGCATCAGAATTAATTGAAGCCGAACTGTAATTTGATCGGTACAGTCACTTTGTAGCTGTAGAAGACAAAAGACTTGCTAATGGAATATGTATTTTCGATACAATACATCTGTGTACGCCTTATATGAAAATCACCATTTCACAGATCTTTTGATGTTGTGCATTACTTCTGCCCTTCGCATATTGTCTTTCTTTGTCTTCTTTTCGTGTCAAAAATGTTTTGCCGTATTACTGGTTCATTTGCTCTCTTTGATATCAAGCCGTTCACTCCGCCATTTGATATTTTTGTGGTGATGAGAGTCTGTGTATGTACTACTGATAAATCTTATCAGCAGCACACACCTCAACAGCACACCACCTATTTAATCACTTTACGTTCCAATTGGGATTTGAGACTTCAAGCTTTGAGTTTTAAAGTTTTAGTGGAAGCAGTGGTATTCTGTTTTACAAGGTGGGGGTGGCTAGCCTCCTGCCTAACCTTCCATCTCTGCCGGTCTTTGTATCAGCTAAGTGAAGTTTAGGAGGCCAACCACCAGGGATCGAACTCGGGACCACGTGATCGGCTGACGAGAATTCTACCGCTGGGCTATCAAAGTGTGTTAGTTCCACTATTCAGCGTATATTGGGTTTCTTGCTGAAAAATCTAGTGTTTTCAGTTTGCGATATGAGTTCCATAAACGCGGAGCCTTTGATACTACCAACAGTCAGGTGTCATTCGCATATGTTTTGAGTCTGATATTCGCTAATTTTGTCCTAAACTGCAGAATACATTGTAACTACCAAATTTATTCGGTTATGGTCTGAACGCAAGAAACCAACGTCTACTTTCTACTCTATAGCCAAAAAGAAATCTGCTGAGATAGGCGCTACCACGAAACTTTCCAAACGCAGGGAACGCATATTGTCTTTCTTTGTCTTCTTTTCGCGTCCCCCATCTTTTACCGCAATACTGGTTCATTTGCTCTCTTTGACGCGTCAAATCTCTCCATCTCTCTGCTATTTGACAGCTTTTTGTGTCAACGAAAGTTTCTTTATATACTACTGACAAAATTTCTCAGTAGCACACATCACAACTTAAAGTGAATTTTCACGCCGACAGTGTTTTCAATGCATATAATCGTTTGATCGATCTCTCCTTGATTGAAGTCAATTTTAAGGGTCAATGATGGCAGAAAAATATCACTCATCATGTTCGTGTATCGTATAACCAGTTAACTGTTCATCAAATAATGCTTGACTAATTAGTCAACCTAGAATAAATACTTCAGCTTATCATCAGTATACCTTTAGATAAAAGTTCTAATTCTAGCCCACGTATGATGTATATTTGATAATATATTGAGAGACATAGGTGTTCAATGAAACAATTAGTGCACTTCTCGTTGTGGTAAGAGTATATACTGTCAAAAAACACAGAGAGATAGATAACATTTAAGTATAAAAATTAAAATTGAATCAAAATTGTGTAACTCACTGACCAGTAAGTAGGTAAATCATAATTTTTAACATTGATTCTGTCAATATCAGTCAGTACACATTGACTGGTGTCATAATTTTGTGGATGCATTTCACAGTTGATGATATTTTTCTGACACTTTACTTTATTGGAGGTTATAACAAACAACACTTGTACACATGGCAGGTGAAATGGAAAAATCGACTTTTGAATTAAGCTAAACTATATATACTTTGTCATTTTTAAAACATTTTAAGATTTTGTGGTTGTATCTGATAGATGCCTATTTTGTTGAGGGATTGTGTATTTAAGTGAGTAGTCTAATGGCGGAAAAATGTCACAAAGTAAATGTCTTCAGAATAACCAAGCTGGAGTTAAACAGCTGTTTGCCGGCTATAAGTAGGTGGTAGATTTTTAATTCACCTGCTCTTGTAGTTTATAATTCAGTTTGCGATTGAGTAATCGTCAAAAGACCCTGGAAGGTCTGCACTTTGCAGATGATTTGTAATATCTAAAGCAACAAAACCTCAAAGATCTACAAGCAAAGACGAGCAAGTTGTCGGCGAAAACACAACTGCAGGTGAATATAGAGAAGGAGGAGGTGATTGAGATACCTGACTACCAACAACAAAAAGCACCAGTCATTATCATCGGGAGGAATCTAAAAGAAGTAGTTTGTTTCACTCACTTAGGTACCATCCTCTAAACTACAGACACCAATACGAACAACGTTAAAACTAGCCAACCAGGATCAGATCGGATCTGGAAAGCCAGATAGATGTTTATCATTCTGATATTACAGTATGGAGATGTTCAACACTCAGCAAGCACAAAAGCGATCCAAATTTTCAACACTAATATCAAGTCAGTTGGTACTTCTATGTAGTTCAGAGACATAGAGCATCACCAAAAGCAATTTCAACAGGTTAATATAGACTTTCGCCGGCAGTTATCCTCACTGGCTGGATAATGAATACCAGATGGTCAGAAAGAACGAGCAGCAAGGAACGCTGGTGGCGAACTAGCTGGGAATTTATTGCTCAACAGATAAACAGAAGGATATAGAAGTGGATGGGACACATGCTGAGAAGACGGTTGAGTCGCAACACCTGTCTGGCAGGTCCCCAAGTGAAAGCTCACAAGGGAAGAGACAATTCTGCTATCCAAAAGTGACCTGCAAGAGATCGTACCAGAAGGAAATAAAAGCTCATGGGTAATCGTGGAGTCGGCTAAGAAAGACCGCGGAAGCCCTGTGTTCCACTCGGAACTCAAGGGAAAAATAAGAATAACAAAAACTGTGTACTTACCTAATTAATGAAAACCACTGACTGTTATATTGTTTTTTAAAGTAATCTGAAGGTCAAGTGAAGTACATCGGAAACACTGACCACACGGGATAAATGTGGGATCGGCTTCTTGAACTTTGCATTCCTCATCATGCATAATATAAAATCTGCAGAGACAGAGAAGCCTGTTTATGGAGTGTTGAATGGAATTCGCTGATGGCTTGGATGAGTTGTAACAAACCTACACCCTTATTCCCAATAATATTAATGCGGCTATAAATTAAAAAGTACTGGCTGCTAGCCGTGTGGTAATTCTCACCAAAATGAATTTGTAATACGGCGAATGACACAGTCCGTCTCAGACACAAGCACACACACACGCAGGAAACAGTGTGTTCATAATACAAGTCAAGTTAAGATTTTTACAACTGCCTATTCTAACTTTACATAGAATGAAAAAATAAAATAAAACGAGGCTGAACATTTATGCCAGAAATTATTCTGCAAAGTCGTCTACTAGTGTGTAACTAACTAATCCTGCTGCCTTCAAAAAATAATTTTTTTTTTATCTCAGAAAAATATCTACAGCAGTTAATTTTTAGTACTACAACTACTAGTACTAGTAAAATCTGACAGAATTAAGTATGTGAATACCGCTCGTTGTTGTTACCTGTCAAGGGATTTTAAAACTTCAGTTTTAAAATGCATGAAAAACCTCACTTTAGGTAAGCAGAAAAGAAGTAGAGAGGGAGAGGGGAAAAACTTGGCTTAAATTATTATTATTTTTCTCTTTTTCTAACTAACAATGATTGCACTTGTTAGCTAAAATAATGATTCGTTTTTTTCAAGTACTGAAGTTCATTGCTACGCTGGCAGTACATTTATGCGTTTGTGTGTGTGTGTGTGAGCGTGTGAGTTTAAGATAAGATCGGTTTTCGAAAACCTAATGACTAATTGGTTCTAGCGGAATCGACTATCCAATTTAAGTACTTCTACTTCATGTATTATTCATATGTGACTTAAGAAATCTAACTCAGAATGTGGATCAATCTTTTCTTTTGCCATTGGCTGTTTCCCAGGTACATTTTGAGAAATCCGTCACTTCCCATAGAGGGCATCATTATTACCCGGTATCTGTTTGTATGCTTTAAAGAGACAACGTGTTGTCAATAAATTTATGCGGCCTATGTTTGTGTATAGTAAGATGAATTATGTGGTTTAGCCAATATCATCTTTATTCTTCATCGAAAATCGTATACATTATTATTATTATTGAGGAACATAAGGCCTCAGCCACGCGTCTCCATTGCGTTCGGTTCTCTGTTAGAGTCTTCAACTGGCTCCATGTCTGTCAACCACATGCTTTCATCTCCTCTTCACATGACCACCTTCAAGTCACCCTTGCACTGACGACCAACTCGCTGCTTTCCTTTCGGGTTCCACTCGAGCAATGGCTTGTCTAGTAATGTCACTCACTTAATGGTTTCTTTGCTCAGAGTATGGCCAATCCATCTCCATTTCTTCCTGCCTATTTCTTTCACAATCGGTTCCTGCTGTGTTGGTTCGATCATTGCCAGAAATCCCACCCTGTTGCTGATCTTTTCTGGCCATCTGATCTTGAGTGGTATTGAGCGAAGACAACTAGCTGTTGATGAAGGTCTGTAGTTTGTTTGAGATGCTCTTTATGACGCGCAGTGCAAGTCTCTGATCCGTATGGTGAGTAGCACTGACTGACTTCACATTGGAGTTGAAAATCCGGATCTTATTTTTGATGCTGAGTGCTGTTGACCTCCACACAGACTTGAGAGTAGTGAAAGCTTGTCTTGCTTTTCCGATTCTTGCTTTGATATCCTCATCAGTTCCGTTCGCCTGTAGTTGAAACGATGCTTCCCAGGTAGGTAAAAGAGGTTGTTTCTTTCAGGTTCCTTCCATTTATGCTGATTGTTGTCTGTTGGTGGTGTTTCCCAGGAGTCTTCATCATCACCTCTGTTTTCTTTATGTTCACCTGAAGTCCTATCTTCTCTGGATGCTTGTTCTGCCAACTTGTTGCTTTTCACTTGCATATCTTCCAGTTTGTGGGAAATCAGACACATAACATCGGCGAAGTCCAGATCCTCCGCACACACTTGGGCACAATAGAATGACCCATAAATTCCAACTCCTATCAATCAGTGATTTTAGTACGTCCCCTAGCCAGTGTCATCGACAGGTATTTATCCTAACGCCCGAACAAGTAGGCCACACTGCTAGAACTGGTAGAACTCCAGCCAAATTTATGTTACCCACTAGTTTTCGATTCTAAATATATATATATTTGCGCACAGTGGTTAGGATGCTCGCCAACCATGCACATGGTCCGGAGTTCGATCCCTGGCCGACGCACACATATCAATGGTCGGCCTGCTAAATTTGGGCTATGGATATCATATGCTGAAAATTCCACACTTCTACCGAAATACTGTGTGGAATCAAGCTATAATATATTTGTGTCTGGATTCAACATTGAACTTGGCATCAAAGTGCAGCAGTTCGAGTTGCTACGTTCCAAATAGCACACAAAGGTAGACAAGAAAATGACTGAAGAGAATCAATAGAGTTTTGACAAGTATAAGAGTGAAACAGAATGAGTAATGGTAGGAAGGAATATGAGACTGAATATTACAGAGACTGAATACATCTGCGTAAGCCATTGACAACGATTTTGAGCCATGTCACCTATTGTTTACAGCCATTGATTCTTAGAGTCCCGAGGGCCCCAACCAGGAAGTCTGCATCTCCCTACCTGACTCAGTTTAACTGTCAAGGATTTCATGGATTGATGCCATGTTTTTGCTTGGCCACCGCTTACTCTTTTCCAACCTGCACCTATATCAGCTAGTAATGCCCGTCGGGGGAGGCGATGGTTAGGCATGCGCAGCACGTGACCTAGCCATCTCAATCTATGTAACTTTATAAATTGTAAATTGTGCTGGATTTGTGATCCAGTTATTTAATACTGTATCACTGTGAGTTATATCAAATAAACTGATCTAATATGGAATTGGAAAGTCGTAGAGAAGCATGAGTACTATTTTCATCCCTCCCTTCCCCTATTAATTGTATACTTCTTATTACCACTGTTGTTAATTTGACTCTCGTTCAGTTTTAGTTGAATTCAACTCAACCCTGTCAATTAATATAAAGTCTTTTTATTTACTTACTTAATTTTATTCTAGTTTCTACCCTATTAACAGTTTCCATATCATTTTAAACAATGATATTATGTTAGTTTTATCAGTGGAAATGTTTGACGTCATGATATAACTAACTCCCAGTTCTCCACATGGCAGATCGAATCAAACATATATCATCACTTGTGATGCATAAAAGGCCATGAGAACCAGAATTTCCAAGGTGTTGTTTCATAAATATCTGGCGTCGTTTTCAGAGGATTATATGACATAACCCTTTTTTGAATTGGCGCCACCTTTATTCGGTGGGTACTAGGGCGTCCTAGTACGGGCCAAAATATACCAGGATGATTTTATGAAAATTCAGTAATAAACGGTTAACTTTTAAACCTATTGCCTCGTTTTATCCATTACAACACTGCGCAGATATCAGTGTTAAGCAACATTTTCTGATAAAAGTTCAGTACAATGCCACCGATAATATGTACTCCGGAGAAAAAAACTTTCTAATGCGAAGTTTCCTTTGAAAGGCATATAAAAACAAATAATTCGTCACTGCACAACTGTAGCAATGAACTAAGACGCTACGATTAGTAGAGATATGCAGTAATATGACAATCAGGCAGTCTTTAGTGTTTGTCACCATGTTACTTCGTCAAAATATCAGTTAAATAGCGCCACCTGAGGCTTAATATGTAATGTTTCTAAATGCATAACACGGATGATTAAAAAAGTGCACTATAGACAGTCTTCACTTAATTGCAAAACATGCGCCACCAGTTCGTTCAACCTTTTCACAAGCCATTAAAAACAAATGATGTTCACACGAAAACGGGAACATTTCTACGAAGATTTACAGTGAACATCGAAATTCAGTAAATGAAATTCTAAAAAGTTCTTGCCGCTTTGTAAGCGGTGGTTCAGCGATAGAATACTCGCCAACACCACCTATATGTTCCCGAGTTCGATTACCGACTGGAACACTCCTAAACCTCTGTAAAGACTGTAAAGGTGGGATGGGAGGCTAGCAACCCACTACCACTGCTGAAATTCTACAGCCCAAGCTTGAGTCCCTTAGTGCTCCTTTAGAAGCGCAAAGGAATGAAAAAGAGTTTTACTACCGAAGTTTCAAATACCAAAAACTTTACAATAATCAGGAGCATTTCACATCCAGCATTTGTGCATTTTTGCACTGAGACCAATCTTATCCTGGTTATCTGTCATTTTAGATTTATTTCCCCAACAAAAGTTTTTTTAGCAGTAATCAAGATCAGATAGGGAGCTTTTATACGCCTTCGCATTTAATTAAATTTAGGATTGGCGTTTTTCTAATTATTTACATCTATCAGGCTTATACGAATGAATGCACTGTATATGACCTCGAATAGTCAGTTGCCTCTAATGCATCTGTCTAGAAGTAAACAAACGAGGCTACAAATAAAGTATAGATAAGGCAGAATGATACTTAACCCCTGTCACATACACTAATCCTTATGGTATATAAAGAGGGATGAGGGTGGGGATTTCCAGTCGCTGAGATGTGAAAGGCGAGACATAAGGAGGGGTTTTCAGTCAAGATTAACTCAAAGATAAATGTTCCAAAACTGCAGAAAACAATAATGCCTATGTCTCTTTTTTCCTCTGTGTGTGATATTATCTAGGCAGGATATTGAAATCCTGTAGATAGCAGATTGATGAATGCATGTACAAGTTTCCTTTTTCAGGGTAAATCATCAACTTTGTAAATAAACAAAATAAGTAAACAAATGGTTAAATGAAAATAGTAGTTAGTTTACCTTTTTTACTAATATTTAATACAGAAACAGATGGCGGCTAACTTGAGGTATAAGGCAGGCAGGATAAGAGGCGGAAATTTTGTTAATTATATCTACTTAACAGTGTATTTATTATTTTTTTTGTAGTGTATAGATGTGACATGAAAGGGTTATTGCTTAGTGTATCTAAAGCGTGATGAGTATTTATTCCTTCAGGACTTCATCATGAACTGACATCGGTTAGAGAACCATTGGAAAATCTACTTGGAATAGTGGACTGTTGTTTCGTCCTAGTACTTGGGACTCTTCATCAGTACACACCCACCGAAAGTATTCGAATTCAGGACCTTCTGGTTACAAGGCCAGCCCATGAATTCCCACTTCTGCCAATTCATGATATGAAGCGACCACTAGCGAATGTCACTGGTGGCGAGTACTTGTCCTTCCACCTGACCTGCTATACCTGCTTCAGTATATTCAGACGTTAGGTCTCTCAGACTTGATAAATTTCAGTATGTATATTTCGTCAAGAACTGACACCACTATGACAAACAATGAAGACCAGGGAACATCGGGTAGATATTTCGTCCTCTCGTAGGATTCAGCAGTAATGCACGGCCACGGCTTTGCCAGGAGTCGAACCAAGGACTCAGAGGTCACATCACTCAACCACAGGGTCGAAATCCAATAGCCAATAGATTTTAGATTTTCTCAGTTTGAAGTGGAGGGAGAGACACGTTAAAATTATATATATCATATATATATATATATATATATATATACGATTTTCTTACAATTCACTAAGTATCCCATTATGATAAGAAAGTTAGTTTGTTGTATATTTTGCAACATTTATGCCTAGTACTCAGCAGACGATACACAAGTTATCCTTAAGGTCTTCTCTACTGATGTTATGTGGTTTCGTTTAATGCCTTTTGTTGATTAGCATTTTCCCCGTACCAAATCGTCAACATTCTCGATTAAGGGTGTAAATTTTAACAGCTGGAGGTGTCTACCTACTTCCACACTAGTAATTCCACGAAATCCAAGAAATTCATTCCTCGTGTATTCATGTCCTTTTACCTTCTGTCTTTGGAACTCTTATATTCTTTTAACACAATTTATTATTAGCTTGCCTCATCTTTCTTCCACTTCCGTAGACACTAGTGCCGACTGGTTAAATATAAATTTTATCAACTTTGATTGCAAATGAATTTATGCAAGGGCTGGTGTTTCTCCTGGTCATTTGTGTTAAGATTGTTAAGTAACCGAAACTCATTTTCTGTGTAACCTGGAATATACTATGTAATCTTGCAAAGGAAACTAACTTCCTGTGAATTGATCAGTGTATTTCAGACACATCTGTATAGATTCTTTCTGTATGCATTATAGCTGAAATTAATTTAAAAGCATGGGGAAATTTGTAGATAAAATGTCTGAAAAACACCCACACTTTTACATGGTGATTTTTAGATAAAGGCGCTTAGTGGTGTAACGCCTTCACGTGGAATACACTTGACATTTCTATGCATCATTCTATAATAACTAAAGCTTGTTTTGATTTAAAAAGAAAGCAAGCAGGACTTCTGCTGGTTGTTTGAATGCACACCAAAATGATTGCATGATTTTTATCAGCTAGCTGTCATAGATAGAGTAAGGATAGAGTAGGAGTGGATCACTTATGAATTATATTCAGCTAACACATTCACGTGTGATGAAGAATCCTAAAATAAAATTGGATTTTTAGACGTCCTAACGACAAGAAGACCAGACGGTAGCATAGAAAAAATGATTTGGACTAGTCAGTATACACGTTTTACTCATAGGTATAAAAGAAATTTGGTAAAGACCCTCAGCTGATGGGGCAGATGATGCAATGGAAGACAAGGTTGTATTATTATTATTATTGTTCCCTTGGGATCCTAGTGGAACATAGGGCTTCAACTACACGTCTCCACTTGCTTCTGTCTTTTACCGTACTTTTCACCTGCATCCATGTTAGTCCATATTGTTTCAACTCTTCTTCATACAATCTCCTCCATGTCACCCACACTTGGACGTCCCACTCGCCGCTTCCATTTCGGGTTCCACTCGAGTGATGGCCTGATGTGCGATGTCACCCAGCGGCCTACTCAACGAGTGTCCAATCCATCTCCACTTTCTCCTGCATATTTGGTTGGTTTGGCGATTGGTTCTTGTTTTGTTTGTTCCCATACTTTCTTGTTGGTTCTTGTTCTTTCCGGCCATCTGATCTTCAGTATAGAGCGAAGACAGTTGTTGATAAAGGTCGTTGACACCATTGCTTCAATGTAATTTAAAACCTTAGTGTTTTTAAGGACAATAATTCTTTAATTATTATGATCAGATAAATGTAGGACCTGATGACGAATTTATAGAAAAGAATATTCTGTAATTGTCAAAGGAAGAATAGGGTTGTTAGCCTCATGCCCAACCTTCCCTCTTTACCAATCTTATTACTGGCTAAGCAAGGTAAGGGAGTGCGTCTTTGGCCGGGGGTCGAACCCCCAAACCTCGCCACCCGTGCGGTTGGCGAGCATTCCACCGCTATGCCACCGACGCTTAATTTCTCAATAGGCATCTTAAATGAGGCAGTGAGTGTTAAACTCGACATTATTTAACCACTACACATATTCCTTTTGTGACTTTACACAGAAAGCGTCGAAATAGCAATTTCACAGACTCATATGTAGGTACCAGTTTTTCACCTAAGCAGAATGAACATTAAAAGCATTTACAAAGTTAGAGCTGACAGTTTTCACGGTATTCTGTGCTACAGTACCATTCTGGACAACAGTATCATCTTTCAACTGTTATCTAATAATATATAAAATCCGAATTACTCCGTATACTAGTCCTTTCAATGGATAGAGGATATACTATATAGGTATGTAGGCTTTTCACTGTTAAGGTTCCCTTTTCATGAGAAATCTTAGTTTTTCTCTGCACTATGAGAAGAACAGATACTTTTGAATTAGTTAGAGGATTTCATCATGAGCTGACAGTGGTTAGAGAACCATTGGAAAACCTGCTGGGAGTACTGGACAGCTGTTTCGTCCTAGTTTGGGACTCTTCAGCAGTACGCACCCACCGGGGTTCGAATTAACTGAACAGATGGTATTCAATACGCTAGGTGTCTTGAGGTTGCATAGTTTTAAGAATTATATGTATGCAAACAGTCAGTTGTACTGTACTCTGATTGCTTTTTAATAACGGTATCAATTGGCCAGGATTGTGAATTCCTTGTTGTGTGAGCACTAAGTAAAGGATATATATATATATATATAACATAGCATTGTATATAATACTCATACGAATTTGTGGTTTTATTTTTCATTTGCTGATTGACATTATTACTGAAAGTGAACACACTCATAAATGACGGTTGAATATTTTTAGTTCCAGACACCACTCTGTTTTAGTTTTTGGTGTTTGTAGGTATTTATGTTTAAAAAAAGGAAATGTTTAGAGGTTAATTTTTCACCTCTCCCCTTCTCTCTCTCCTTATACTGGTTACTTTAAGTTGTTAGAATGAGAGATTATAGACAGTATTAACATCCACTTACACTATTTGTATTGTAGACTATCTACTACTTATATTATAGTTTTATTTTGTTTCTTATTAATTAACTCTTATGGGCAAGAAATTAGTCTGAAAAATGCAAAAATTTCATGTTTAGATGAATGCCATTATTAGAGCGCCTACTTTCCTTCTCTCTCTTTCTATATCTATATATATATATATATGAGCATATTGGTTTGTCTGAGTCTTACACGTACTCCATATTGACACTGGCATAATAATTAAGAATAGCAACAAAAGTGGTAACTGTTAATAGGCAAGGAAATGACTTTTATAACAACCTGTAAGCTGTACTGTACAAATTTAAGCTGAAAACTTCAGGAAGTGAATACTAATCACAGAAAGTACATATATATATATATATATATATAGAGCCAAATTAGCAGTTTCTACAGGCTACTAAACAACCACACTCCCACATATTTTTTTTTGAAACGTATCAGTAGAATAGTAACAACTGAAGTCACAACATGCATACTGGTGTGTGTTCAAACAACAAACATAACATAATGTTAAAACCTGAGAATTCAAACCTTTTATAAACATTGTTTTATTCAGAATTATAGAATTAGTGCAGTAATTTAAACTTCAGGGGTTAGATTTCGTCACGAACTAACATCAACTAGAGAGATCATTGAAACCCAAGAAGGGATTCTTCTGTAGTACGAATCCAAAGACCGCACAAGGGATTGAACGGAAAACATTCAGGTTATGGGGTCAAGCTCGGTTACCATTCAGCCACTTAGGCCAGAATTCATTATTATTTATTATTGTTTCCTTTAATTCCTAGAGGAACATAGGGCTTCAGCCATGCGTCCCCATTGCGTTCGGTTCCCTGCTACAGCCTTCAACTGGCTCCAAGTCTGCCCACACGTTTTCATCTCCTCTTCACATGACCTCCTCCAAGTCACCCACCCTCGCACTGACGACCAACTCGCCTCTTCCCTTTCGGGTTCCACTGGAGCAATGGCTTGTCTATTGATGTCACTTGATGGTTTTCTCAGAGTATGGTCAATCCGCCTCCATTCCCTCCTGCATATTTGTTGCACAATCGCTTCCTGTAGAGTTGGTTCACTCAGTGCCAAAGATTCCTCCCTGTTGTTGATCTTTTCTGGCCGGCCATCTGATCTTGAGTAGTATTGAGCGAAGACAGCCGTTGATGAAGTTCTGTAGTTAATGAGAAGTGCCGTTTGTAATGCGCTAAGTAGCACTGAGTTCACATTGGAGTTGAAAATCCGGATCTTACTTTTGATGCTGAGTGCTGTTGACCTCCACACAGACTTGAGAGTAGTGAAAGCTAACTTTGCTTCTCCGATTCTTGTTTTGATATGCTCATCAGTTCCATCCACCTGTAGTTGAAACGGTGCTTCTCAGGTAGGTGGGTAGGTAAAAGAGGTTGTTTCTTTCAGGTTCCAGGCCAGAATTCAGTAATCTATGAATTCTCACTCTGTCAAATCTTGATATAGTACTATCTCCAACCAATGTCATCAGTGAACATCCACATCATCTTGAAGTGGCAGAACGCACTGGTCATGAATTCCCACTAAGGTTTCAGGACATGCATCCAGTAGTCATCAATGAGCTTTGACATTTCGACTGTGAGATTTGTAAGGGTTTGGCAGTCGTTGAAACGAGTTCATGCTGTCTAATTTGTGTATCAGTTTAGTTTCCCAACAATTCCAGTGGGTTCAGTTATCAGTGCACACTACACCGTAGAGCATCTGTTCGACCACCGAGAAATCCAGTCAGTGAACTAGAAAAACTTGAAAAATCATCAACCATAGCTCGTCTACACGCTATAGAATCAGGCCACAAAATTGATTTCGACAATATTGAAATAATCCAGAAAAAATTCAGAAATCACAAAGAATGTCTAATATTATCAGGAGCACTTCATACCAAGTGGAATCCAAATTGTCTGAATAGGAATAATGGACTAAAACAGAATCTGACCTGGTTACAACACCTCCCTCCCATACCCCATGAAGTGACAAAATCAACACGAATGTGATAAGCAATTTCACTATGTAAACACACACTGCCTTTATAATTTTAAACACTGATCAAATCCAACAATCTACACTTGGTTTTGTTATCTTTACCAATTGACCAACTTGACAACGAAAAATGACCCCAGACTGACGAACGATGATCAAGTTAGTAAACTTTGTTTGGATACCATAACAGATGTACTATTACCTCTGTTATTTGGTTTAGTGATCTTCATTGTTATTTTGACTTTCAATATGTCCCTTTAACTTGACCTAAGTAGTCTATTTTCTCACCTCTTAACTCTTTGTCATATATATGCTGAGATTTTGTAAATTCTGGTTTAATATTCCTACTTTGATAAAGCTATTAGCAGCAGCATTAAATAGCGAAATGTCAGTAAAAACAACAATATCGTTTTGTTTTTCATTCATTGGGAAATACAAGAAAACCTTTATTATAATGAATATCATATACCCAATGCCCAAATGTTTTCATATATAACAGTACTAAGACCTCTAATTTAATATATGAATAATTCTCTTTGTCATTCCTTTGTCAATACCTCACTGATGGAAGCCATTGACAGTGGATAGATATTGGTTACACACTCATCTTTAATTTGGTTTTCAGTCACTCGCTTATATGTTATGTCAGTACATCTGAAGATTACTCATTCATTCACTCATCCAATCATCCATTCATTCATGGTCTAGTAACTGTCTACTGAAGTCACTCACAGACTCAACTCTTCTGTCTGATTTTGACAGATTCTCAATTCACCTTAATAGTATTATTTACCATAACTATGAGACTTGCATTGCACGTAATATTTAATCATCTGTAAATCGCTTTCTTCTCTCTATGGTTAACGTATAGAAGACAAAAAAAACAAGCATTTTGTTACAGCTCGTGTCATTCTCTTTTGTACTTGAATTTTTTTAACATACTTGTTCTTACTAAGATAACATGTAATATATTGTATGATGTATGCATGTAGGAAATGCTTTGTTCTCCCATACATAGAAGCTTATGATAAGTTCATGTGTTTGGATAAAATAAAAAAAAAGAAAGAAAGAAAGGAAGATAACATTGTCTCTGACAGGGAAAATTTATACTCAAATTATGACTGGTTTTAATATCACAGAGATGGATGAACGTGAAAGCCAATGTTACATGTTTTCGCGCATAGTATAGCAAAGGCCAGAATAAATAAATTTTCCAGTTGTGTAAAAATAAGTTGATAAAACAAAATAATTGGGCTATCGCAAACAACCTCCATCAGTATGTTGCATATACTTTCTCTTATCCGGTTTGTTTAAATCTTGTAAAATATGACCTCTGATAGTGATGTGAGCTCTAGAAGATCTGGATTTCGCAGAGGATATACGTCTAATGTCATACAAATTCAACAAACTGGCTGAAGAGGCAGCGAAAACAGGACTGCAGGTGATCACAGAGAAGATGGAGGTAATGAAGATAACTAATCAACAGCAATAACAACCAGCACTATTTACCACCGACGAGAGAGATTTAACAGAGGTTGCCTCCTTCACTTATCCAATCAAGAAGCATCGTTTCAACTACAGGCGAAGCGGACGAAGATTTCAAAGTCAGAGTCGGAAAGGTGAAATACGCACGATTTCATCAACCTGAAGCCAGTTTGGAAATCTTCCCCTGTCACTCAGCATAAGGAACAAGATTCGCACTTTGAACACATATGTGAATTCGGTCAATTCTTCAATACGGGTCAGTAAATTGACTGACGTGTCACGAAAAGCATTTCCAACAGGTTGCAGACTTTCATCAACAGCTGCCTTCACTGGCTGGCTCCATACTGAAGGTCAAATGGCTAGCTGAACAGACAGGATAAGCAGCAAGAAACTATGGGAACAAATCAACCAAGAGCCAATTGCTCAACAAATGTGTAGGAGGAGGTGGAGATGGATCGTGCATACATTGAGGAAACCATCGAATGACTTCGTGCGCCAGGTCATAGATCGAGTGGAATCCATATGGGAGGCGACGAGTGGATCGTCACTTCGAGGGTGATACGGAGGAGATCGTGTGAGGAAAAGTTGAGAGAGTTAGTTCAATCGTGGAAACAGTTGAGGAGTACGGCAGGAAACAGAATAAAGTGTAGATGTGTAGTTGAAGCCCTTTGTTCCACTCGGAACGCAAGGGAATAATAATAATAGCGTTCTTCACTCTGGCTAGTATTTAAAGTATTTACAACCTGCTTTGATTCAGAAGTATGCACTAAACATGTGAAAGAGAATTATCCTCGATGGATGGCAGCTTGTCCCAGAAATGACTGTCCCTGAGTAATCTTCGTGTTTCACAAAATGTACTCCTACACTTTTTTATAATTGGCATTCAACAAAATGTCGTCTGTTTCTCGAAGTAGAAAAAGAAGAGATATCATAATGATGGATTGGTTTTTGCTTCAGGTCACATAGAACTGTGTCCCACGATCTACTGTCAGTTAATCTTTTACTTGAAGATCATGGACTAAGAGGAAATATCAAGCCGTAGACTCTGCCGAAAATCCTGTACACTATATAAACATTATTATTGTTACCTGAAGAAATTCAAATCGTTATTGACTGCCTCCTTTCTCCTTATTCAGGTACATTGAAATGAAACCGCGGCAAGTTTGTTTTACTCTAACTTATGTACTCATTCTGTAGAAATGTGAGAAACGATAACTTTCGTAAAACACTGTTAAGTTTGGAGAACTAAAAATTAGGTGTACCCACCAAATATTTGACGAATTAATCCATGAGTGTGGTCTGAATAACAAGTTGTCAAACTAACTAACATTACGCACTGATGTTTTTTGTATTCGGATAACCCTCATCATTTAGATATTTAGTACTTTTCTCAGTTTTTCTGAGCAGTTCTCAAGTGTCGTACGATAAATCATTGTTTATTAAACAGTTATAAAAGATGTACTCGTTATTTATCCATTTATATCATTGTCTCACGTAAACAAGACTGTCCCTAGTACAGATGCTTCGATGATGTTTAAGAGTTAATGTGAATTTATTTTGGTTAATGGTGACTAGCAGAGTGGGGTCAAGAATGCTTATTTCTTCCTATCTGATACTCGTCAAATGGGATGCAGCTGAAATCTCAAGTGAGTGATGGTGCTTCCAGCGAGACTCGAATTCAGTACCCCTAGTCTCAAACCTTAGTGGGAATGTTCCAGTCAGGCTAAACCAACGGGGCTACTTGGTTTGTCCTTCTGTTTCTCGCTTCAACAGTGTGTATCTTAGTTCGATCCCCCCCCCCCAAATTTATTAAAAGTGAAATATTGCTCACGTTCAGGAAGTGTTATTTTATCAAGGAATAAATATTGTGTATCCTTAAAGTTCCCTGAAAAAATAAAGTGGAGCGTTATATACTTTGAAGTAACTAACATTCTGCCTATAAGATGTGCCTTATTTTTCCTCTCATTTTTAGGTATTCTGGTTGAAGGATGAGAAACGCGTTGACAGCAAATCATTTCCGCATATTATAATCAATGACTATAATCACCTAATTATTGAGAATACAACCATTGCTGACAGTGGAAATTATACATGCGTCGCATCATGTCTAGGCATCGAATACAGATATGCTAATGCACGTGTCAATATATTTCGTAAGTTCAATTGACTAAATATATTCATATATGGTTTGTTTTAGAAGACTTTTTCACATAAATTACAGACCAGTAGAGTGAGACAATGACTGTGCTTATATATTACTTGTTACAATTAAATTAAGCATTACACTAAAATGCACAACGTGAACTCATTTTGGTCCGCATTACTCATATGTTGATGACTCTCTTTTTTCACTCATCATGTACATTGGTGAATGAATGGTATTCAGTAGGCAAATATGTAACGAAATCTCACCTATATCATTCTCATTTTATGCACATGAACGTTTTATTTTCCACCTATTTGTTTTTTTTCATTCTAAACGGAAACTAATTTAAGAGCAAGGTGTTAGCATTATAAAAACAATTGGAACATTTACTTTACTATGGCATCTCATATACACATTCATATACGCTTGGTTAACAGAAAATGATTTCCAAAGGGGCCGGACTTATATTGTGACCTAGTTTTTTTGTTCTTTGGGAAAAAAAAGGTGTTCTCAGCTAAGAACAGTTAATGACCGAAAAACCACTTGTTCTAGTTTTCCAGATTTAAGCAGAACAGTTTAGTTTGATTGCATTAGAAATAAGCTGAAAAGTTGAAGAATGATTCACATGTAGGGTTTGTCGAAGCAATAATCTTAATTGTTGCGTTGATTATGTTGTTACCGGTTTTGAGAACAACCAAACAACCAATAATAGCGTTTGACTCTAATCAAACGGTGAATAGTAGTCAACGATGAACAAAGTAAATGGGTGATCAGTAAAACGAATGGTGTGTGCGTGTGTGTTCTGGTAGTTCAATGTTTCGAAATGCTACCCAACTATGCATGTGGTCCTGGTATGATTCTCGACCGACGCACTCTTAAACCTCGACTAACCAGTAGTATTATTGTCTTATTATTGTTCCCTTGGGTTCCGAGTGGAACATGGGGCTTCAGCTACATGGGGTTCCTCTTCGCATTAAAAATATCCACTGAACCGTTTAAAAGTTATGCGTGAATACACCTTCCGTTCATTACTAAATCCTTTCTATACTTATAAAAATTTGTTCTCTTCAGCCTACAGTTCAGTTATGAATCGACCAGCAAATGAGGATCTAACTAGTTGGGGTGATTGGGGAGCATGTCATAAATTTACAACAGAAGGAAATAATCCCCAGGTGATATGTCAACAAACACGTTATCGTCTATGCGCGAACCGACTAGCATCCATGGCGGAGTTAAAATCACCTGATGTCAGTTCACTGTTAAACAACCGATGCCCACTACCACTATTTCAAACAAGAAACTGTTCGGCGAATCAGTGTACAAGTAAGCACCAGTTTCAGTATTAAGTTTTCTTTGGCCAGTTTAATGCATTATTAGCGTAAACGCTTTATTGTCGTTATGAAGTTTAACTGGGTAGTTTAAAGATATATCAGATATATAATAATATTCCTTTTCAGGTAATTTAGTTACGATAATGTTAGCATTATGTCCTGAGAGTTTCACTAGACAATACTTATGAAATAACTAAGTCCCACATTTTTTTCCCAATAAATGCTTTCAAGTAACTTACGACATATTTAGAATAAAAGTTTTCAAACCTCCTGTACGTTGAGGAGGCCGTCAAGTGACATTGCTCAAGTGGGTCGTCCAAAAGTGACATGGAGGAGATCGTGAGAGAAGGTGATGAGAGATTATGGGCAATCGTGGACCCAGCTGAAGAGGACGGCAGAAAATAGAACAAAGTGGAGATGTGTTGTGGAAGCCCTATGTTCCACTCGGAACCCAAGGGAATAATAATAATATACTGCCTGTAGGCTTGAGTAATCCATGCAAACCTTCTCAGATGGTACCTTGTTTTTTTTAAGTCTTTTCAATGACTCAATTAATTGTTCCTCAACCTTTCCAGTCGGATCAATGGAAGATGAAATTTTTAAGAAATTTCGATGATCATTCATCGTCTAGTTTGAGACTTATTGGTAGTACGCACCAAGCTGGGTTTCAATGGTTCCTCAGCTGATATCATTCCGTGGTCAAGCCTGAAACAAATCCAATCAATACAAACTAATTCTTGAAGATTATTCAGCATACCATTCATCATGTCCGTGTATTACGTCTTATTCATGAGTAATACTCCAAGACAATATGGTACCATCTGAGAAGACTTTTGTGGATTACTCAAGCCTATAGGTACTGTCCCACCAAAATTATACGGGCTACCAAAAGTGCATAAAAATGGTTTACCACTTTGACCAGTATCAGGCATGTCTGATTCCCCGTATCACCCAGCAGTCAGATAGTTGGCAAAACTCTTACAACCTATGCATAATGAATTGATAAAACACAGTGTGGAAGACAGTTTTAAAATTCGTCGACAGAATAAGAGATTCAAGTGTTCAAGATATCTTTTGATTTATCGTCTTTGTTCACTAATGTACCGTTGATCGAGACAGTGCTTTTTATATGCAATGAAACTACCTATTGTTAGTATTAGATGGTTGGAGGCAATCGACAGGGAGACTTGGACCTAGGTTTCGTGCTAGCTGGCACTCATCAGCAAGGCGTGTCTGCAATCTTGAAGATACGACTGCTGGTAGCACTGGGTGACACGGGTTCGGATCTCAGAAGGGACATGAGTTCCTTCAAGGTTGCAGATACTCCTCGCTGACCGGTGAGTGCCAAATAGCACGAAACCTAGGTCAAGCAAGGCTTCCTGCCGATTGCCTCCAACTATCTAATCCTGTCATATCATCGAAGAGTTCATAATATGATTTGACATATTAACAAAAACGCTAAGCATTTTGGTTCAACACAGTCAATCAACGGGAAGTGCATACTAGCTTTAATAAGAAGAGCATATATTCTTGTTTAAATAGTTATACTGCAAAGGTGGTTTAAACTTTAATACTTTAATTTAGGCTTCCCCAAAAACGTAAATTCTCTAAGGTACTACTATAAAACACAATCGTCAAGACTAGAATGTGGCCGTAATTAACCATTTTCTAGAGCATCATTTCAAGGTAGATATTCACATTTTTTTATGTGATCCACATTTCGAAAAACGGGAATGACACCAGTTCTGATTGAATTTTATAAAAATGCATTTTAATTTGATAAATTTATCTGATCTCTTGTCGGATGATCAAGATCAAGAAGACATATATACATTTACATATATATGGTAGTAAAAAATATGTTTATCTAAGAGAGATTAATCTAAATACCACCCATGTTGTATATTCCACTGTTGTATAATGGTGCAATCAAAATTGATTTCTTTTTATAGGTTTCTTGAATTCTCCTGTTCCATTCGGGGTTCATAATGCAGATATGAAATCAGCGACGACTACTGTATCAACAGTTCCAAGTACACAGTTGTTTAGAACTCGAGAAATTGCAATCTATGTTGGTCTATTCTTGTCTTTAGCTGTTCTACTGGCTATTGTCGCCATTGTGGCTTTAATAACTAGACGGAAAAGTCTAAAATTCTCCACTACACGTGCACTTCATTATTCCAGTTGTTTTCATGGTGAGTAATTATCATCACCTCTGTGTTTTGATGATGGATGAACAAATTTTGTTATTTTTGTTAAAAAACTTCTTTAATCCATAGGATTTTTTTATTCGTGGGTATCATTCAAAGTCAATTAGTCATTTTTAACATTGAGTAGAAGAAAGTCTGGAATGCGTAAAAATGAATAAAATTTTTAAAAAAAGAGGCTAAAATGCCACTTGCATTATGGCGATGAATTAAAAGAAACGTCTTTTGTGCAATGAATGGTCAGAAAAGTTCCAGAGATTATGTCAACCTGTTGATTTTGAAAAAAAGCATTAGAACAACTTCTTGAACAGTTTAGCCATCATAATAAAACCAAGACAAGCTTTCACTACTCTCAAGTCTGTGTGGATGTCAACAGCACTGCTCAGCATCAAAAATAAGATCCGGATTTTCAACTCCAATGTGAAGTCAGTCAGTGCTACTCACTATACGGATCAGAGACTTGGCCAGCGCGTCATGAAGAGCATCTCAAACAAACTACACACCTTCATCAACAGCTAGTTGTCTTCGCTGAATACCACTCAAGATCAGATGGCCGGCCAGAAAAGATCAGCAACAGAGATCTCTGGCAATGAGCGAACCAACCCAGCAGGAACCGATTGTGCAACAAATAGGCAGTAAGAAATGGAGGTGGATTGCAGGCCATACTCTGAGCAAAGGAACCATCAAGTGACATCACTAGACAAGCCATTGCTCGAGTGGAACCCGAGCGAAAGGGAAGGGGCGAGTTGATCGTCAGTGCAAGGGCGACTTGGAGGAGGTGATGTGAAGAGGAGATGAAAGCATGTGGATGGCAGACTTGGAGCCAGGTGAAGACTCTAGCAGAGAACCGAACGCAATGGAGACGCACGGCTGAAGCCCTATGTTCCTCTAGGAATTAAAGGAAACAATAATAATAATAAAACCACTGGCTTGAGTGCGACTTCATTTGAAAGTCCCCTGCCTGGAAATTACAGCAAGTCTGCATCACTCAGTAGTTTGCTTCATTCTCATTTTTAAATCTCATGGTTCGGATTCTGGAGATGTCTTTGCATAATAAAGGCAAATTAAATAAACGACGACTGTAAAACTGACTGTAGACTTCTAATCTTTCAAAATACAGATAATTAATTTCAAGAGAAAGGAGTCTTCACAGGGTAATGAGACTGTTTAAATGGAATTTTACAATAGTTCATCCAAATTAAAGCACGTGGGACTAGTATTGTAACGACAGAAGACAAAGGCCAGGCCAGACAGATCGTTTATTGAGAAAATCAAGAGATATTTTTGTAGATTTTTATGTACATTATTATTAGCGTTATTGTTAGCAAAGAAGCAACGTCTTCTGATTGGTTGTGTTCTTGCTGATGATTATTCTGTACTGCTTGTGACCGTTTCTTAGAAAGTTAAGCCATACATATCTGCGAATCGTATTCGCACACGTTAACTTTGCTGTGATTACTTGATGAGTTCCTCAAGTTTAAGCTTTGTTACTGTCTTATCTTATGACCCTGATTCGGAACGTAAACATTGAAGTAAATTGTTGCCTACAATTTCGGCTTGCAGACAGCTGTCACCACAGTATGACTCGGTTAATTAACCAGTAACTAATGTATAAATAACAAAACTATGCGAGTAAAAGATAAAGTAAGCCACTGGTATATGAGTGATACACAGGCGGATAAAGTGACTTAGGAGCACATCACTTGTGATTCTTTCTAAATAATGAATAGAGATTAGAAAGATGACCTGAGACACAATAGCAGTACACTTATCACTTAAATAGTATCTCCGCAATACTTAGATAACACTCCCCTTGACCGACTGAGTTTCATCATAAAACCCTGTACAAAAGTGCAGCATTTCAAGTTGGTACACTCGATTTAGACAGAAAAAAAATGAGGTTCAAAAGAACCATAATGGCCAGAAACATGAGGAAGAAAGAGTGGCAAGGCCATATCACCAGTGCCTACACGGTGTGGCTCAAACCACCTGCTAGAGACTGCATGGACTGATGTCAAGTTTTGATCTGATCACTCCTAACCCTTTTCCAACTTAATCCTATGTTGGCTAAGAGTGCTCATCGAGGAGGACGGGGACTCAGCAATGTGCGATAAGTGTCCCTGACTTGCCCTCCTTACTTAACAGTCTATACCTAACCTTAATATCGCTCTGCATATTATACATTTTAACATGAGATAACATGAGAAAGCAAGCATCTCTTCTACCACTTGTATAATTATTATTCTCAGCAATATTACTTCCAAAGTTTATCTTTTCACAAAGCGATAAAAAAGATAAATGACACAACACAACTACGAGTTTCGGCTAATGAGAGATACATAGTCCAGAGATAAGCATTGTAAAACACTGAACAGTAGTCTACTTTCCAACGGATTTCAACAATAATTTACATCTCTAATGTAAAGAAATATAAAAAGAAGCCAACAATGATTTTCTCCTCTACTCATTTATTTATCACACAAAGAATAAATGAAAAATAGTGTCGCTGCATAACCAACTACTGATGTTGTAATAATAGTTCTACTGTCGGCGGATGCCCAGTATATACACTCAGTTGACATTTTATGCTGAATAAAACATTAAGAAGAGATAGATAACATTAGCGCCTTGTTTGCATGTATGTCTAGTGATAAATGCCACAGAATATATATTTATTATATGAATTATACGGAATAATTATTCGCATTGGAATACATGTAAATGGATATTCACACGACCTAGAATAAATTTATTCTTCTGCTGTGAAATTTTTAAGGATGAGTAATGTGTTCTGCGCTGTTTAATAAATTACTTTTATTGGATAAACACTGGTTGTTTTTTTA
Organism: Trichobilharzia szidati; assembly: GCA_944472155.2. NCBI lineage: Eukaryota > Metazoa > Platyhelminthes > Trematoda > Strigeidida > Schistosomatidae > Trichobilharzia > Trichobilharzia szidati. The sequence continues at coordinate 163,943,363 of OX235279.1, forward strand.
ATGATCCATGGTTGTTGGGCTATGATTACTTTTCTATGAATGTTATACAATGGGAGCACTCTGAAAGAGGTGAACACTATTTAAAGCTAACTAGTGTGATTTCTGGTGATGGTGCTTTAAGGTTCTCGGCACTTCAACTAATACTTTAAAGAAACGGTTTGGTTCTGCTGATTTATTTATTATTGTCAATATAATATGCTCCTTATATAAACCTAATCTTCGACCGGAACAGGCTGAATTCGGGAGAAACATGTCATGCATCGATCGAATCGCAACACTGCGGATCATCACTGAACAGAGCTTGGAATGGCAGTCACTTCTCTACCTCACTCAATTTCATTGACTTTGGAAAGGCCTTCGACAGCGTCGATCGAGAGGTGCTTTGGCAACTACTTCGCTACTATGGGGTGCCGCCAACAATTATACATCTCATCCAACAGTTGTACGACAATGCTGCATGCCAAGTAATCCACAACAAGAAACTCACGGAATCCTTCGAAGTGAAGACGGGAGTAAGACAAGGCTGGCTACGTACTATCGTCAATGATTTTCCTGATTGCCGTAGACTGGATAACACGACAGGCAGCGGTGGGCAGCGAGGAAACAGGCATAAAATGGACCCATACAAGAAAAGAACTTTGAGGATCCGGACTTCGCCGATGATATATGTCTGATTTCCCACAAACCGGAAGATATGCGACTGAAAAGCAATAAATTGGGAGAAGAATCATCTAGAGAAGATAGGACTTCAGGTGAACATAGAGAAAACAGAGGTGATGAAGATTCCTGGGAAACACCACCAACAGCAACAACAACAACAACAGACAACAATCAGCATAAATGGGAGGAATCTGAAACAAGCAACCTCCTTTACCTTCCTACCTGACTTCCTGGGAAGCATCGTTCCAACTACAGGCGGACGGAACTGACCAGAATATCAAAGCGAGGATCGGGAAAGCAAGACAAGCTTTCATTGCTCTCAAGTCTCTGTGGAAATCAACACTCAGCACTCAGCATGAAAAGTAAGATCCGGATTTTCAACTGCAATGTATAATCAGCGCTACTATACGGATCAGAGACTTGGCCAGCGCGTCATAAAGAGCATCTCAAACAAACTACAGACCTTCATCAACAGCTGTCTTTGCTCAATACACAAGATCATATGGCCGGTTCGAAAAGATCAGCAACAGGGTAGGATCTCTGGGAGCGAACCAACCCAACAGGAACGAATTGTGCAAGAAATATGCAGGAAGAAATGGAGGCGGATTGGCCATACTCTGAGAAAACAAACCATCAAGTGAGTGGCGTCACACGACAGGCTGTCAAGTGTAACCCGAATGAGAAGCGGCGAGTTGGTCGTGAGTGTGGGGGTGACATGAAGGAGGCGGTGATGCGAATAGGAGATGTAGGCAGACGTGAAGCCAAGTGAAAACGTTGGCAGAGAACCAAACGTAATGGAGATGTGTGGCTGAAGCCCTATGTTCCTCTAGGAACTAAAGGAAACAATAATATTAATAATACCAAATGCTCATCTGACTGGTACGTTATGTCAGAAAAATCATTGCGTAACAAACAGTAATCTACTCAGTATATTCTACCCAATTATTTATTAAGTGCACTATATTCTCTAGTTACACAGATCATTAAATTCAGATACTAAAGAGAAATAATGACACAGCAAATTGGCAGGAAGTCTAAATAACATTCCCTCTTAATTTTTTCCCCGCTAAACTACTGACCCACGATTTACTGGATTTTGCAACAGAACACTGTAATTTACCAGTGTTTCTTGATCTCTCGTTGATCAGTCTTCAGTTTTATGGTTTAGATTTTCTGGCGAAGTGTATTTCACTCAAATTCAAGCACTGATTATTGCTACTAGATTTTGGAAGAATCCCATAAGAATCTCTGCGTTCATATGACTTGACTTCGTAGATGTATGTAGACTTCAATTTCGTTTTTATGAGGAAGAATGGTATTAGGCAAAACGAACAGTTTAAAAAGGAATTCATTAAATTAAGTCCTTTTGTATGTTCGATTATGTAATGGCATTTATGACTAGAGTAGAAGGTCACTGTATTGGCAATAGCCTATCAAGATATTCATCTCAGAAAGTAAAATACCTCGAGATTAGTAGTGATAAACTGTCAATAATAATTCAAGAATTGAACAGAACAAATAATCTTTCAATAAATCAGTTAACCAGATGACTACCAGAATGTACTAGTAGAATACAAATATTCCAAATGTCTTTAATCACTTTAATGATAGATAAGGTGCTTCACTAAGATTTGCTAATCGCTATTTTCACCTTACTTGCCCCTATTATCGACAGAAATGAGAGTATCTTTCTTTGTAGAAAAATTCCCTATGCTGATGTTGATCTTTCCGTGATAATTTGTCGTGTTGCACTTCTCTAACTGGTAGGGGGAGGCATCAAACAATGACACACGAGGTCATTACACAAACACTAATGAAATTCTTGACAGAATATTAGATAGGATAGGCGAGCTTAATCTTAAACATCAGTGGTCAGTTCTGTCTTAAGTCTAGATAGAAATCTCAGAAACATTCAGCTGTTCACGATATGCCTTCTCAGTTGAAGCTACAGTCAAGTAAGTTGTTAATCGGAGGTAAATACGTGGGTATGAACCGTGTAGGAGGCAAGTTCAAAAAACCATCAAAACGTATAGAAGCTATGACAGAACTGACTCTTTCCCCGCATACTCGACACCTAGTCGCTCCATTAATCAAGAAGTAAAATCTTAGCCTGTACCTTCACTGAGTGAATAAAAATTTAAGAATCCTTGTGAACCTGAGTTCGTGTGTTCTATGTGGTACATTTAAATAACAACCTGGTGACCAGGTGGTCTGGAAGAAGACATTAGCAGTAAGTGTCACTTCGAAAATCTTGCTCAGTAGGCTCTCAGACTGCAAATACTGTTATTGGGCTATGTTTTTCTGGGCATATTTCATTAAAGGATGTGTTAAGAGAATTGTATCACGCACGCTTCAACGACCTATTCACTTGGTATATGTTCGTAAAGTTGTATTTCTTAACAAGTACTTCCCTTCCCTACTGTAGCCTGGCTAACATGTACGCTGATACGTTGACTCATTCACAGTAATAAGACATTACACCAAAGTACGACGAAATCTAAACAGCAGGTGAGATTCCTTGGATAAACACATGCATAAGATGGTTGGAATCAATCGGTTTCGTGCAAGCTGTCCCTAGTCAGCAAGGCGTATATGCAGTCACCTTGAAAGAAACTCATGTCCCTTCTGATATTCGAACCTGCGTCACCCACTGACTGATAGAATTCAGTCTGCACCAAACAAAGGACTAGACTAGACTACACTAATCACTGACTAGTGTCCAATCAGAGTAAACACATATCCTTGGAAGGATGTAAATTTGATTATCAAAGTTAATTACTGCGTCATCGATCCATCCAAACCCACACTGACTGTCTACGGAAAAAGGCGGCGCATACAAATTTGTTAAAGACATAGTTAGTTATTCAGGCCTAAACAAGCCTAGTCTGAACTAAAATATAAATAACACAACACTTTTATCTGCATCGGTGCATATTTTGTTTCAGAGCTACTTTTTTGAAGTTAAATATAGGGATCAAAGCATATTAATTAGGTGTATGATCCGACATGTCAGGCAAGCTTTACTATACTACAGTTTAAAAAACAGTGTACTTTATGCCTTACTGTTAGATGGATGCTTCTATGTATCCCTATAATAATAATAATAATAATAATAATAATAATAATAATAATAATAATTATAATAGGGATACATAGAAGCATCCATCTAACAGTAAGGCATAAAGTACAGTTTTTTAAACTGTAGTATAGTAAAGCTTGCCTGATGTGTCGGATCATACACCTAATTAATATGGTTTGATCATTTAAGTTCAAATTATAGGACTGTATTGATTTACTAATAAAAGACGTCAGTACATCAACTTCAATTTGTATTCACTGCACTGCCTTTTTAAATACGTATTTTAATGCAATTTTATATATATTCCAATCTTTTTAAATCTGCAGCATAGTTTCCATCACTTCTGTTCTGTTTTTATACATTAGGTAAAAGATCATGCAGACAAGAAAAAGTTAACAAAAAGCCTCAAGGTGAGTATAAATGCTTCTTGCAAACTAATTTCATCACCGGTATCGAACTAGCTTTTCATTTTCTTAGTCGTTGAAGTAGGTAGACATAATATTATAACACTATGTATTAGACTGTCTAGTGTTCCAATTTTCAAATTTGATTGTAAATTAAACTATCTTCAAAAAACACTATTATTACCTATGCTGTTATCTTTTGGAATTTGTACTTGTGCCAGAGATATCACACCTGAAATGAATAAATTTAATTTTCAAGTATTCGTTTATAGAGATTTTGTTTGACTGGTTACAGGATTTCATCATGAGCTGACGTCGGTTAGAGAATCATTGGAAAACCAGCAGGGAGTACTGGACAGCTGTTTCGTCCCAGTTTGGGACTCTTCGTCAGCAAGCACCCACGGGGGCGAAGATGAGGGCAGTTACTCATCGAAGGAGACACTGCTAAGTGGTCGCGCTATGTCTTGAATTGGCAGAAGTTAGAATTCGTGGGTTATTGTATCGGGTCCCAGTGGCTTGATGGTCTACGAGCTCTCTAGCCTTGTAACCAAAAGGTCCTGAATTCGAAACCCGGTGGGTGCGTACTGATGAAGAGTTCTGAAATAGGACGAAACAGCTGGATATCCAGTACTACTTGCTGGTCTACCAATGCTTCTCTAACCAATATCAGCTCATGATGAAATCCTGTGATCTGATAGGTACATAAAGGAACTTAATTTTGAAATTATCAATCTGAATTAGTAATCTATCAATCTTAAGAATCTGTTCGTACTCTTTTTCTAAGTATGCAAATTACTAAAAGTCTCCGGGATCAGCGAACAGAACTTTAGGAATGATTATTTGTCTAGCATTGTGTTGTATTTCTGAAATAGAATTTCGCATATTAATATGCCTTCATAAGTGACTTTAAAAGTTGTCCGTTACTCTGGGCATACTGGAGCCTACGCTGGCTGGCTGGCTGGCTGGCTGGATTCAACATAGAGCTTGGCACCGAAGTACAGCAGTTCGAGTTGCCACGTTCCAAAGAGCACACAAAGGTAGACAAGAAGATGAGTGAAGAGAATCAATAGAGTTTTGACAAGTATAAGAGTGAAACAGAATGAGTAATGGTAGAAAGGAATATGAAAGATTACAGAGACTGAATACATCTGCGTAAGCCATTGACAACGATTTTGAGCCATGTCACCTATTGTCTCCAGCCTAGCCTAAAAGAATGGCTACGTATAAAGTCATTCTGATAGTTTTTGAAACTATGATAAAACCCATTGGAAACTGAAATGCAGAAGTCAGACCATTTAAGACACTTTGATAATAGAACGTTATATGTATGTGAGCAATGCAACTGATAAAAGAAATCGAAATATGAAAGTCAGTTTTCCACCAAAATATGCAAAACTGCCTAAAATAATTCATGCTGTTCATTTCTCAGGATTTTTTTGTTAGAATTAGACAACTGGATTTAACTGATGTCTCTCTCACTTACTTACTTAAGCCCTTTGAATGACGTGAAAAATTGTTTTCATTTTACTGAGCAGTCGTAATCCTGTTTTCTTTCCTTTTTTTTATAGACCTACTGTTATCCGGTGACTTGACTCAGACAATGATCACAATAATGAATCCAAGTGTGGCTGATACTCAGAAAATGGGTAGAATGACCCAGAATTATAACAACACCAGTAATAATATGAATGGTAAAGCTGTGATGCCAAGTGTAATGAAAGGTTCAATTAACGGAATGCAAATCCAACATCAGTACACCACTACTACACCAGTTAATAATATCCCCCCTCTAAGTACAGTTGGACAGAGTTTAGTATTTTCAAACGGTGCATCCTTAGGCACGTCGACTGCACTTCTTGGAAATTTACCTCCACCGCCTGCACCTCCTCCTCCCCCGCCACCAACTCCACCACCACCACTGCCCGGTACTTTACCTCCTATCCCAGTGACTTCTATCAATCTTGACGGTGGCGGTACCACACCTGATCTCTCTGGATATTCTGGATTTCCTAGCAGTCTGCCCAGTACACAGCATTTTATGAACACGCTGTCTTGTCAGGTGAATGGATACCTAACTTCTAGCCCATATATGCAGACTAGTATTGGCCATAATAATCAAGCTGGCAGTTTAGGAACTGAGTAAGTATTATTTTTTCATTGTGTATGCTTGTCAGCATTTATTTTATGGTTTAGGATCTAAAATCCGTATCATTACTGTAGCTTCCCAAAAACGACTAATCGTTGTTTTATGACGAAGAAGAGAAACAACTAGTGTGAAAGCTGAGCTTCCTAGAAGGGATTATACCATCAGTAATCTCTATTACTCTCGACTATAATGTCTGTCTGTCTGTTTTCGACATAGAACTTTGCACATATGTGCGGCAGTTCAAGTCGCCACACTCCCTCCTTGTAGCACACAAAGCAAGAGAAGAAAGTAGGAGAAATGCACAATATAGACAGTAAATAGAGGTGTGAGACAAAGGAATAGTAATAACGAAGAACAAAACATTTTCATTGGAAATCATAAGTCACAAGGAGTGGATGCATCTGCTCCAGCCACTGAGAACGATTTTGAGCCATATCACCAATTGTCTCCAGCCATTGATCTTTACCGTCTCGAGGACCCCAGCCATTTAGGAAGTCTACACCTCCCTATGTGGGTGGCTGGCTTAAACTAACTGTCGTGGATTTCATTGACTGGTGCCATGTTTTGGTTTGACCACCGCTAGCTCTTTTCCAGCCTGACCCTATATCAGCTAACACTGCCAGTCGATCGAGGAAGGCGATGGCTAGGCGCACGCGTAAAACATGTCCTAACCATCTCAATCGATGTAGCTTCACAGCCTCGTCGATTGATTACCCCTCATTATCTAGCACTCGACGCCTCACCTCAATATTGCTCACCTTATTATACCACTTCACGCGGGAGATAGAACGCAGACACCTATGATCGAAGACAGCTAATCTTTTCATGTCTTCCACTCTCAATGGCCAGGTCTCACAGCCATAATAAAGGAGGACGGAGCGGACTATAATGAACACCCTTAGGGAATAAAACTTTAGAACACTCTTCAGGGGAAAAAGCTAACTGCATTTTTGTTTACACATAAGGGGGAGGTTAACCTAGAAATGCCTGTGTCCTCGGAGATCCACGGTAATGACTAGACTTTCAGAGAAGACATCAGTCCCAAAGGACCGTACTGTTGATTGCCCCCAACCATCCAAAACGATATAAATCTTTTGTTTAGCTTCTACACAACAAAAACTATAGGCTTATTTTTGAAAAAGACATTGAAACACAAACAAAATTGCCAGTGCAGAATCTTCAGATAATGTAACCACCGGTAATATGTGGTCTGAATCAATAATATTCCATCCGAAGCATGTCCCAATACGAATTACCAATGTTCTTCCCCCATTTCATTCGAAAACTTCCTAGCGACAAGTAGAAACTTAGTTAAAATTGCCCGCGATTAAAGATTGCTGGTCATTGTGGCAGTTTGATAATTAAAACGCCAGGAAGTGGAGTAAACACAATACATTTTGATAGACTCAAAATTTAGGTAGCCTAGTAATTTAATCAGGTTACCACATTAGATAATGCTGTAATATACGGTTCTAAGACTTGGCCTTAACTTTTCCCAGTTTGCGTTTGATTATGGTGATAAGTGGTAAACCGTATACCTGAATCACCATCCTGCTTTCATTAATTTGAAATAAATACTACCGATGTGTAGCGGTTTTCTCGATTATGATTAATAAATAAACTGTATTCCATTCACAAGTTCGTCAGTGGTTAAGTGCTCACCAACCACGAATGTGGTCTGGGTCCGACTTTCCGCTATACCATTGACTGGTCTACTAGACAACAGTAAACCTGGAAAGGAGGGAAGATTGGGCGTGAGGCTAATGGTCTCACAGAGTAAAAAAGCAATAGCATCACTAATGAAACCTGGAGCCTTATGTTCCACTTCTAGCACAAAGGAACAGAAAAACAATGAAAAATTCTACTCACGTAACTTTTCAAACACACGGGGTTTTTAACAGCATACAGAAGAGTTCAGAATAAAGTATTCTAAACAGCGCCAATCACCATCAACGGGAGGGATTTGAAAGAGGTTACTTCATTCACTTATCTAGCTAGGGAGCATTGTCTCAACTACAGGAATTCGGAACGGACGAGGATGTCAAATCGAGAATCGGGAAGGCGACAAACACATTCATCAACCTGAAACCAATCTGGAAATCTTCGTCACTCAGCCTGCATCAACAACAAAGTGATTCGGATTTTCAATACAAACGTCAAGTCAGTCAGTTCTTCTATACGGATGGATCAGAAACTTGGCCAGTGGGTCACAAAGAATATTTATTTCCAACAGCCTGTCGCAGACCTTTATCAACAAGTGTCTTCGCTGGCTCTATACTGAAGATCAGATGGCCGGAAAGAACAAGAACCAACAAGAAACTATGGGAACAAACAAAACAAGAACCAATCGCCGAAAAAATATGCAGGAGAAAGTGGAGATGGATTGGACACTCGCTGGGTGACATCGCGCGTCAGGCCATAGCTCGAGTGGAACAGGAAATGGAAGCGGCGAGTGGGACGTCGGTGCAAGGATGACATGGAGGAGATCGTGTGAAGAAGAGTTGAAACAGTATGGACTAACATGGATGCAGGTGAAAAGTACAGCAGAAGACAGAAGCAAGTGGAGACATGTAGCTGAAGCCCTATGTTCCACTAGGAACCCAAGGGAACAATGATAATAATAATAAACAAACTATTTGTATCAGTTACATTTTGCAGCAGCCTCACTGAAACACTTTAGTTTATTGAGCAAAGCAAGGTTGTTTATTATATGCGTCAGAGGGCATTTCATCCTCTCTCTGCATAAAAAGATACCTTACATAAAGTTTAGGTCGCTTGAAGAATAAGTTAAGTTTGATCGCGAATCTTCATAGTTTATACAACTTGACAGCAGGGTTTCAGTTAACTTTGCACTGAATCCACAAAGTTTTGAGAGGTAAAGACGCCTTCTTTTCTGTATCGCTATGAAATTTAGCTTTAAAACCCATTAGCTGAATTCAAGGAATTTACCGTGCAAAGGTTTATCACGTCGGACTCAGTGATCATTCACATTACCTTACCACTGGAATTAATTCGCTACTTGATCTAGCTAGCAAGCACTACTGGTTGATGTGTGTGTGTGTGTTTGTGTGTGTGGTATCCAGCTACTGAAATCTCAGCTAATCAGTAGTATGTAGCGTCATTGAAAAGTAGTATTTTTTGTGTTTTACCCTAAAAGCCTTTTTTGTGTTGCCCAAATGCCATGCATAGAAATAATTATAAAAACAAATGTTATTATTATTATTTTTTTGAGTTGTCTAAAGCTGATGAATATATTTTATACACACATTTATTTGAACCTTCATATGTAATCTGATGTTAGTTCATTGTTCTGCTCAGAACATATTACGCATGATTAGATTTTCCCCTAACATATATAAATATATATAGGTTACTTTTTTAAAATATTCCTAATGGAGAAGTCATGTCCTGCATGGTATATGTTCCAACACCGGAAATAACATAATCCATTCTGCACTGACTCCTAATGTTCATAAGTTAGAGACTGTAACAGAATTAAACAGATATGTACTCATTTTATTATCAGGAAACTGAATTACTGAAATTTGGATGAAAACTGTTGTAAATCCCAATAAGTATTATTTCCCGATTATATATGCTTCCTTGTAGTGTTGGATGTATAGTATTAGCTGAGGCACACTGCACTCCAATTTAAGTTTTTTTCAAATTTTGGCGCACACTTCAGCTTCATAAATCTGTTCTAGATAGATACAGATTCATCCGGTGTACTTTAGATAGGCTTGTTTGGTTTTTAGAATATCAACTCGTAAAAACATAACTAACCCTTACAAACCAAACTATAGAAAATTAATCTGATGCTTGCTAGTGACTTGCTACAGGATGGAGTTTCCTGGAGTCAGTTCTAGTGAGAAGTCGTGACCAGTGAGGTCCAATTAGATGTCACGTGTGTGGATGGATGTCCCACCAACGACGACAATGGTTAGGGTCGCGCTAAATCACGAATTGGTAGAAGTTAGAATTCATGAGCCATTGAATCGGGTCCCAGTGGCTGAATGGTATATGAGCTTGCCTTGTAACCGGAAGGTCCTGGGTTCGAACCCTGGCAGTGGGTGCGTACTGCCGATGATTCCCAAACTAGGATGAAGCAGTTGGCTGTCCAGTACTCCCTGGTTTTCAATGGTTCTCTAACTAATATCAATCCGTGATCGACTCGTAAAAAGAATATCATAAAACAATTAGAGTTCTTTCATGAATACCAACAAACTTTAATTCAAGTGTTTTTCTGGTCAACTGAAGACATCTCAGTAAGAGAACATGTAATTAATTCCCCAGCTGTATCGAGTGTATTTCAAGTCATTTCCAGGTTCATCTATCGCATGGTGTATATAGCCTTTCTAAGTCATCAGTGCAAAGCAAGTGATCTGATGAATTTTTAAAAAAACATTCACGCATATTTCATGTAGTATTCATGTGGTTATCTGATTGCTCAAGCTTCGTCCTTAAGTTCACCCCATGTCTCACGTCATTTCCCCATAGGTTATGCCGAATTCACCCTATAAAAATCAATCAATTCCATAGGATGAAAACATATTTATTCTACTTTACCTTCTGTCCCTCTTATTTATGATTTATTCTGTTTTGAAGAAATTGCATTTTAACACACACACACACATACATGACCTCTGAACTTATTTTTTGTCACCTTTAAATTGATTTATTGTGGTGACATGCATTGATAACTGAGTTGTATTTAGTATTATCATCTCTCTCTATATGGTTAGGTGAAAGCATTTATGCAGTAATGAGATAAAAATAAAAGCAGAGCTCTGTATAATATTAGATTCTTATCAGCTCTATAAGAGTGAGTCAATGAGACTCATATCCGATAACCACCACTACTAGACTGTGGGAAATTTAAGGTCAAAACCTAATTGAAGTTCATGCTGCTAACACTACTTCATGTAGAAAAATCGTTAAGCATACAGCAGTGTCAATTTTTTGATTTAAACACTAATGAATACCTTTATGATGGCATTAGGTATCTTTTAATAAAGAAAGGACTATTATATATCACGAGTCAATCAAAGAAAATCATGTTGGAGGGTCGAATATAATCCAGATTTCATTGTGTTGTAAGCTCTTTATACACTAACCATGTTACATTCCGTTCTTGAGTTGTTACAGACAAGTACCAAAATAATAGACATGACTGACTTGCAGAACAAGCAGAATAGGAATACTGCTTGCCTCCAAAGTATACTGCGGTGTATTTTCACCTAGATTGGTATGCAAATAATGACCTAAATGCCTGACTAGAATTCTCGTCGTCTGAATTGATTTGAACCATCGAGGTGAGTCTAAGTGGGGTGGTTAGGAAACCTCTGATGAGCACAGCTGTAAGCGAGGGAAACGATCATCCAGTGTTGATATCGCTTTGATCTGACTAGCAATCACTACTGCTTGATGTCAGTAACTTCCGACTACATGCGTGTATATGATCGTATTATTATAATTTAATTTATTTTTGACCACGCAGCTGGTCCAATGTTCGATCCCAGTTCGATGCACTCTTAAACCTCGCTTGGCCGGTAGCAAGCCTGGTTAAGAGGAAAGGTTAGGAGTGAGGCTAGCAACCTCACTCCGTGAAAAATAAACACCACTGCCGCTGAAATTTCAGAGCTTCAAGCTTGAAGCCCTATGTTCCACTTGGAAAGGAAAGTAATGAAACAGTAATTAAATAAAATGTGTAAGCAGGTGGATTTATAAGGTAAACATAGTGGTGTTTGCAGTAATCTCTACGGTCATAGATATTTATTTCTATGTAATTCTGTAGAGTTTTCAAGAAGCTTTTTGGAAAGTAAAGGCTAATTTTTCGATGTTTAATCTTGATTTTCTCTTCACAGGCCTGCATATGTTGAGTCTGACGTTGCTTTACCCAGAATAGGATGTGGACAAAACTTCACTCCAACAAATCTTCCGCCTGTAGGTGCGGGCAACATGAATGGCCCAAATGAAAGTTCTTCAGGTCCTTCTACAGCCAATACAGGAACAGCTGTCACTGCAGTTGGTTCCTGTAATGGAGGTAGTAGCAACGGATCAATGGGATTGCCAATAAATGGTTGTCTAACAAGCAGAAGTCCAAATTTCAATGTAAATTACCTGAACTCAGAAACCGATGCATGCGATGAAAAGTGTAGACCACAATCTGGCCTATATCATGAATTATCGTTGGACAGACTTTCCACCAGTCGATCACTTTCATGTGAATTTAAAGACCCATTTGATTTGGATACTGTTGTCCGAGCAACCATTTCCTGTAACGGTGATCAACTCGCCTTACCAGAATCAGGTATGTGTATTAATTGTTAGTATATCTTGCCTAACTATGAGTATATCCTGAAAATTAGGTATGTAGCCTTCAAGCAGAGACACAATCCCTCAAAATTTTCACGTCACGCAAACTATAATTTCATTGCCAGTAATTAATTTTTAAAATTTATAGAAGCTAAACAAAATTTTTTCCTACATCATCTGGGGCGAAGGAGTGAGCATAGATTGATTAACAAAATGTCTAAATACTAGTTAACGAGATCAAGCCATTTGTTTTAATGTCGCTGTTTATTATTATTACTGCCGAGTGGAACATAGGGCTTCAGCAACACAACTACACTTTCTTCTATTTGATACTGTCTTCTTCATTTGGGTCCACGATTGCCCATAACCTGTCATTTCCTTCTCCTCACACACACGAGCTCCTCCATGTTACCTTCGAAGTGACGGATTCCACTCGAGCTATGGCCTGCATTGCGTGTGATGTCATTTGATGGCCTCCTCAACGTATACCCCATCCATCTCCATTTTCTCCTACACATTTGTTGAGTGATCGCCTCTTAGTTGGTTTGTTCCTAGCCACAGTTTGCTGTTACTAATTCTTGCTGGCTGGTTGGCTGGCTGGCCATTTGATTTTCACTATGGAGCCAGCGAAGTTGGCACCTGTTAATGAAAGTCTGCAGTAATAATAATAATAATAATAATAATTTGCTTTATTCCAAAACAGTACTTGTGATACAGAATGGAATTCTCAGCATTTTTACTACAGTATTGCATCCAGTTAGTACATTATCAATAAATAAAATTCTACATAGATTCAGGAAATCTCAGTTCATTATGACAACAACACATTGGCATGTCGGTAGCAAAGCCAAAGTTGAACAGTGTTTGAAGGTGTTAGAAAAGTAGGAGCTGTCATATTTACTGGCGTAAGCGAGAGAAAGAAACAAAGCAGCACAAAACGGAAAAAAGAGAGAAAAGGAAAAGAAAGAAAGAAAATGTTGTACCTATTGATGATATGAGTTGGAAAGACGAGATCCAGTTGTACTACTGACTACTTATTGAACTATAGGTGTCACGCCTAATGCTTTCTTTATCACACGGAACACGAGATAAGTAGGGTATGGTTGAGTTTTTGTACTTGCTAGTGCGAGCATATAGGCTTCTGGTTTTGCCTGATGAGATGCAAGGGAGAGTTGTGAGTGAAGAGGGTAGTGTGAGATTAGATAAAATGGATTTGGCCCATTCTCACATGAGTCCATGTGCCTGTCGACCAGAATATTAACAAGCTGGTTAAGTGGCACGTTGCTTACCCTACTGACAACCTTTAACATCCTGCGTAATATGTTGTAGTCTTTCTTCAGTAGCCATGGAAAAACTAAGGGGGCACAATAGAGAATAATAGGCAGAATGCGAGAATTAACGAATTGTAGGAGTAAGGGTTGGGTAATACCAGAATGTTTTAACTTCTTAATGTAGAAGGTAAGACGGAATATTTTCTTAGAAATTGCTAAGATATGAGAAATGCTTTTCATGACACACCGGCCATGTTTCTGATCCGTATAGACTGACTGACTTCACTGACATTTGTGTTGAAAATTCGAATCTCGTTGTTTATGCTGCTGAGGCGACGTTCAGTGTGAAAGATTTCCAAACTGGTTTCAGATTGATGAAGGTGTGCATATCTCGCATTTCCGATTCTGGCTGGCTGGCTAGCGGGCTTTGTCATCTTCATCCGTTCCGGCTACCTGTGGTTGAAACGATGCTTCCTAGATAAGTGAAAGAAATGACTTTGTTAAATCTCTCCCGTTGATAGGGATTGGCGCTGGCTTTTGTTGTTGCTGTTGGTTCGTCACCTCCGTCTTCTCTATGATCACCTGGAGTCCTGTCTTCGCTGCCAGTCAGCCCCTTCAGCCAGTTTATTGCTTTTCGTCTGTAGGTCTTTCATTTTGTGTGAAATTAAACATAAGTGATCCACGCACGAAATCCAGATCTCCTACAGTCTTCTTATCGGTCAGTGCAGCGTATTCCTGTCTCCTCACTCCCTACTCACAGTCTGACGCATAATCCTAGTCCACCACAATTAATGGTTTAATTGATGTTAATAAGCAACCTTGTTTTAATCCAGCATTCACTACGAACGCCTAGCTGATTTTTCTGTCGTGGATCACCTGACACGTGGCACTGTCATACAGCCAACTGTTGAATGAGGTTGATAAATACTTGGACACTGCACGCCATAGTTTTGAAGCATTTTCCAAATTACTTCTCGGTACGGTCAACGCTGTCTGTTGAAGGCCTTTTCGAAATCGATGAAGTTAAGGCACAATGTCTCTGTTCATCAGTTCATGAATCAAGGTGTAGCAGACAGATGGTAAATATAAATTATATGTTCATGTATCTTTGAGAAGGCATGAATAAGTTGGCTAGACAAGAAGACTCAAGAAGATGTTCTTGGGTGATCTGTGTTTAATGTCGCACAAATTCGAAGGTTTACAGGTGAAAACTAACAAGTCGGCAGAAGAAACGGAGAAGACACGACTTCAAGTGAACTTAGAGAAAACAGTAATGATGAAGATACCTGACCAATAGCAACAAGTACCAATCACTATCGATTACAGAAATCTAAAGGAGGTCACCTCTTTCACTTTTCTAGGCAGCATCGTTTCAACTACACACATCAGGGATGTCAAACCCAGGGAAAGCAAGACAGACCTTCATCCCCCTGAAATAAGTGTGGAAATCTGCTTCACTTGGCAAAAGGAACAAGATTCGGATTTTCTGCACTAATGTCAAACCAGTTTCCCTATATGACACGAAGAATTGGCGCATCACGGAAAGGATTTCTAAGAGGCTACAGACTTTCATCAACAGCTGTTTGTCTTCGCCGGCTCCATACTGAAGATTAGATGGCCAACAGGAGAGGATTAGCAATAAAGTACTCGGGCAATGAAAAACCGACTAAGAAGCAATTGCCCAAAAAAAGGAAGATGAATTGGACACAAACTGAGGAGATCGTAGGGTGACATCACACCACAGGCCATAGCTCGAGTGGAACCTGGACTGGGGACGATTAGTTGGCCATCCCAGTGTGTGTGACATGGAGGAGATTGTGTGAAGAGGATATGAAAGCTTATAGGATATCGTGGAGCTAACTGCAGAGAACAGGTGTGCTGTTGAAGCCCAGTATCTAACTGGGACCCAAGGGATTGGCAGTGATGATTCTTTTCTAATTTTTACATCTATCCTGATGACAACAGATTTGAGTGAAATCCACTTCAACGACTGAGCACACCTTTTGTATTTGCACACCAGATTTGGTTAGGCTACATTGTACCTACTTCGCGAAAATTTAAGAGACATAATTACTATTATGTAAAATGAAATATTTTGTTAGTAATTAATTTTATCTGAACTACAGTCAGTATAGGCAATAAGAGATATTCTGTTTATCACTGCCTCTCCTCTTCATTCTATGCTTTTCTTTCTTTCTTTCCTTCTTTCAATCAAACTATCTACACATCTCATCGGATGTTCGTCTTTGTACCTCCATCTAACAACAACAACAACAACACTGTACTTGATCTACGAATTCTTACACACACTATACAAACTTATATGCATATATATACGCATATGTGTACTGCTGTTGATGCTGACGAACAGGTGTTTTCCTGACTATACCCCAGGGAGCATTACAACCGAATTCACTGGTTGAAGTCTATTTGGCGATTTGCAGAGAAGATAAACATCGTCCTACACTAGGAGGTGAGATTTTATTTTAGCACTTCATTTGTATAATTATTTTTTGATTAAAGTTGTGTTTTATTTTTACTGATGCATGTGTTTTTCTTTTTTAACAAAAAAATAAAGAATATATATATGTATATATATTTTCATGTCGCTAACTAGATTTACACAATATTGTACTACTTAGTAATATGAAAGTATTTTAACAAACTTATAAGCTGTAAAGTACATTTTCTGGATAGCTTTATTTGAATATTGATTACCGCATGCATACATGCGTCCCAATGTGGTGTAGCACAAGGAGATTTATGAGAAATTAAACACATAGAAAATCAAAACAAATGATTCAGCGAAGAGACTCTTTTCAACGAATTTATCATCAAGCTGTACAATCGTATATATATGGTTTTTTTTAAGAAGTTATATCCGGTGAGGGAATTGAAACATAGGTGTGAATGCATGAAATAATAATAATATGAAGTGCAATTAAAACTAAAATGTTTGTGATTATAATCGTAGTTAAAGGTCAAGTGGCAAAGCAAATTAATGTCATATATAGAATAATTCATAGGATGGATAGAACTTGAAAAAGGTGTGCAATTATAAGATTAGTAGACAAATCGAAAAAATAAAAACGTTACGTAATATTGTGTGAAATTTAATAGCATAGAATTTAATGTTGCATAAAGGAATTGATTTAGAATGACAAGTGGAACAAGTGAAATAATACCGGGGACAATTAAAAATGAGAGTAGTAATAGTAACAATTGACTTAATAAGGAAGAGTATACAAATTGAATAGACAAAAATGAAAAAATGGAGAGTTGGTAGAGCTAAAGTATGATTGGGGATTACCATACTTTAGCATAGAGGAATTAAGACCATGAAAGTTGGAGGGGTTGAACGAACTTCTTCTGTACACAGAGATCTGGCTTTTCTGTTTCGATAGCCAAAGCTTCAGCAATACAGATGAGTCGGGTACGTAGGGATTTGGGTAGATTACTCTTTGCCTTGTAGATGACTTTGAAGGCGGAGGCTATAGAGATAGGGTGATCATTCTCGACCAGATGTTCAATGATCGCGCTTCTTATTGCTCCACTACCACCTTTTCGTAACCATGCAGGATAGTGTTCTTGCACCCTCTTGGACAAAACTCGTGTCGAACGACCGATATACCTAGCTCCACAAGAGCAGGTGAATTGATAAACACACATAGAGTTGGTCAACAGCGGGATTTTGTCCTTCAGGTTATTGAACAATAATGGTCGACTAGAAAAGGCTATTCTCAGGGATGCAGCAGGGAATGTTCTTTTCAGGGATTGTGATATCCTCCGTTTCATGATATCGGAAGCTAAGTCCCCTTTGAATTCCAAGCTCATGTAAAGTGTCTTCTTGGGTACGGTTGATAACTCACGTTTTTTAGGATTTGAATGAATATTCTTATCTATAAAACGTGGTGGAAATCCATTTTCTATTAGGACTTTCCTCAAGATGTATAGCTCATCTTCCACAGTATCAGGGCTACATATGCGCCGAATACGAGTGGCAAGCGACCGGATCAGGTTTCGTTTTCGACCAATGGGTACCCAACTGTAGAAATTTGTCAGTTGACCATTCCATGACAGCTTGCGATAAATCGATCTTTTCAGGGTTCCATCGGTCCTTCTTGATAAGTTCACATCGAGGAAATGCATGCTAGACTCGTTCTCCATTTCGAGTGTGAATTTTATCGCCGGATGGCAACCATTAAATACATCTAATATATTATTTAAGTTACAATCACTATTACAAATAATAAAGGTGTCATCTACGTACCTTTTATACATTTGAAAACTTTGGATTATAGGCTTCAGCTGATCATTTTCTAGACTGGACATAAAATAGTCTGCAAGGAGAGGACCCAAGGGAGAACCCATTGCAATACCATCCTTCTGTCTGTAGATAGCTTCATTAAAAGTAAACTGTACATTCAATGTACATCTCAGAAGTAGTTCTTTCAGATCTGTAGTGGGTATTCCTATATTCAATTTGTTGTCTTCTATATATTTGCATATAAAACATATAGTTTCTGTCAGTGGAACGTTCGTAAATAGGGATTCTACGTCCAAAGACAACATATGTTTATTCGACGCATTTATATCCTGTATACATTCAACAAATTGGAAGGTGTCCCGGAGAGAATGATTAGATAGCTGTTCCCTGACAGGTTCAAGGATTTCAGCTAGCCATCCAGCTACTGGATGATAGGGCGATCCAGACATATCCAAGATAGGGCGGAGTGGAAGGCCAGCTTTGTGTATTTTCGGTAGACCGTAGAGTCTTGGTATTAGAGATCCTGTTGGTCTGATCTTTTCGTATAATTCTTCACGAATGAGATGATTGTTCTTCATTCTTTTTAAAGCTTCTGTAAGTTCTTTCTCAATTAAATCCGTCTTATTTTTCTCGTTCGGTTTCGAGAATTTACTGCTGTCTGAAAGTAGACCTGACATTTTGTCGATATAATCCTTACGATCCATAATAACAACACCTGCACCCTTGTCAGGGCGTGTTAGTAATATATCGTTGTTATGCGTCAAAAGTTTAAGTTCTTCTTTGTGCTGTTTGGTCAAGAGACTTTGCATTTTTGATCTTGCATTAAGGTATTGATTGCAAGAGTCAGTGATTGTAGATTTGAAGCATTGGAAGTCCTGTTCTGACGATGGTGTGAGATCATAAGTTTGACTGAGTAGATTCTCAAACTGGACATGTGTATTTAGCTTGTTGATATTGAGATTAACATCGCAAAACTTCGAACCCATTGAACACAGTTGACTGCAAGATGAATCATACTCGCTGCAAACTATTCATACTACAGGTCGAAAGAAGATAACTATGCAAAGCGCAACTTTTGTTAGGTTTTCAAGGCTTGTTAAAGGTTCGCTCACTAGTTGACACCAGTTAGAGAATCGTTCGTTGGAAAAGCAGGTAGTAGTGGACAGATGTTTCATCCTAGTCTGAGACTCTTCATCAGTACTCACCCCATAGCGGTTCGAAGCGAAGAGTTTCTGGTTACAAGGTGAACTTGTGGAGCATTCAAACACTTGGACGTGATCTGATGCTTCATGAATTCTGGTCCGTGCAGATTCGTGATGTATATATATATGGCGCAACCATCAGCTATTGTCATAGGCAAGTTACTGTCCTGTCACTCTCTCTGATTTAGTGAACGCGGCTGGTAACGGCATCTCACCAGAACTCCAAGTAACCTCCTGTTGGTTTGCTGGAATTTCATTGGTTAAAGGTTTAGTTTCAACAGCTGTCTTCGTTCTATACTGAAGACCAGATGGCCGGAAAGAACAAGAACCAACAAGAAACTGTGGGAAGAAACAAAACAAGAAGCAATCGCTCAACAAATATGCAGGAGAAAGTGGAGATGGATTGGACACTCACTCACTGAGGAGGCCGTTGGGTGACATCGCGCGTCAGGCCATAGCTCGAGTGAAACCCGAAAGGGAAACGGCGAGTAGGACGTCCAAGTGTGACATGGAGGAGATCGTGTGAAGAGGAGTTGAAACATAATGGACTGACATGGATGCAAGTGAAAAGTACAGGAGAAGACAGAAGCATGTGGAGATGTGCAGCTGAAGCTCTATGTTCTACTAGGAACCCAAGGGAACAATAATAATAATAAAGTTTTGATTTCTAGCCAGTCATTTTAAGTTTACACCTTTTCGTGATCTGAAGAATTAGCCCACGTGAATGAAAATGCACATTTGTGGCCTATCATATATGCGTCAATCTCTTCCAATCTCTTCAAATAATTAGGCACATCAGTAAAACTAACAATCACAAGAGGAATATAAGTGAAATATACACAGGATATCAAGAGTAATCTAATGAAGTGCATTTAAAGTTACTGAAATATACACTCGATGGGGAATTCAAGCTCAGTTCAGTTAACTGTTTAGCTCTTATCTCTGTTAGATTGACGTTGAACTTGGGTGATCACTGGGTGACGCGGGTTCCAATCTCAGAAGGGACATGAGTTCCTTCAAGGTTGCAGATATGCCTTGCTGACTGGTGAGTGCCAACTAGCTCGAAACCCAGGTCAAACAAGGCCTTCTGCCGATTGCCTCCAACTATCTAATACGTTGAACTTCGAATTGTTGCTAAACCATTTGTCGATGAGAAATTCTCATCTGATGTGTAGTGTTTGAGCTATATATATATATATCTTTCACTGCCTAGACTTCGTAGCTAAAACCGCAGAATACCGTGACTTTTCTTCTCGCACAAATCTTTGTACTTAGACAGGTAGGGGATAAAATCCCACGACGTCATATACATATTTGTCTATCCCTGTAAACTCGATAAACTAAACTATATATAATTCAGTTTATCTTTTCTACGAACAAAAAAAACAACAACAACGACTCTCTAATATATTTCTACTCACATGAAAAATTTATGCATGATTAATCATGTTGGCAAAGTGCTCAGTATCAGTGTCATCATATAACAGTGTTGCCGAGATAATTATTTTGCCCTAGGCGCTAATGTGTGAGTATGTCGTTTTAATGTTGTTCAGTCACAGCAACAATTTTATTTGCTTTGAAGATAATCTTTCTTTTTTCTTTTTTTTACAACACGTTTCGGGTAGGAGACTAACTCATAGTAACTCATAGTAACTACGCGTGAAATATTAATTCATGCTGACTTACATTTTAAGGACAATCTGTTAGTGCTGTTGGGGGCAATCTTCCCCTTGAGCAAGATTTTTGGGCAGATTTGCAGTAATTAGGAAAAGTCAAAGCGGAGGGGGGGATATATCAGGGCAGATTAGTTTACAGCTCAGTTAAAAAAAAGTAAACTGATGCTTGTTAGGAAGCCATAGGGCAGGTGAACCGGCTCTTTCGCCACACACATATGTTCTCAAGTAGGCTTTGTTGTTATGTACTAGTTTAGAGAGCCAAAACTATTACAGTAATTAGAAGAAGAGGCTTTACTAAACTTGTAACAAGACTTCAGGTAATTTGGAGTATTAAATGGCCAAACTAATTCGTTTCTAAACAGTTTTCTTTTATCATTTCGCTTATATATCTACTTCAGTCAAAGAGGCTATGAATATGAGGCATTAATAGTAACGAAGTAATGATTCTGATCTAAATTAGAAACACAGACTCTACTACTCGTTCAATTACCTAAGATTTCATGATACCTGAATAAGGAAGTATAGAATGGATAGGGTAGAAACATTCTCAAATAATACATTTCTTTGCACTCCGAGTGGAATATAGTCCTTCAAGTTTGAGCACTGATGTCTCAACAGCAGCGGTGTTTTTATACGGTTTGCGGTTGCTAGCCTCATTCACAGTCTTTCCTGTTGGATAAGCAAGGTGTAGGCATGTGCTGACCGGGAATCGAGCAAATACCACGTGTGTGACTAGCGAGCATTCTAAGACTGAACCATCGACGAACTAATACTTACATAATTTACTATAATAATATTATTATTCAAGTGTTGGTTTGTAGGGATTTGATTGGTTACAGGATTTTCATCATGAGCTGACATTAGTTACAGAACCACTGGAGAACCTGGGAGTACTGGACAGCTGTTTCGTCCTAGTTTGGGACTCTTCAGCAATACGCACCCACCGGGATTCGAATCCAGGACCTTCTGGTTACAAGGTGAGCTCGTATACCATTAAGCCACTGGGACCCGATCCAATGGTCCATGAATTCTAACTTCTATCAATTCATGAAATAGCGTGACCCCTAGCCAATGTCTTCGGCGAGTATTTTTCCTCACACCCAACCTGCTGTACCCTACTGGTTATGACTTCTCACTAGAACCACTGGTAACTACCTACCTGAATAAAGCAAGTCGCTAGTGGGCATCTCATTGATATTCAAGTGTTGGTTTGCATTATATTATTATTATTATTATCATTATTAATCACATGAGCTACTTGTTTGTTCCACTGACGTGTTTCTTTGATTGACGTTATTACTGCTTAAACAGAATCAATACTGCTCAGTCTGCTATCCTCTGAAGGTAGGATTTCTCGGGAAACACAGTTTCCTCACTTAAATTTATGGTATCAGTGAAAATACGATAAGATGTTTGATTGTAGGCAAGTATTAGAAATAGGTTTCTTACGGTAAAGGCCACTAGTTAGGACAGCGCACCCATATCACTCTTACAACTTGTACTATTTGATATTTTGTTCAGAGATACCATCACTAAGCTGATGACCACTTTTGTTCCTCAGACTGTAGATGCAATCCCATCTGTTCAGGATTACTGAAAAACAAATTTTAGGGTACGAACTTTCTATGGATTGACTGTTGTTGAATAACATTGAAATTCTTATTATTATGACTGCTTCTGCCGACTTCAGTGTGTAGCCATACTTCTTAAATGCTTAGTGAAATGTAGTTAGCGTATAAGTTTACAAATATAATGTTCACCTGTTGAGAGAATTCAATTGACAGTAGTTTTTATACTTAGATTGCTCACTTTCTAAAATAGTTAGTGCACTTCATAACAGCACTGATGTTTGAAAACCAGTCTTCAGAATTGCATTAAACAAATCGGAAGTATAAATTTATACTTCATTGGAGAGTTAGCATTTTCGTGCTGTTTAGTCCAGAGTGACGATTTCCTATGCAGTTACTAAACTGAGAGAAATGACAGTTAAAGTTAACTTAAGTTGGCTAGAGGTATTTGGAGATATTGATTTCCACAATGCTGCAGATGTGCCTCGCTGACGGGTGTAAATAAGCTAAAAACTAAGTCCCAGAGATTCGAAGACTAGCGGGGTATGCAATTTGAAATAATCCTTCTGATTTCGATTGATTGGTTACAGGATTTCATCATGAGCTGACTTTGGTTAGAGAACCATTGGAAAACCCACCTAGGAGTAATAGGCAGCTGTTTCGTTCTAGTTCAGGACTCCTCATCAGTACGCACCCACCGCCAGGGTTCAAACCTATAGCCTTCTGGTTACAAGGTGCGTTTGGAGACCATTAAGCTACTGGGACCCGATCCTATGGCCCATGAATTCCAACTTCTGCTAATTCACGACATACCGTGAGTAACTGCCTTCACCTTCAACCTGCTGAACCCTATTGGTCACGGCTTCGCACTATAACCCCAGTTAACTGCCTGAAAAGGGCTAGTCGCTAGCGAACTTCATATCTATTTTCAAGTATTGGTTAGTACGGATTTTATTTGATTGGTTCGAGGATTTCATCATGAGCATTGTCCAGTACTCCCAGGTTTTCCAATAGTTCTCTAACCAGTGTGTCAGCTCGTGATGAAATCCTCCAGACAAATCCTGAGGAAACTAAATTACCATTGTAGACTTAACTTCATGTTATTTTGTTTTTTTCAACTGTCTATCGTCTTTAAGGATACTCAACACACTAATTTAATTAAAAAAGGACTTTAAATGCTGTAAATTGCACAATACTTTTTTGTATGTGAGTAAAAATAAAATTTAGGCACTTGATAATGTACAATTACAATATACCGCATGCCTTCATGCAAATACACAGAAAAAGGTTTGGTTATCACAACACATCTCCCCATTTCATTGAAGTATTTCATGATTTCAAAATGAAGAAAAAAAACAGTGGACAGCTTAGCTTTACCTTACTGTCCACAATACAGGCTGGTTTGCTGATTTAATTATTTTTGCCTTAAATATTTATGTTATATACCACATATGGTATACACGTAAATCGGTACACATATATATATATGTACAGTATAGTATAGTTGATAAAGTGTAGATGATGACCAGATATAATCGTCGTCTGCAAAACTAAATATATTCCAGGTGTGTTAAAGCGTAGTAGAAAATTTTACTTTTTTTTCTCTTTTTGCAATAGAATTAAAGTTAGTTAACTCCTAAAAATCAGTCAGTCAGTCTAAAAAAAAGAGATTATTTTAGCTAATATCAATAATATGAAATAATATATGGTAAGTTAACTTGAAAACTGGTCGATCTGACTGAATCACTCACTGCTTCGGACTACTAGTTCATGTTCTCGTGTTGTCTTTGTCGACCCACGATCTGTGATTTCTTTTTTGTTGTCTTTGGCACTGTATGAAACTTATGAACAGAAAAAAATGAATTGACGCCATGAGATTAAAACTGTGTGCAGTTTAATAGGCTTTGAAAAATTGCCAAATCTCTTCTTATTAATCTTTATTTCAAGGGTTAGTCTGTAGAGGTCTGATTTTTTTAAAGCCTAATCGATTGTGAAACAAATAGGCAGGAAGAAATGGAGATGGATTGATTTGGCCATACTCTGAGCAAAGAAACCATCAAGTGAGTGACATCACTAGACAAGCCATTGCTCGAGTGGAACCGGAAAGGGAAGTGGCGAGTTGGTCGTCAGTGCAAGAGTGACATGGAGGAGGTCATGTGAAGAGGAGATGAAAACATGTGGATGGCAGACTCTGAGCAAGATGAAGACTCTAGCAGAGAACCGAACGGAATGGAGACGCACTGCTGAAGCCCTATGTTCCTCTAGGAATTAAAAGAAATAATGATAATAATAATCACAGAATAACATCAGTTAGAGAATCACTACAAATCAGGAGGTACTTGGAAGCTGTTTCGCTCTGGCCTGTGACTCATCAGTAGTGTGCATCAATGATCCCACCGGGATGGAACCCATAACCTTCAGGTTAACGGGTGAGTTCATTGACTATTCGCGTCATTTAAAACTAAAACACTGTGAGTGTGACGCATAGATCTCAGCCTAAGAGAAACTGAATTACTTAATAGGAAGGCCACATTGGAACGTTATGTTATTTTTGGTAGTTCATTGGCTTCAATAAAATTGACTTACGGCAGGAAACAAACAGCAGAGCTTAAACTCTTAAAAGTAGACTCTGATGGCAGTGTTGTTGGTACTGAAACTAGCATTGAAATTTTAAGACAGATACTTTTAGGCAACTTGAAAATCCCCATTGAGTCGTATAAAACAAAAGGCGTTCAGAGCAAAGAGTTACACTTTCCGGCAATATCATTCTCAAGCTGTACAGTGGCATTTATATGGTAAATTTTCTCAGCAACAAAAGGAATATTTCCAAAGATGTGTGTCATTAGAATTGTAATGTAGTAAACATTAATCGGGTAGAAACGAAAGTAAAATTGAATAAATAAGTTGAGTGACGTAATATAATTGACGGCGTTGAGTGGAATTCAACCAAAATTTGAACGACAGACAAGTTAACAATAGTGGTAATAAGGGGTAGAAATAAAATAGGGAGTGGGAGAAGAAAATAAAACACTTTGAAGAAACAAAAAACAAATATTGTCTATTCGGTGTTAAGATAGATCAAGTCCATTGTGGATTTAATGACTGAACAAACTTCTTCTGCTATAGGCAGATTTCAAGATTTAACATGTGAACTGCCATTGCTTCTGCGGTTTCAAGAAGTTTGATTCAAAGTCTTTTAGCAAGATTCCCACGTATTCTGTAGATGACTTTGAAGTTCCTCTGTGGGTTAGCTTGGTGTCCAGATTCAATCAGGTGTTTGAGAATAGAGCCGTGGTGGGCGGACCGTTTTTTTCTCCTTTATAAAACCATAAGGGTAAGTGTTAACCAGGTATTATGTTGTCGGTTGTTTCTCACCACACAGATTGTTTCCTAAACTCAATAAGTTAGGGAAAATGAAGCTTTACTGGGACTAGGTGATTAGAAGGTGTAGATTCCATATGCTGTCCTAAATGGTACTTTCTCTTTGTTCCTTTACTTCCCAGTAGAATACAGAGCTTCAAGGCTTAACATTTCAACAGAGATAGTAATACTGTTTTTATGGTGTCGGTTTGCTAGCCTCACTCCCAACCTTCCTTCTTTTTCGGTTAGTAAACTAGACGACATTTATCAGGGAGTCGGCTAGGAATCGAGCTCATACCACTTGTGCAGTTGTAGGGTATTCTATCACTGAACTGTCTGCAAACACCTTTAAGATGTAACTTGTCTTATTCTTTCCTTGAAATCGATGACGCAACAAAATAGAGACCACCGCTAACTGAAATAAATATATCTTATTACCCATAGTGTACAAAAGTTTCCTAGAGTCTTGTAAATCCCATCTCCAGTTTCACGAAGTGTTGAATATTTTAGTGGATAAAATAAATTGTGGGATAGTTGGTATTAGATGGTTGGAGGCAATCGGCAGGAAGCCTTCGACCTAGGTTTCGTGCTAGTTGGCACTCATCAGCACCGAAGATAGGACTAGACGCAATACACTAGTTACTGACTAGTGTGCAACCAAAAATTGTGGGATACTTTTCCACATGGAGAAGAGTGTATACGAAGATTACAGGTCCTATTTAATCAGTTGGCGGTGGAGTAATGTACTTTATGCATGTGCCTAAGTAGATAATTGCAGAGTGAGGTCTGCTTCCTAATCACAAGAGAATCAGTATAGTTTTTTTCCACATTGGTAAGAACTGAGGGATAATCTAATTTGATCATAAAAAGGTTCGTTCAGCTTGATTGAGCTTTATTCTCAAGTGGATTACTGCTGTCTCTAGAATATGTTGTGTAGGCTGATAATAATAACTGACTGCATAGTTTCAGTGCGCAGAGTAGGAAAGATCGACAGATCTGTGTGTGAATGCTTCGTTAATTCACTCTTTTTCAACCTTTTTTCTTTTTTAATTTTATGCATGAATATCTATGAAAAAAAAATAAACTAACTGAAAAGCGAACGAATAGTAAAGGGAAATAGTAAGTAATCAAAAAGCAACTGGATATCAGTTTCGAGTATTTCTTCTCTTTTTTTCCCATCCTTTCTATGGTCTTTTGGGAATTTAGCTTGATACTGGTGAAGCAGTTAGTACTTTTTTTTATGGCTTTTACGCCTGAGTGAAAAACAAGTGAGTATTTGTATAAGTTGGAGCGAAACAAACAAACTTCCCGCGCTTTCGTTTCAGCATACTTGAATAGGTAGAGGTGGAGGTGGTCAGTTACCATTTTGAATTTCCTGTGGTATCTGATCTTATACTGCTTTGTATTGCTTGTATACAAGAATGTTGTAATCTTATCCGATATTACGTTTAGAAGTTAATTGGGGGATAGTGACTAGCGGTGGAATCCAGGATGAGCATCGTAGAAATTCCCTGAAGATGTTTAGAAGGACGAAGAAAGCTTCGCAATTAAATCAGCCTCCTCAGAAAACACAGGTAATTCAAGATTATCCACTCCAGCCTTCGGAGTTGTCATTCCCAAAAATCTAAACAGACTTACCATTGCTCACTGCTCATGCTAAACTTATGGTGTTTTCAGTTCCATCGATTATTCAATACTTATTAGTTTGTAGTCTAATTCAGAGATTGTTTGCTTTTATATTCACTTTCAAAGCAAAAACGAAGTCAATCTTTAGGCGTGTAGAAGGCAGTATTAACACCAGACACTTCCTACTGTCGATATGTTGATGACACATTTATAGTGTGCAACAATGAAAGTCATGCTTCACACTTACTCGGATTATTCAATGATGCACACAGAAATATTGAGTTTACTATGGAACAGGAAAATGATGGAAAGTTTCACTTCCTCGACATTGCCATGGAACGCCTAGAAGACGGTAGTCTTCTAAAGTCCATTTTATCGAAAGTCTACATGGAAGGGACAATACTTACATTTTAATAGCTTTTGTCCAAATAGCTTTAAACGTGGTGTAGTCAAGACTCTGTACTATAGAGCGAGAAGAATATGCTCTACAGAGAAATTAGAGGAAGAATTCGAGTTTCTTGAAAGGATGTTGAAGAGCAATGGGTACCCTCAAAGGTTCATCAACAAGTATGGAAGATTTAAAGTCAAAAATGTAAAACAAATCACAGTGGGAAAAAGCCAATCTACTTTCAGCTTGATTATAAAGGTGAAAACATTACAGTGTTGATCAACAGAAGGCTGAGTACATCACTAGCTATAGCCTATTCTGCAGCCAAGCTCGTTCCCGTCTATCAAACAACTTGCTCTTTGATGTAATCAAAAATCGATAGATATCCTTCTCATGTGAACTCCAACTGCATATACAAATTTACATGCATCTGCGGGAGCAGTTACATTGGAAGAACAGAAAGAAGGGCATATCTACGATTTTCTGAACATGTACCAAAAAGCTTACGTCTAAAGGGAACAAATTCTTTAAACAGTGCCATCGCCAGGCATCTCCTCGACACGGGTAATGAGGTGGAAATCGAGAAATCCTTCAAAATTATCAATAGACAAAGGAGTTCCATTCTCCTCAAGTTTGCCGAAGCAATCTCTATCAAACGCTTCAAACCAGATTTATGTGTTCATAAAGAAGCAGTTATCAGTCTTTCCTTGCCATGGTAACTGGATGTATTTATTCTCCAATCTGATTACGTAATCTTTGTCTTTAACCTCACCCCTCTTTTTTTAAATCTGTAATATTGCTTGTCTCTTGTTTCTATGACGTGATTTGAACTCAGTATATCGTTACCAAATTTATGAGTTACTCATCATCTTACTCACCTCTCGTCCTTATTACGTAACTCTTTTACCATTGTATGCATACATCTATTTTGTTTAAACTTGAACTGCCTGTGTAAAATCTATATAAGCGCAATTTTCTGAGCACTGTTCACTTATTGTGGAACTTTCTGTCAACTGACAACATGTAAAATTTGGAAGTATGTTAAAACTTTTCTGTACGTAAACCTCACAATTTATTTAGGCTGTAAGCAGCTGATGAGAAGCCTACGAAATAAATGATGGTGTCATATTATTCTGCACAAACCACTGTTGTTCTTGCTTTATTTAAACTTCAGGTGCACATTACATTCTTTTATGCATTATTCAGTAAAACTTATTTCTCTAAATATATTTGATTATCTTTATAAAATTATATTTGTAAAATCTCAGCGAAATTGAAATGATTAATTCCAACGTTTCTTGTGTTCGACAATCTGGTCCGAACTTCTTCAGGGAAATTAATCGAAATTAACATAACAGAGGTTCGGACCAGATTGCCGAACGAAACGTTGGATTTAATCATTTCAATTTCCCTGAGATTTTACAAATATAATTTTTTACAAATGTCTACTTCTCACTCAGTGCTCAATTATTTTGCGACTATCCGGTCAAATCTTGATCACAGTTCATATGAATAATTGATTATCATCAATAGACAGATGTTGGGAATTTTTTCACTGCATGAACATCATCCGTATAAGCGTAAATTAGCACATGTGTAATGGATGCGCATACGTGTGAAGAAACTTCATATTTCAATACACTACAGCATGCAGACATTAGCAGTCGCCCTAGAGGGGGATATGAGAGAGAGAGAGAAAGAAAGAAAGACAATGAACGCGCGCGCGCACAGGAAAAATGTGTGTATTACACTCCGAATATAAGCGTTTCTAAATGATGAAATGAAAATGCTTTCTCATCACATACATATATAGTTTCCCAGACAATAATGACCCTAAGTGATTCTGTGATTGTGTTATGCGTGATAAAATCGGGAAGAGAAAACTCCACTTTCCTCCTCTCTTAAACAATTTATGTTTCAAATGTTTACTTTTATTATTATTATTACTAGTACTACTAATGTTAGTTTTCTCAAAATACAGCGTCATTAGGAAAAAATATTTGGAAGATTTAAGCTTAGTTAGGCTTTTATTACGACTGAGGCATATACACTAATAAATTAGGAAGTGTGCGTGTGTGTGTGTAAACACATGTATATTCAATAGCTGTGACTTAAATTATGCCTAACAATCGTCACTCTACTATTGAATAATTCGTAAATTGGATTAGTTGAGAGAATGACGCTGTCCATTCATTTCTCGGCTTTCGTATTTTGTGCTAAATCCACACGCACACCAGTTTGTCCCAGTGGGATTGGTTGTGACCTCAACAGCTTGTTAGTAAAGTGGGTAGCTGGTACTGTCTGAAGTCACCAAGGGAACAAGGCCTTTAATTTGCATGCATAGCTTACTTACTGATGAGTGCTCACAAGGGTGAAACACATATGTCCAGAAATTGCTTCCAGTCGGCTATTTTTAATATATAGCGAAAATATTTATTCAGACATCTATAAAAAAACAAAATACTTGAGCGAAGAATATCCTTTTCGATAATTTCCTCTTCTGGCTCTACAATTACATATATATGTTTATATACATAGAATATTCTAGAATAGTAGTCAATAACAATATTAGTGTTTTTTAAATAATATCGATTTGTTAAGTAAGATCACAATGGAATTACAGTTCAATAAAGATGCTTAAATCATAATAATAATAAAAGTATAATAGCAAATGCAATATCAAATAAAATTAAGGAAATTTCCACAACAAATTGAGGATCATTAGAACCTAAATGGCCAAGGTAAGGACGATGTTTGAACTAGCTACTTTTAGACACATAAGTTAGGCCTCTTAATGTGGATCCCAACGGCCTCAGCAATATGTATTAGGTGAACTCTTAAGGCGAAGTTAAGATTTGTTGGTATGTGGTAAATGACTTTGAAAGCCGTCTCGTTGACATCAATCTTGTGTTCTGTATCCACAAGATGAGATGGAATAGCGCTATGAATGGACTTTGTTTGTCCCTTACTTAACCACTTTGCAGGATGGTGTTCGGAAATCCGACGATAAACACTCCTAATTGTACGGCCTATGCAACTAACAGGCTCCACAGGAGCAGTCAAATCGGTAGATACACATAGAAGAGGCGAAATTAGGCAGTTTATCTTTTTTACTCCCGAATGTAAAATAGGGGTGGTTTTGAAGACACGTCGTAACATTAAACTACAATTTGCACCAATTTTCGGGTATTCAGTAACGTTATATATATATTTCTGTAAATCAGGTTCAAGTGGTAAGACTACAGAAACCAAACTAGGATGAAGTTTTTTATGACTGGCTTATCAAGCTTGAACAAGATTCTCTAAACGACTTAAAACAAGCAACCAAACTAAAATTTCTTACAGATTTTTTGACAGGGCAGTTGCCTCATTTGATTTGGTGTACATGCAACTGTAATTTAGGCAAAAATCAGCCGTACTAGTGTGTGTGTTAACCCCAGTCGCTTTACTTCTCCGGTTTTCAATCATAACGACTTTATGAATGAGCCTAGATATCAAAAAGACTTTTAAAGATTTCACTTTAGTTGGACGTAGAACATAGTAGAGTTGTGCGATACACATTCATTGGGATTTTCGTTAATTCAGGTCACAAATTTAATGAAGTTCACATTCATGTGTAATTATTAATTGCAAGTGCGGAAATTGAGTAGTGTTCCTTGAACCAGCTTAAGTATCCTCTGCTTATTTGTCTAGCTAGATGTTAGAAATACTGAACAACTAGAAATCGATTTAAATTCACTATCAAATAACGCTGGGTGTACGGATTTTCTTAAAATCATGCTTTAATCTTGATTAAAAATTCTTCTGTGCCCAGAAAATACCTGCTTTTCTTTACAGAAAAGTTTACAGAACCTGGTTTTTTGACACATTCAAATAGTTTGAGAAAAAAAGGAAACTCTACACTGTTAAACATTCAGTCAATAGGTGCAAACCTAGTGAAGTTTTACACCCATTATTATTTTCAAGAGTTGATTGGTTTTGTTTTTACGAGTTGATCACGGACTGATATCA
This sequence comes from Trichobilharzia szidati, assembly GCA_944472155.2. Taxonomy (NCBI): domain Eukaryota; kingdom Metazoa; phylum Platyhelminthes; class Trematoda; order Strigeidida; family Schistosomatidae; genus Trichobilharzia; species Trichobilharzia szidati. Next base: position 163,975,336 of record OX235279.1, read on the forward strand.
GTTAGAGAACCATTGAAAACCACGGAGTACTGGACAGCCAACTGTTTCATCCTAGTTTGGGAATCATCGGCAGTACGCACCCACCGGGGTTCGAATCCAGGACCTTCCGGTTACAAGGCAAGCTAGCTCGTATACCATTCAGCCACTAGGACCCGATTCAGTGGCCAATCCATGAATTCTTACTTGTACCAATTCATGATTTAGCGCGACCACCAACCAATGTCATCGGTGGGGAAATCCATTCTCACTCCCAACTGGATATACCTCACTGGTCACGACTTCCCACTAGAGCTCCATGCAACTTGGTCCGTTAGCAAGTCACTAGAGAGCATCAGATTAATTTTCAAGAGTTGATTTGTAAGGATTAGATTTGTTTTTCGAGTGTGACCACGGAATGATATTAGTGGTTGCTTACTGCCGATGATTCCCAAACTAGGATGAAACAGCAGCTGTCCAGTACTCCCTGGTTTTCAATGGTTCTCTAACTGACATCACTCCTTTGTCAAACTCGAAAAACAAATCTATTATTGGCCAAGTTAAACATTAAGCACCACTAACTACCAATGGGGGGTGCGACCTCACCAATGACCTTGAAAAGCTCACTGAGCAAGTTAGTGGAATCCGGCAGATAATAATGTCATCATCAATAAAATATGCTCATCGAAGTATCAGGTTATTAAATAGGACATCTGGCAAGTTTCAGCTTACGTTTGGGAAAGATTAAGTTACCCTTTAAGCCAAGGACAAGTTAAGGTTAGGTTAACCTAACAAAGGCGACATTGGGGTTGGTTCGAGTTAGATTACAGTTAGTTTAGGGATATTTTCATGTTAGGATTAGGTTCAGGAAAGATTAGGGTTGTTGTTGTTGTTAGGGTTAGAAGACCTAAATTACACTGTTGACATAAAAATAAAACTTGTGCACTATGGTATAGTTTAATTCCATTGTGGGTAAAATTAATTCTGATAAAGTCTCGCAGTTTTATACATTGGTAATATTTACTGATGACGTTTCGAGCACAATCTATTGATCAGTAAATATTGCTGCATAACAATATGAAACTTTATTAAAATAAATTTTACCCACAATGGAATTATACTCTGTTGATACACAAACTTAAAACTGAGAACTATTTTTATCCCATGTGAGAGGAAGCCATCCTCTGTAACAATTTTATACAGTTTTTATGCAATTTTTTCATAAGTATATATGTATTCCATACACAAAAGTGCCTCCTTCACGTGATTGGTGCTTTCGAGGCCATTCGCCGATTGGTAGTTAGTGGTGCTTAAAGTTTAACTTTACCCTATTATTAATTCCCTGGGTTCCGAGCGGAAGATAGGGCTTCTATTCTCTGCCATCCTCTTCATCTGGGTCCACTATTGCACATGATCCCAGATCTCCTCCTCCCACGATCTCCTCCATGTCACGACATACATCTAATTAATCAAATTTCTAGTGTGAAATTTAATCCATTCCCATGTTCATTTACACTAAAATACTTGAAGTGATAAAAAAGTAAATTCCGTTTCTCTTTCACTAGGTTTATAATACAATAACACTTCTACTAACTGACCAAGAGAAAAACAGTTGATGAACACTAACCGAACCTGTTTATATTAACAAAATGATTTCTCTCTCCTTCTGTCTACCATCTGTCTCATTTCCGCTTTATTTTCGACTCACCTCCAAAATAACACACTAACACACCTTACTTATGCATGCATGCGAGTAATTCAACACAAAGAAATTCTAATAGAATTTTTGCTACACGCTGAGAAGTGACCTGTTCTTATTAATGTCTTAAAGACACAGGTAATCCCCTATAGGCGCGCACACGTATATGTTGTTATTTTTCAAGAGTTCTCATACACACGGTGGTGGTAAATAAATGAAATGTGACAAAATGTATGCTTATTGTTAATGTTATTGTTGCAATTATCACTAATTCCAGTTGTCTGTATATGTTTATATATATAAATATGAAGCGTGTACCTGAATGCATAGGCATAACGATATGCACAGATATGCTTGCGTACACATGTGTTAATAATTTAATTACAAGGCCATTATTACAAGCATAACACCTTTGTCTGTCTGAAAATTAAAATGATAAAGCTTAACTAAGAGATGAACTCTCTTATAACAAGTGGCTTTAGTACTAGTGTTACCAGTGGCAGTGGTTTCGAGATTACCAGAAGTTCTGTTACTACAGTATTATTATTTATAGTAATAAGGGGAAATTAGATTTAACTCACAACCAACTTTAGTAGTGACGAAACACAAACAAATTCCATTTTATCAAGTGTTGGTTTGTGGGGTGGGGTGAGGTGGGGATTTGATAGGTACAGGTTTGACTTTGAGTTGGTTAGAGAACCATTGGAAAACATAGGAGTACTGGCTGAGTGGTCTACGAGCTCACCTTGTAACCGGAAAGTTGTAGGTTCGAACCTCAGTGGATGCATTCCGCTGAAGAGTCATAAACCAGGACGAAAGGGCTCTCCGGTACTCCCAGAAATTCCAGTTCATTCATTCTACACGACATGTATGAAGCGAGTAGGGGCTGTGTAGTGTACACTGTCGTATTATCTCACTAATCAAGGAGACACTATTTACTGGCTTGTACTTTTAATTGTACTTAGGGTTCTTGCTCCGTGTAAAACATAAGATTTGTCGTATTTTTTTATTCAGCTGCTCTTAGTTGTTTCACTAACTCAAAACCTCAGGAAAGTTAAAAAAACGTTTTGTCAACTGTTTAGGTGGAAAAGCTTAAAAAAACAGAATGACAACATGATGGTTTAAAAATCAGCGTGAAAAATGTGTCAGTTTCTTCTGGAAATACTTCCTTCTCAAGCAGTCTTAGTCATCAAGTGATATCCTGTTGTTCGCATGTGAAATTACTTCTTTCCAAGCGAAATGAATAGCAGCCATCTCTAGATTGGGTAGCTGACTAATGATAAGTGATTAGGGGTATCATTCTATAGTGAATAGAGAGGGACCGGTGTATGTCGTACATTATTTAATTAAACCATAATGTTTGGCGATAACTTCGATGTGTGTATACTGATTCCGTACATATTTAGAAACTAAGCACGTTATTTGTTTCTTTAGGCTAATTTGCACTTTCCGTTGATCGATTACGTTGGATAGAGACGCATAGTCTCTGCTGACATACTGGCTCTTATTACGAACGTCCCGATGATGTCTGAGGATTAACGTGAAGTTATTTTGGTTAGTGGTGACTAGCGGTGGAACGCAGGATGCATATTTCGTCCTATTTGAGACCCGAATTTCAGCTGGATGTACTTGCAGTCCACTGTGTGCGATGACGTTCTCATTGAGACTCTAGTCCGGTACCCTTCAGTTCAAAAACCAAAGCGTCATCCACTAGACAGCATGGACAGCGAGAGCTATATCGTGTCATCGAAGCGTCCGTACTAGGCGCCGACATGTTGATAGAGACCAAACATTTCGGTCGGAAAAAGCCAATCAACGTGGAGAACAAAAACTAAAAAAACAAAATAATAACTTATCCTCATTGCACAAGAAGTGGTCGTCGTAGCCCAAGTGGTCTAAGTTAATGCTCTGGTGTTTGGAACGACAGGTCCAGGGTTCGAGTCCTAACGAAAAAGTCACTTACTTGGGATGTAGGTACATCCAGTTAATCAGTAGAAATGCATTCTGGATTCTACCGGTAGTCACTATCAAACCAAAATAAGCATGTTATTTCCAGGAGACACGTAATTAGGATTACAACAAGGAAGCCATACGGTTGTTTGATGTATAATAACTGTTTCTCTACCAACTGACAGAGCAGACTCTGTAAGTATGGGTAAGATCTAAGAAAATATCCATTGTCCTTTTGGAAAACCACGTTAAAACGGAGATTGCCTAGGTCGTAATTAGATGATTTGTCTTGATTTCCTGTAAGTATCATCAGTTATATGATGACTCAGCTATTTTTGTTCTAATACTCAGTTAAGTTTTAGCACTAGTCGAATTATTTTCTCACCCATCGCGTTTGAAAGATTCCCGTAGCCAACATAACAGTGCATTCTATTTGATATGAGACACTAACAAAGATGTTTAATCTTAGGTATATTTAAGTAAAGACAGTAAACTCGATAAGTTTGTTGTTTGAACATATACCTCAAAACTAATAGCAACAACCTGACAATCAGAGGGTATAGGATTTCATCATGAGCTGACATCAGTTAGAGAACCATTGGAAAACCACCTGGGAGTACTGGACAGCTGTTTCGTCCTAGTGCTCCGGACTCTTCATCAGTACGCACCCACCCCACTGGGGTTCGAACCCAGGACATACTGGTTACAAGGCTAGTGAGCTCGTAGACCATTAAGCCCCCGGGACGCGATCCAATGGCCCATGAATTCTAACTTCTGTCAATTCACGGCATAGCGCGACCGCTAGCCAGTGTCTTCGGCGAGTATTTTTCCTCACACTCGACCTGCTGTATCCTACTGGTCATGACTTCCCACCAGAACCCAGGTAACTACCTAACTACCTGAATAGGGCCAGTCGCTAGTGAGCATCTCATTGATATTCAAGTATTGGTTTGTAGGGATGGTTTGTAAGATGATGAAATCCTGTAACCAATCAATCAAATCCCTACAAACCAATACCTGAAAATCAGAGAGTACTTAGTCTGTCACTTTCTGTTGTTTTAATAAAATATTCGTTAAGTATTATATCAAGCATCAATCACCATCAAGGGAAGAAATTTGAAAGATATCACTTCCTTCAGTTATCTGGCTGGGCAGCACTGTTTTTATTACAGACATGCCGAACGGATGAGGATGTCGAAACCAGAATCGGAAAGGTGTGGCAGACCTTCACCACTCTGTTGCTTGTTTTAAACTCTGAAATCAGTTTGGAAATCTTCTGAAGTCTACAGTGTAAAGAACAAACTTAGAATTTTCAACTCCAGCGTTAAGTCAGTCAGTCAGTTCTTCAATATGGGTCAGAAACTTGTCAGGCGCGTCACGAAAAGCATTTCCAAAGGCGTTCAGTCTTTTATCAAGAACTGTCTTCAATTACTTCATTCTGAAGATCAGATGGTCGATCGGCCGGACAGTAAGAGTTAGTTACAAGGAACTCTGGGAATCAACCTAGAACCGAGAACCTATTAGCCAACAAAATAATGAAGATGGATCGGACACATACTGAGGAGACCGTCGAATGAGATCGCACGCCAGGCCACCTCTTGAGTGGAGTCCAAATTGGAAAATGACTAGTTGGGCATGTGTCTGAGGGTGATATCAAGGGGATTGTGTGAGGAGGAAATGAAACCTTATGGGAAACCATGGGGCCAACTGAAGAGGACTTCAGCGAACAGGGTAAAATGGAGATGTACTGCGGAAGCCCTATGTTCCACTCGGAACTCAAATGAATGATAATAATAATAATGTCAAGATTCGCCTTATCTCAACTTTAGAAACCTAATCTGTGACGTTAAATATAAACAGCGAAATCTGTGGATATATCGCTTCTTGTTATCTAACTAATTGTGAAATGACCACTGTTTATTTTAATTTTATTATGTATTATTTTGAATATTCATTGAAATGTGCAATTGTCCTTTTTGTCTTGATTCCGCACAGATCATCAAACCTTACTAAGTCCAGTTGTTCAATTTGGACCAGTGGATTTGCATTTTTTGAAACCCATACTTTTATCATTTCCTCATTGTGCAGCATTGAATCAAAGCAGTTGGCTTATACGTGTTTTAGCATTAGGCCCACATTCTACTCGTTCATCTAACAATTTGAATGCATCGAATACAAATGGCTATAAATCAACTTACAATGGATTATCATCAAATCTTGACAATTTCACTTGGCAGGTAAGAGCTTCCTTAGCATAACAATTATTCCTTTGATAAAGATTCATTTTAAGATGGCGCCTTATATCCGCAGGAGACACAGATTACTGAATCTTCTCAAACTGTCAAGTATTTGGATTTTGTAGGGATTTCATCATGAGCTGGTATCAGTTAGAGAACCATTGGAAAACCACCTGGGAGTACTGCGCAGCTGTTCACGTTGTCCTAGTTCGGGACTGACTCTTCAGCAGCACGCACCCACAGAGGCTCGAACCCAGGACCTTCTGGTTACAAGGCAAGCTCGTAGATCAATCAACCACTGGGACCCGATCCAGTAGTTTTCCAATGGTTCTCTAACTGATACCAGCTCATGATGACATCCTCCAACTTCTCAAACTGTATTTCACCAATAAAATTGACATTATGACTTCTATGATTGGACACTAGCAACTAGTATGATATGTCTAGTTCTTTCTTCGGTGCAGACTGAATTCTATCAGTCAGGTTTGCAGTGTGACCACCATTCTACGTAGCGTGCCACCATGGTGCACATTGATTTGATGATATTAGATGTTTTGAGGCAATCGACAGGAGGCCTTCGACATAGGTTTCGTGCTAGTTGGCACTCACCGGTCAGCAAGGCGTATCTGCAGCAATATCTTGCAGGAAGTATCCACTACAGTCCTACAGGAGGTCAGTCGCGAAACCGAACAGCTCAGTGGTAACGTCTCTGACTGCAGCACTCGGTGACGCGGGTTCGAATCTCAGAAGGGACATGAGTTCCTTCAAGGTTGCAGCTACGCCTTGCTGACTGGTGAGTGCCAACTAGCACGAAACCTAGGTCCAAGGCTTCCTGTCGATTGCCTCCAACCATCTAATATCATCAATTTATGACTTCTAGCTTCTTTACTCATAGTCTTTAACACAGAATTAGGGGTTATTCAACTGTATTGTGAAGCCAAGTTAGGAATGGACCGACCGAAACCAACATATTGTGATCTGAACGCTGGAAACCGATCATTGCCTACTTCTATATTGCAAACCGAAACTTCCTGAGTTAAATACAGCCCGAAAATGTCCTGATGTGACAGCAAAAATAAACAGTTGTTTGCAACAAAGTCTGTGGTCCTATTAAACAACAATAAAAAATAAATCAAAAGGCGAAATTACCTCAACAATGCCGTTAGGTATTTATACAGATTGAATAATTTACTGAGCTCCATAACAAAATTAGTCAGCCAAAATATTTACCTTGAGAAGTACTTCAGAGAATCAAGAAGAATATTCGCAGAAAGTTGGGATCAACACTGTGTCAGTAAGAATCATAGACAGTCCAAAACTGCCGTACTCATGTTGTCACTCAATAGTACACCATGACAAGTGAAAAATTCCTATTAGGTGTTCTCATTATTTTAAATAAAACGATGAAAACAATTTGGTTTCTTTCTCAAGACGATATGATCATAATCTCATTCTATAAGATCACTATTAGGATTTTCAAATTCAAAGTTCGCTTCTATCATCACTCATTAACAGTGATGATAGTAATAATAACTGTTGAGGATTCGTCACGAACAACACTTGTAATTATGAAGTACCAAGTTTGATCGCGGAAAGAAATCAGTTGGAGAACTGTTACAAACTAGGAGGTACTGGACAGTTGTTTCGTCCTATTCCGCGGCTCTTCAACAGTCCACAGTCATGATCCTACTCAGGATCGGACCTAGGACCTTTGGCTCAAGCGGAGAGCTTACTGACCATTCAGCCAGTAGGTGTGTTCACAGGTGCTTACTGCTAAAGAGTCCCGAACTAGGACGAAAGTGCTGTCAGTACTCCCTGGTTGTAAACTATAAAATTATGAAGTTGTTGGTCTGATTCATTGATTACGTAGTTGCTGTAAATCTCTAAAGGTTAAGATCACATACAGAAAAGCGAAGCTTAAATCCTAATCAAGACATTATGATTCTTATTTTAATAGTCCTCTCTGTCATCATTTAATTTGTCCCTGTCTACAAAAGACACACTTAGGTGAAACGCTAACTCTCTGCTATCACAGGTAGCTACCTATGCATAAGTGATATCTTTGACAAGTGTTCACAGTTTAATTTGTGACATTGTGAGTGAAGGGGAAATGCTGTTAGCTTCTGTTTATCATCTTTGAATCATTATTTGTGCATCAACAAACAAACAAACTGCAAAAAAAGGAGTAATTAATTTATCAGAATGACTATGTTTCTTCTAAATTATTCATCACAGCTAGTAGTCAGTCTTTAATCAGATTAGTAGTAGTATTAGTAGTAGTAGTTTAACTGTGAACAAGTAAAAACGACATTTCCATCAGAAAAGAAAAGAGAAGAGAATTAATTCTCTCTGATGAAATGCATAGAGCCCCTGCATATTATTATTGCTACCGTCTCTACTACATACTGATAGTAATCCACTGGCATCATATGACGTATTTTCTTCTTTTGTTCTACACATCTAACATACTACTACAATGACATTTATGCTTCACTACCACCCTGATGAAAGGCAGGGTGGTGAGCCAAAATTACACCATAGTCTCTTAGTCTTTGTCTCACATACTCTCTCTCTCTCCACCTCCCCCTGCTCCTGTTATTTTATCTCTCCCTGTAAATGTCTATCTACATCATGGAAATGATGTAGAAGCAAAGAAAAATGAAAAAGAAAAGAAAACTACATTGACAAATACAAACAACTGACAGTCTAATCATTTATTCATTCTAACAGAATAATATAATAATAATCACAATAATATGTAGAAGTAACTTGATCTGTTCTTGACAGGAGAGATGCCGGTGACAACAACATGAAGAAATATCATCTCAATAACACAAATAACAACACTTAGTACACTAGTCAGTCATACGTGTATGCTCAGAAGTAATTAATATACACACGCACAAGTGGAGTCGCATGTTGTCGTTCTCTCTCTCTGCTTAATATCTTGTTTCAGTACTACTTGCCTAATTGGCAGCTAGCTGTACAGCCGATTAATTCAGTATTCTTATTGACTTTCTCACCTGACTATAGTAATAGAATCCTTCGAAGTGAGGACAGGAGTAAGACAAGGCTGGCTGGCTGCCTACTATCGCCAATGATTTTCCTGATTGCAGTAGATTGGATAATGCGACAAACAGTGGTGGGCAATGAGGAAACAGGCATAAAATGGACTCACACGAAAAAAGAACTTGGAGGATCTGGACTTCGCCGATGATATATGTCTGATTTTCCACAAACTGGAAGATATGCAAGCGAAAAGCAACAAGTTGGCAGAAGAAGCATCAAAGATAGGACTTCCTTCAGGTGAACACAGAGAAAACAGAGGTGATGAAGATTCCTGGGCAACACCACCAACAGCAACAACAACAACAATCAGCATAAATGGAAGGAACCTGAAAGAAACAACCTCTTTTACCTACCTAGCTACCTGGAAAGCATCGTTTCAACTACAGGTGGACGGAACTGACGAGGATATCAAAGCAAGAATCAGAAAATCAAGACAAGCTTTCATTACTCTCAAGCCTGTGTGGAGGTCAACAGCACTCAGCATCAAAAATAAGATCCGGATTTTCAACTCCAATGTGAAGTCAGTCAGTGCTACTCAACATACGGATCAGAGACTTGGCCAGCGCGTCATAAAGAGCATCTCAAACAAACTACAGACCTTCATCAACAGTTGTCTTCGCTCAATACTCAAGATCAGATGGCCGGCCAGAAAAGATCAGCAATAGTGAGGGATCTCTGGGAGCGAACCAACCAAGAACCGATTGTGCAACAAATAGGCAGGAAGAAATGGAGATGGATTGGCCATACTCTGAGGAAACCATCAAGTGACATCACTAGACAAGCCATTGCTCGAGTGGAACCCGAAAGGGAAGCGGCGAGTTTGTCGTCAGTGCGAGAGTGGTGACTTGGAGGAGGTCATGTGAAGAGGAGATGAAAACGTGTGGGCAGACTTGGAGCCAGGTGAAGACTCTAGCAGAGAACCGAACGCAATGGAGACGCACGGCTGAAGCCCTATGTTCCTCTAGGAATTAAAGGAAACAATAATAATAATAATAGATTCGCTAAATTTAAGTAATCTACTTGTGTTGTATACTCTTGCTGCTTAGCTGAGTACACTTTTCCCCGCTCCCCCTCCCCCACACAAAACACAGTGACTGTTCTGTCGTGCAAATTATCTGAATGAATTTCAAACAATTATCCTCCTCCATGGTGGTTTTATTTTAAATTTCATTTTATCTGTTACTTCTAGGAGGTGGGTATCATCGGTTATGAGTCGAACAGCAGTAATCTAATGTGTCATCTTGACTTTAATATGGCACACTTAATGACGGATGTTGCACAACGCTACTGTTTAGTCGGTGAAACACAAAAATTCCTCGGCGCCAACCGGTTTCCATTCAGTCATATTCACAACAAAAGTTCTAGTCATACAGAATTTCATGATTCATCTAATGGTTTACAGAGAATGAAAATTACTAACAGTACAAATAATAATAGTAATAATAATAACAATGTTATGACAGATAGTTCTCAGGACAGTGGATTCTTATCTGATTTACAACCAGCGACGAAAATGTTGAAGCTTGCTGCATTTGCTGGACCTTTAACACCAACAATCGATTATAATATAAGAGTTTATGTTCTGGCTGATACTAAAGATGCTCTAGAGCATGTATTAAGCGTAGAAAGAAGACTGGAAGGCAAGTTACTGGACAATCCAAAGTCTTTACTATTCAAGGATAACGGTGGAGGACTGTGCTTTTATATTGAAGATATTTCTAATGGATGGAGAAGTCGACTACAGACAAAATCGCAGGTATGTGTGTATTTTTACATAATATTTTATGAATAATTCTGCCTATTGACATTTTTATTATTATTTTTTATTCCTTCAAGTTCCCACTGGAACAAAAGGCTTCTAGATTACAGTGTTTACCCTTTACGGGATGGGGTTGCTAGCTTCATGCCCAACCTTCCCATTTACCAGTCTTATTAATGGCTTAACTAGGTAAAAGAGTGCGCTGGCTGGAGATCGAACCCCAGACCACGTGCATTGTTGGCGAACATTCTGACGCAGTGCCACCGACGCACACTGATACACAGTGATTACTTGTATTTAACTAAATCTAAGCTTCTGCTAATAACCAACAATATAAATTTTCTGTTTTTCAGTATCTAAACTCTTAAAATTCATATGAAAGTCAGTAGTACTATTAATTTCCTACGCCATATAAAGCAAATCTTCGCGAATGTATTAATCAATAAATAAGTCGTTTATCAAGAAGTGTGCCAGTTCAAAATTCACGAAACTGATCTAATCAAACCAATTTGAACTTTATCCCCAGTAGATACAGATCTCTCATTCATTTTCACACGAACTCTACAGCCTAGTTTATACTAGCGAATAGTTTAGGGAGTGATCTTAAGAAACTCTTATAAATAAGAGAGAGTATGATTGCTAGAGCACAAACTCAAACTCACGTAGCCGTGTAAGGGCTTATGGGGAATTGTCATCTGAATTGATAACAACCAGTGGTGTCCGTCAAGGATGTCCACTTTCCCCATTTCTGTTTAACTTCATCATAGATATGCTAATGGAAGTATCCTTAACTGAACTTAACGACTTAGGAATCGACTTGTTACCAGGGAATAGTCTTATGGACTTAGAATATGCAGATGACATAGTCCTGTTAGGGGAGGATGCTGACAAAATGCAGAGTCTTCTGAACACCTTGAGCAGCAATCTTCGTATGTTTGACATGCGATTCGCCCCTGTAAAATGTAAGATGCTGCTACAGGACTGGACTACGTCAACTCCTAGCTTAGTGATAGGGAGTGAAGTGATAGAACATGTTGACCACTTCACCTATTTGGGAAGTTGTATCAGCACCAACGGATTGATTGGTGACGAAATCTCAGCACGGATCCAAAAAGCTCGAGCTGCTTTCGCTAACTTACACCATCTCTGGCGTAGGCGTGACATCCGGCTATCAACCAAGGGACGTGTGTACTGCTCAGCAGTTCGCTCCGTCCTTCTCTATGGCTCTGAAACATGACCAATACGAGTTGAAGACATGAAAAGGTTGACTGTTTTTGATCATAGATGTCTACGATCTCTTTCTCACGTTAGGTGGTATAATAAGGTAAGTAATGTTGACGTTAGGCGTAGAGTGTTGGGCAAAGAGGGAAAATCAATCGAAGAGGCTATAAAGTTACATAGATTGAGATGGCTAGGTCACGTGCTGCGCATGCCTAACCATCGCCTCCCCCGACGGGCATTACTAGCTGATATAGGTACAGGTTGGAAAAGAGTAAGTGGTGGCCAAACAAAAACATGGCATCAATCCATGAAATCCTTGACAGTTAAACTGAGTCAGGTAGGGAGATGCAGACTTCCGGGTTGGGGCCCGCCCTCGGGACTCTAAGAATCAATGGCTGGAGACAATAGGTGACATGGCTCAAAATCGTTGTCAATGGCTTACGCAGATGTATTCAGTCTCTGTAATCTTTCATATTCCTTTCTACCATTACTCATTCTGTTTCACTCTTATACTTGTCAAAACTCTATTGATTCTCTTCACTCATCTTCTTGTCTACCTTTGTGTGCTATTTGGAACGTGGCAACTCGAAGTGCTGCACTTCGGTGCCAAGTTCTATGTTGATTCCAGACAGAGACAGACAGAGAGCACAAATGAAATCGATATAAGTTAGAAAATATTGACCAATGGGTAGATCTGTTCAAAGGCTTCAGTTATCAAGAAAGCGTCCTTCCTATATTCTATGATTCTCATTTATTTTCTACTGAAATTGATTCAACTCCTTGCATCACATGTCGCATCAACAAGATGTTTGAAACAAAGCAGGTATTTTCGTTATGCACTGCTGGTCACACTTACTAAACCGAGAGCATAATTAACTTTGAACCGCTTTTATAGTACAAATTTTATTTACATTTAACCAGCTAACATATATGTAGTATGAAGAATGCGGGTATCCAGACTACCTCTGAACTATCTATCATCTCTGTATCCTAAAACACGAAACACAATGTCTCTCCTCTCATTATTCTTTAGTCTGCATTTAAAATGCCTTTGAAATGCTGCACTTAAGGTGAGCGTTCACGGGATAAGTAACACAAAGAGAAAGTGTAATTCACTAGTGTTTTTAACTCGACTTTGATGACTGTACTGCATTTATAATATCTTAGCTACGGTTTAATTGTTTCGCTTTGTTAGTAGACATCAATTATATATTATCGAAAGTAGAACGCATATACATATATATAAACGGAAACATCACAAAGAATAAACGAACTGATAATTGTTAGTTTCAAACAGTTTCTAGAGTTGACTGACTGACTATCTGACTGACTGGTTGATTGGCTGACTGACTGACTGACTGACTGATAAGATAATTGACTGAGTCACACAAACAATAACACTATGCATTCGTATGAAGGACACTATTATTAGAATACAGTTCTGAGTGATGATTTATACTCATGATAAAAACGTAATTGGTAATATTTACTATAATATTTATTATAAAGTCATTTAATGAGATGTATACATTCGTTCTGTCCTAATGTACTTTTCGATATATATATATATATATAAACAGGGGTGTATATCCGTTGTAGATAATCTGCCTGACCATTATAGCCAAGTTATAAATATCTTTTATCTTTATATAGTTATTAGAATAACAATAATACTAATTATTATTGTTATTATTATTATTTTGGAATACAACGAAGTAATTTAGCATTGAAGCCTTTCTGTCAAGATAATCATCTGTGTTTATTTGTCTAGCCTACGCATGTGACACTGACAGCTCCACTGCAAATGTGTCATTTTATTTTGAGTTGATCATTACCATTGTTTGAAGTATTCTATTCATTCTATGCTGCGTATCCTGACTCATACATAAATGGTGATGATTTTAGCAACAGGTGTATGTGTATGGCTTCATTTTGCGTGCTGATGCACAGATAACAAGTAATTGTTCCCATTTTATTATATGATGATGGTATTAGTGACAATTAAGAGAATAATAATAATAAATAATTATAAGAGCCATAACAACGTGATATTCCCGATGAGTCATAGCATAAACTTTCTCCGTTTGCAGTTTGTAATAGTCCTTTATTTACCAGCAGGACTGTGAACACTAATTTAGGCTGAGAACAATTTCACTGCAGTCATCATCACACGCAATGCTTAGCAGTTGCATGCGGGAATGTCAATTAGCCATCGGTTTATCATCACCCAGCTTGATCTTTTTTCCCGTTCTCAACGATCCTCTTAAAATGGACCCAAGATTGCTCATAGTCTATCTTCTCCTCCTCATACGACCTCTTCTATGTCACACTCGGACCAAGAATTGTCGTGTCCCAATCGGGTGTCATTCGATGGTCTCCTCAGAGTGCGTTCGATCCATCTCCAGTTTCATCTGCAGATATGTTGAGTAATAGGTTCTCAGTTGGTTCATTCACAGAGTTTCTTGTAGGTAGTTCTTTCTGACCGGCCGGCCGGCCAGCTGATCTTCAGTATGGAGTAAGACTGAACTATTGATATAAGTATAAAACTTGGGCACTGTGGTAGAGCATAACTCCATTATGGATAAGATTTTATTTTGATAAAATCACACAGTGTTGTACAGTATTATTAAGTGATAATAATAATATCATAATAATATGAAATATTACTGTACAACACTGTGTGTGATTTATCAAAATAAAATCTTATCCATAATGGAGTAAGACTGATTCCCTGTGGGAATGCTTTTCGTGACGCGCCCGACAAGTTTCTGACCCATATACAAGAACTGACTGACTACTGACTTAACGCTGGAGTTGAAAATTCTATGCTTGTAACTTCAGTATGGATTAGATTTTATTTTGATAAATCACACAGTGTTATACAGTAATATTAACTGATGACCACGTTCCAAACACAAACTATTGCCACTCGTAATCATATCAAGGCACTACTCACACAACCTTTTTACTTCATTTATATACATGTGTGGAATTGACTAGATATTTAAATAAAAATCAATATGGGATAATGTACATTCAGAAATAATAATCATATGAGTGTTATTGATCAAATACAATCAGATGGGAAATAAGAATCCTGGTTCATTGAGTCTACAACCAACACATGCTCAACAGAAATGACTCAATGCAAATACCAGAGATATGTATGGAAGATATTATTACCACCAGTCAGTCAAATCAGAAGAGGATAATAAATAATCTCAGAATTCTATTTCAATTCACGTACATCACAACATTCTAACAAGTTACTTATTATGAGTATAAAAACACTTGTCCTATGTTTTCCCATCTGATTGTATTTGATCAATAACACTCATATTGATTTTTATTCAAATATCTAGTCAATTCCACATATGTATATTAATGAAGGAAAAAAGTTGTGTGAGTGAGTAACTTGATGTGATTATGAGTGGCAATAATTTGTGCTCGAAACGTGGTCATCAGTTAATATTACTGTATAACACCAGTGTGTGATTTATCAAAATAAAATCTTATCTATAATGGAGTTACGCTCTACCACAGTGCTCAAGTTTTATACTTATATCAATAATCCTATGTTTGTTCTTTATGCTGGCTGAGTTCAGAAGATTTCCAAACTGATTTCAGAGTGGTGAAGGTCTGCCTCATCTTTCTGATTCTTTTTTTTGACTTGGCAATCCGTGGGGCGTTTCTCTAGTTGAAACGATGCTGCTGCCTAGTCAGATATGTGCAGGAAGTAACCTCTTTCAAATTTCTTCTATTGATATTGATTGGTGCTCCTTCTTCTTTGTTTTTGGTTATCTTTATCATCCCCATCTTCCCTATGTTTACTTGAATTTCTATCTTTGTGGCTTCTTCAGCTAGTCAGTTGGTTTTCGCCTGCAAGTCTTCGAGTTTGCGTGAAATGAAAAATAAATCATCTGTGGAGTCCAGATCTTCCGGAGACTTCTTAACGGTCCTTCTGCGTATTCCTGACTCCTCGCTTCCCACAGTCTGACGCATAATCCAGTCCACCACATTTAACAATATCATCGGTGATAATAGGCAACCAGCTTGTCTTAATCCAGTATTCACTTTCAAAGCCTTTGCTGAGTTTTGCATTTTGAATCACCTGGCACGTGGCACTGTCATATAGCCAGCTGGTGAATGAAGTTGATAAAGATTCGGGGCACTTTGTAGTATTGAAGTAGTTTCAAAATTACTTTGAGGTCAACTCTTACCAGTACACATAGTTATTAGTATTCCGCAGGATTCTGACTAGAATATTGGGCTTCACCAGTATATCTTCATTTCACTATGTCCGTAGCAGTCCTTTTTTAGCTAACTCCAAGATTGCCCATAGTCTGTCATTTCCTCCCCACACGATCTCCTCCATGTTACCACTGGACATCCGACTCGTTGTCGAAGTCTGACCAATATATAAATTAACGAACACTGGTGATGTAAATATATAAGTAATCTAACAGGACTTACTTTTTGCCATAGAATAATAGGAGGTCAATCGCGAGCCTGAATAACTCAGTGGTAACGTCTCTGACTCACTGCAGCACTGCACCGGGTGACGCGGGTTCGAATCTCAGAAGGCATATGAGTTCCTTCAAGGTTGCAGATACGCCTCGCTGATCGGTGACTGTCAACTAGCACGAAACCTAGGTCAAGCAAGGCTTCCTGTGGCCGATTGACTCCAACCATCTAATACCAATGATTGGTTTTCTTTAGCTTGAATGAAATAACAGGAGTGAGGAGTTTTGGGATTTCAAACTTGTTTTTAACAGAAAAAGAAAAGAACTGTGAAGTGTATGCTAATGCTGACTATAAGCTGGAATATTTATGATTTAGCTTGCGTCGGTAGCACAGCGATTAGGACGCTCGCCAACCATGCACATGGTCCGGGGTTCGATCCCTGGCCGACTCACTCCTTTACCTCGCCAACCCAGAAATAAAAGCTGGTAAAGAGGAAAGGTTGAGCATGAGGCTAGCAACCCCATCCTTGGAAAATAAACTCTGCCACAGAAACTTTCAAGCCTCTAGCTTGAAGCCCTATGAAGGAATAAAAAAAATCTATCTAATTTTAACATATCTATGTTACATATTAAGTCAAAATATTCGAACTTTACGTTAACAAGAATTTCCTTCCATCTTAGTAATTTTATCGCATACAGCCTATTTTCCAACTATTAAAGTTCCTTTTATATTTGTCTTTCATTGATGCAGGAGATACCCTTCCGACATATCTGGAATGGTACACAGATGTCAACACTACACTGTGCATTTTCATTGGAACATTTGGATCCACGTCAGGCAACAGTTTCTTGTAAAATTATTGTTTATCAAGAAAATGCACAGTTACAAGGACAAATATTGGAAATTTCAAGTCAAAAATTCGAGGTAAACAAGCACAATTCATCTTTTTTTTAACATTATAATGAATGACAATGGAGTGATGTTATCAAAATATGTCGGATAATAAATAATAGCGAACTAGAATGTCTTTTTTTTCCCGAAACATTTACTTCCGGTTAATGAAAAGATAAATTACACTAGATAGAAAGAAGATCAATAAAAGAATGGGAAAATTTCATCTTAGGCGAACATACAAGTGAGGAGACTTGGTTCAGAAAATTGAACAACAATATATTTTCGAATTCACTTATCGTTGCATACTTTGATAGTCAGATGTTTCAGGTAATTAACAGGTGTTTAGGACATTATATGTCACTAATCCATAGTATGTTCTACAGGCCTTATTATTTCATATTCATTTGGGTTCTGACATGAATGCACAGCATCAACAGGACATCTCCATTCCATCCCGTTCTCTGCAGTCCTGTTTAGTTGGCTCCACGACTGCCCATAAGCTGTTATTTCCTCCTCACACAACCTCGTCTAGGTCACCGTCCAATCCATGTCAGACTTGTCGTCCAAGCTCCATTTGAGCAAAGCCAGGCATAGGATATAACCTTACGGTCCCTTCATCAGCATATGTCCGATTCAGCACGAGAATATATAAAGTTTTCATTGAGGAACAAAAACTACATTCCGTAACTTGCCATACACATGGCCTTCATGTGTAACATTTCTCAGAATTGAATTCCAGCTTTTCAACCTCTGACATTTAACAAAGAACATGAATCGACTGCACTGTAACTTTTGAATTTATGGTAGTATATTCAAAATTGCAACAAAGTAGATAAAAGCAGATTTCTACTCTGATTTACGATTCTGATGTATTTTTTTTCCTTCAAAATATAAAAAACTCCACAGAATCTGAATTTCTCTCAACTGAAATATGGACAGTCAAGAACAATGTTTTCCAATTCTGAAGATGGCAATTCAGAAGCTCACTACTCACCGATTTCGTACAGGTAAGCGTCCAAATAAACTATTTTTTAAAATTTATTTGTTTATTTTTCTTCTCGGGCGAACTCGTCTTCAGTTTTTTTTGTATGTAGCGGGGTGCATACAATACAAACATGAATCCTGTCTGTCAGTAAACTTACTGATACAGTATATATATAGTCATTGGTGTTTCGACACGGGCAGGTTAACAGGAACCTGAGTTGTGATGGGGATCCAAAGTAGTCATCTATGTGATGCCAACTGGCTAAGTAAGCTGCAAAACACAAATAGTAATCATGCCTGATTGCTTTATGTGCGCACTCATGAGAAACACAAACATTTTACGTATCTACTCTCGATATGGTATTCTTTTATTAATCTGAAGTTTAGTTGAGTTTCTGGAAGCACAGACTATGCTCATTAAAGGGATAAATGCGTTTAACTGTCACTTTTTTTAATATTCAGCTAATTTACGTGATGAAAGCTAAAGCGAAGTAAGCATGGACTAATTTCATTAGATGTTTAGTCGGTCGTTAGTAATTGAGGAAACTGATATACACTCACTGATTGATGAAAAGAAGTTCTGCGGACGGTTTAAGCTTTTACATTCTAATAAAGAACAGCATTTCTATTTCTGACAGTACCAGCAGTATATATACTGCCTTTATTATAATAATATTAATGTTCTCCTGGGTTCCGAGTGGAAAATAGGGCTTCAGCAACACGTTGTTATCTGTAGTCCTCTGTAGCTGACTCCACGACTACTAACGATCTCTCATCTCCTCCATATCACTTTCGGACCCACTCCAAGCCAGTGGTTTCCATTTTGGGTTGCACTCGAGGACCTGCCTGACACGTGATGTCACTCAACGGTCTCCTCAGTGTGTGTGTGTGTGTCCAGTCCATCTCCATTTCCATCAGCATGTTTTATTTTGACAATAGTTTCTTACGTGATGGTTCGTTACCAGAAGTCCCTGTTGCTTATACTTTCTGAATATATGATCTTCAGTATGGAGGTAGAGAAGACATCTTCTGATGGAAGTTTGTAGCCTGTTGGAAATGCTTCTCTTGACATACCAAGTTCCTGAAGCACTGACTGACTTGAAGTTAGTTTTGAAAATCTCAGTCATATTCTTGATGCTGACTGAGTACAGCAGATTTCCACACTAATCCTTCCACTGACATCCCCATCTGTGCTGGAAGTAGTTGAAACGGTTCCATCTTGATAAGTGAAAGAGGTGAGCTCCTTCAGATTTCTTCGGTTGATGTGATTTTTGCTTGCTGTTTTCGTCGCTGGTTGGGTATCTTCATCACTCCTGTCTTCTTTATGTCCACCTGAAATTGTGTCTTCCCTACTGCTTCTACAAACCCGTTGGTTTTCTCCTGTAGACGCTCTATGCTTGTGTGACAGCTAGAATAAAGTGGATAACACTGAAACGCTGACTGATAAATCTTGGGAATCCAAAAGCTGCTTCTCAAGAATCTCATTATTCTCTTTTACACTAATGTGGACTTTCTATAGTTTGGTTTGTGCGGGTTAGTTATGTTTTAACGAGTTGATCACGGATTGATATCAGTTAGAGAACCACTGAAAACCAGGGAGTACTGGACAGCCATAGAAAATTAATCTGATGTTCACTAGTGACTTTTTTAATAATAATAATAATAATTTGCTTTATTCCAGAAACAGTACTAGTGGTACAGTGTGGAATTTTCAGCACATATCTACAATATTCGCATCTAATTTTATCAAACTTTCAAAAGGAGTATTTCAAAAAAGATAATAAATATAAAGACACCAACAGCAAAGGAGGGAAACAGGAAAAACACAAAATAATTTTTTTTAATGCAAAAAAATATCAAGAAGTAGAAAAGAAAATAAACATCATATAATAATAACTCAGTATTGGGTAGTGGAAGCTATGATATGATTATGCATGGTGACAGTAAAGCTATAGTCATACAAGAAAGTATGAAATGATATTTAAGAATGTTTATCGCCAAGTTGATCAGTTAATTTGGTTGAAACAACTCTAAACAATCATAAAATAACATTTCAGAGTTGTTTTTCATTGTCAGGTCTAATGCAGTGTTTGTAGTAGGAGTGTGAGTAATCCTGCATACTAAAAAATTTTAACATGGTGATAATGGCTTTCACAACCAGTGATTGTCAGTTAATATTGCCGAACAAAAAAAAACAACAACAACCACAAAAACTAATAATTACATGATGGTTAATGACAGGACAATTTTGTAATACTCATAGAGCTAATATAGTCGGAACCAGTAGATACACAAAAGAAGGAATAGAGTAAAGTACAAAAAAGTAAGCCAATGTTATTAATTTAGGTAGCTAAGGTAGCTACAGGATGGAGTTTCCTGGAGTTCTTGTGAGAAGTCATGACCAGTGAGGTCCAATTAGATGTCACGACAATGGTTGGGGTCACGCTAAATCACGAATTGGTAGAAGTTAGAATTCATGGATTGGCCACTGAATCGGGTCCCAGTGGCTGAATGGTATACGAGCCAGCTTGCCTTGTAACCGGAAGGTCTTGAGTTCGAATCTGAGTGGGTGCGTACTGCCAATGCTTTCCAAACTAGGATGAAGCAGTTGGCTGTCCAGTACTCCCTGGTTTTCAATGGTTCTCTAACTGATACCAATCCGTGATCAACCCGGAAAAACTAATGTGGACCCCAGAGGCTAGATAAACTCACTAGAACATTTACATACTTCTAGTTAACAGAGAGAAATAACCATGAATTGCCCTACCCCATCCAATTTTACTACCAATCCAGCACTCAGTAATTGGGTAATTATGATAGCTAATGAATGAATGAATGAATGGGTAAGTGGCACAAACTGAGTCAATTCAATCAAATTCATCTTCTTTTTTTTGTTCTCCTGATAGTTATTACCCTGAAAAGTGATTTATTCAAACCCCAAAAAATATACATACATATTGGATACACACACTGTTGTTCCCTTAGTTGGTTTATTTATCTTTCACTTACAGATAGTTTTTTCTCCCTCCCTAGGGATCGCTTGTTTTGTACGGAATTCATTATTATCGTGAATAAAGCCTTAGCTGTTGTTTGTATCGATTTTCCATGGCAAAAATAGGTCCAGTAATTAAATTACAATCGAGTAAATAAATAAATAAATAAATTTAGATGATAAAGTTTGTTATTTTCACTTGCCTTAAGAATGTTTTTTACACACTTCTATTAAGGATACCACAACGAACTAAAAATGATGAGGAACGGGTATATACCATAATAATTCGTACCAATAACTGAAGTCTTGGTATACTTAAACTGTTCTACTGGGTAGATGCTGTCTGTGCCTTCTACTTCCCTAACTTATCAAAGGAACTTACACTGTTTCGATTATAAAACAAAATAGAATCAGAGAAAGTTACTTAATAATAAGGCGTGTGAAGTCCTTTTTTCTCCGCCTTTCCCCATTCACTGACGCACATTTCATTGGCTGTTTAACTTGTTATTTTGGGGTCGAAAAGCGTTCAGTACTCAGTGTATAACTTTTGCGAAAAAAGGTGAAGTCGTGGTTGCTCTAGATTTATAGTATTCATTTTTATGTTACACTCATTCTTCTTCTTGTTAAGTGCTCAGGTCCCAAGCATTTGGACATTGGGCTTCAACCCACAACCTCCTTCGTTTCATCCTCAGTCACACAACCGGCTCGTTATTTCCTATCCACTTTCTACTCGAGAGCCTTCACGCGTGTGCTTGTTGGGTGATTAGTTCTTGGCTGGTTTATTGCCAGAGTTCCTTTTTACACTAACCCTTCTTACCGGAGCATCTAATTTTCAGCTGGCGAAGGTGTCTGTTGGTGAAAATCTCCAGTGTGTTGGAAATGCTTTTCGTAGACACACGCCCAGTCCCTAAACCACATAGAAGCACTGCCTTACTTGATATTAGTTGTAAAAATTTGAATCTTGTCACCCATGCTGCGTACATTATAGTTCAGATTAATTAATGTCTGTCTTGCTTTTTGGATCGCAATCGTGACTCTGACATTCTCATCTACACTGTCTGTCCTTGAGACAATACTGCGTAGATAAGTGAAAGAAGATACCTCCTTCAGATTTCTCCCGATGATAGTGATCGATGTTTGTTGTTATTGGTGGTGGTGGTGGTGATTGGATGTCTTCGTCACCTTTGTCTTCTTTATGTTTTGATTGGACACTAGTAACTAGTGCAATGTGTCTAGTCCTTTCTTTGGTGCAGACTGAATTCTATCAGTTAGGTTAGCAACGTGGCCAACATTCTAGGTAGCTCGTCATCATGGTGCACATTGATTTGATGATATTAGATTGTTGAAGCCAATCGTCAGGAAGCTTTCGACATAAGTTACGTGCTAGTTGGCACTCACTGGTCAGTGAGGCGTATCTGCAACCTTGAAGGAAATCATGTCCCTACTGAGATTCGAACCCGCGTCACCCAGTGCTGCAGTAAGTCAGAGACGTTACCACTGAGCTATTTGGACTCGCGATTGACCTCCTGTAGGACTGTAGTGGATATTTTGATTATTATTATTGTTCCCTTGGGTTCCTAGTGGAACATAGGGCTACAACTACACGTCTCCACTTGCTTCTGTCTTCTGCTGTACTTTCCACCTGCATCCATGTTAATCCATACTGTTTCAACTCCTCTTCACACGATCTCCTCCATGTCACCCACACTTGGACGTCCCACTCGCCGCTTCCCTTTCGGGTTCCACTCCAGTGATGGCCTGAAGCGCGATGTCACCCAGCGGCCTCCTCAGCCAGTGAGTGTCCAATCCATCTCCACTTTCTCCTGCATATTTGTTGGGCGATTGGTTCTTGTTTTGTTTCTTCCCATTGTTTCTTGTTGATAAAGGTCTGCAACAGGCTGTTGGAAATATTCTTTGTGACCCGCCAAGTTTCTGATCCATCCATATAGAAGAACTGACTGACTTGACGTTTGTATTGAAAATCCGAATTTTGTTGTTGATGCAGGCTGAGTGACGAAGATTTCCAGATTGGTTTCAGGTTGATGAATGTGTTTCTCGCCTTTCCGATTCTCGATTTGACATCCTCGTCCGTTCTTCCTGTAGTTGAGACAATGCTCCCTCCCGTTGATGGTGATTGGCGCTGGATGTTGCTGCTGTTGTTGTTGTTGGTTGGTTATTTTCATAACCTTCGTCTTGTCTATGTTCACCTGGAGTCGTGTCTTTGCTGCTTCTTCGACCAGTTAGTTCGGTTTTCGCTTGTAAGTCTTCGATTTTGTGTGACATCAAACATAAGTCATCCGCGAAATCCAGGTCTTCTAAGTTCTTCACGTCGGTCTAGGATAAACCTTGTCTTCTCGTTTCCCACTGCCTGATGCATAATCCAGTTCACAACAATTAGGAATATCACTGGTGATTGGACACTAGTAACTAGTGTGATGTGTCTAGTCCTTTCTTTGGTACAGACTGAATTCTATCAGTCAGGTTCACCTGAAACATCCTGACCGCATTGCTTAATTCTGCAAATTTGTTGGTTTTCGTGTATAGATCTCCGAGAGTAAATACTCATTTAGTCATACGTAGGAAAGTGATATTTTTTTTGATAATGGCATTACACGAAACCACACTACAAGCGCATGCTTGTTACATTGGTTTAAATTGACTGACTGATGCATGTATGACTTGACAGTGCAATCCGTCCAGTCTGTCTTGCACATTAGTTGTTACACACCTCTAAAGTTGTATATCAACAGAATTGTTTAGTTGGGACATTGAAGGAAATAAGAAGACAGAATATATATATATATATATATATATATATATGTAACACTAATGTTATAAACGTTTGGATTACATGTTATATCATCTCTACAGGAGGCGATTATACATATATATACATGTATTTAACTGATATTATTTTCCTAGGTGTTTCTGATGATATTCCTTGATAAATTGTATAAGACTTCGAATAAAAATTGAACAACTTACACACACACACAGGCACACACTCATAGCTCGATCAGAATGTTACATTACACCATGTGGAGTCAAATGACATATGGGTTGATAGGATGAAACGCAAATTGAACAAAAAAAAACAAATATTGAGGGTGTGTTTATACATTGCATTCTTATGCATTCAGTAGGCATATAATTTACCTAAGGTTTCTCTAATATCTCTCTCTCTATGCATATATATGTATTTAGTATTTCAGCTTATATACAGACACTTCTGTTTACATATATACGTACATATGTATTCCCTAATGGACAGACAGTAAGTATGCTGTGTGCGGATTTTTGCAGATTCGCATCTGTGTGTTCAATGAGTGAGTAATAAACACTTCTGTGAGTGTTTATGACTGAACAGATTTTTTGGAAATGCATGAAATGCATGCTTCTACGCTTTTTCTTACCAGTATTCTAAATACGATTCGATTGTTCTGATCAACAATTCGATTTTATCGTCATCATTTCATTTTCAGTTTTACTTGTGTTGTTGTTGTTTTTTCAATATGAATTCAGGCTGCCTGTAGTTGTGAGTCAAAGACTTTGTAAAATGTTGGATGGTCGAGACAGTGACTGGCAGAAACTGGCAAAGCATATCGGCATGGAGAAGTAAGTTTCTTTCTTAATAATAATAATAATAATTTTAATGTCCTTCCAAACGGCTGGCACGACATTTTTGGAAAATGATTCGTTAAATATGTCCATGAGAGGATAACACAGGATATCTGCACACTTTTTAAGAATAACACTAGGCAAACCGTCTGGACGCAGGCTACAAGAAGGGTTCAGAGACTGGAGACATTTTAGAACATCATTTGTAGTAAATCCAGGGAAGCAGGTTTCATTAATACTTGTAACACTAGAAAGTTTGGCATTTGTGGGAGAATGTATGAAGGACTTGTTTAGTGTGCAAACATCAAGGGAATAAGGAATACTATTCATCTGCTTACTACCAGTAATTTCTTTGAAAAGTTTCCATATGTTAGACGCATTTTTACAGGATATGAACTTTTGGTTGTAAATTGAATTCAATCTGTGCATTTCGGACTTTATTAGGATGTTAATTCTTTTCAAACCAGTATTATCCTTCATTTTATATAACTTTTCTTTTTGTCTGCGAAGCTTTTTAAGTTGAGGGGAGGAGAAACGGTCAAATCTGATATGGAGAGCGTTTCTCTGGGACAACAGGTGTCAAGACAAAATTTGAGATAACTTGTAATATTAGAGATTGTGTCATCAAGAGAGTCTACACTAAACAGGTCCCACCTTGTCTCTTTGAGCATGCTTCTGAGGTTCTGAACATTCCCCATAGAGTAACATCCATGTACAGTTTTCTTGGAAAGATGTGAAAAAGTTCTCTTGTGTAACTTTCCATAAATTTTAGGTAAAACCCGTACAATACAATGATCTGAGTTAAACAGTGGAGCTCTTTTACGAGCTTCGTATATTCCGGAGTCATTGATAAATACAAGATCAAGTGAATTATCCAGTCTGGTGGGAAAGTTAACAACATTTTCATGACCTAGCACTGTTAGAAAGCTGCAGTCACATGAATTAAAATCACCTGTTACTATAGTCAGGGAGTTTCCAAAAGAGGCAGCAGCGAAAATAGTGAATTCATCAGCAAACATAGATAATTCTGAAGTGCTACAACAAGGTGTGATATAAATGAATTTGTATTTAGATAGGTGTTTAGGTCGACATTTGACAGTTATACAGTCCAAATTATCATTTGAGAATTTGAAACAGACGATGTTGGCAACAGACCACTGAGAATTGATAAAAGTAGCAACACCACCACCTCGCTTCTTCCTTGAACTACTTCGGTCTTGTCTGTACATATTGAAACCATTCAGTAAGATTAAATTATCATCATATGAGTCGTGTAGCCAAGTTTCTTGAAGCGTTATTACACCTGTATTACGGTAAATATTTGTACATAATAGAGTATCCAAGTAATTAATCTTGTTCGATAATGACCTGCAATTTGTGCTCATAATCACAGGAACAGTCATCTGATGCATTGGAGTACACTTTAAGGATCTTTGCCACCCACCATGATGCTTTTTCTTAAGGTTCTTATATACTCGTAAATCATCCGGTTGAAAACATTTTAAATAATCGCGAGAGTAAGTAATACGATTTGGACACATAATTGAATAATTAAAACAAAATAAATCCAAGTAATCAGATGCAATATAAGTGACGGAAAATGTTGGTAGCCCAAGGTTTAAGCAGGCCGCCACTATACACGTGGCTTTTTTCACCTTGTTTTACA
This sequence comes from Trichobilharzia szidati, assembly GCA_944472155.2. Lineage (NCBI taxonomy): Eukaryota > Metazoa > Platyhelminthes > Trematoda > Strigeidida > Schistosomatidae > Trichobilharzia > Trichobilharzia szidati. The sequence continues at coordinate 164,001,865 of OX235279.1, forward strand.
ATTTCATTCAATTATAGTAAACTAAACTTCTAATGATACATCCTATTTACATATATATAATTTTGGATAATAGAATTTATGTGAAGGATATTGTGCTCCTGCTATCGTAGGGAATGAGCAGCACTCATCCCTAGTAGGCTACAAAACTGTTGTGACAACTATCTAATGCCTCCAGAGGGCATTTTCCACTTTGTGAATTTAGATTGCTTTAGAAAGTCACTATTGTAATAATAATAATAATAATAATAACCCTGTAAATATCGATTAACAATGAGTTGTAGATTATCATTCTTTGTTCTACCGGTCAATGTTATTTAAGTTCTGTCCATGAGTTTTCTTTTAAAGCTCAGTCAACTTTGACAAGCATATTTCATTTAGCTGGGATATTGGACATTTTTTTTCAATATATATGTCAGTAGAAATAGTTTAATCTAGTTGAAACAGGCATGGATAATTTGATCATAAGAAAGCAGCTTAAATGAACGCCTTCCTCGTGGTCAGCACAAACAATTAGTGCATTTATTATGATTACGTTGACTGTCATCTAATGGAATGCATAATTTTTGATTGGACACAAGTAACTAGTGCGACGTGTCTAGTCCTTTCTTTGGTGCAGACTGAATTCTATCAGTCAGGTTTGCAATGTGGCCACCATTCTAGGTAGCTCGCCATCACGGTGCACATTGATTTGATGATATTAGATAGTTGGAGGCAATCGGCCAGAGGAAGCCTTCGACCTAGGTTTCGTGCTAGTTGGCACTCACCAGTCAGTCAGCGAGGCGTATCTGCAACCTTGAAGGAACTCATGTCCCTTCTGAGATTCGAACCGGCGTCACCCATGTGCTGCAGTGAGTCAGAGACGTTACCACTGAGCTATTCGGACTCGCGATTGAGCTTCTGTAGGACTATAGTGGATACGAGTTCCTTCAAGGTTGCAGATACGCCTTGCTGACCGGTGAGTGCCAGCTAGCACGAAACCTAGGTCGAAGGCTTCCTGCCGATTGCCTCCAACTATCTAATATCATCAGAATGCATAATTATTATACAGTAAGAATAATTCAAGAGAGTGTTTAAAAAGCCCTCAATTTTCGATCTTATGTGCTTAGATTGTGTAATACGACAACTTATAAATTTCAGATCAAGAAAGCGATCGCTTTACTAAACTATTCATGGAGAAATGTTTCGTCACTGTGTTACTTTGAGCAAAATAAATGACAGTAGTAGTCATGATAATAATAATAATAACAATAATAATAATAATAATTTGCTTTATTCCAAAACAGTACTTGTGATACAGAATGGAATTCTCAGCATTTTTACTACAGTATTGCATCGATAAATACATACTTACTATTAATTATAGGTGTCACGCCTAATGCTTTCTTTATCACACAGAACACGAGCTAAGTAGGGTATGGTTGAGTTTTTGTACTTGCTGGTGCGAGCATATAGTTTTCTATATTGGCTTCTGGTTTTACCTGATGAGATGCAAGGGGAGAGTTGTGAGTGAAGAGGGTGGTGTGAGTTAGATAAAATGGATTTGGCCCATTTTTCACATGAGTCCGTGTGCCTGTCAACCAGAATATTAACAAGCTGGTTAAGTGGCACGTTGCTTACCTGAATATTGAACTGGATTGTTGGAGAGATGAAATGAATTATTGTAGTCAGCTATATTATTATATAATACGCTTACCGTTGGTAAATTACTGTTTATGCTAACCACTCAAAACTTTCCCTTATTTCAACAACAGAATCTCTTAACTAACCAGAATGATGCGGACCTAGCCTTACACACGTTAATACAACAATTTAATTATAGCTCATGGTGATGACAGTACTAAGAGTATGTTGTTCACTTAGATTTGGGATTGTAAAATCGAATAATGCCCTGAATATTCTCAAAAGTTGATCAGGCAAGTTTCTACGCAAAACATTCAATTACAACAATCGGATGAATAAGCATATGACCATTTATATTTCACTGCGTATATATAATTCTAATCCCAAATTGTTTGTTTAAAAACAACAACACATTTCAGGTACATCTTTTATCTGAAATCTCAACCAAGTCCAACAACAATTCTTCTCAATATGTGGGAAGCACAACATCGTGATGAACCGGCTTTGAATGAATTGAAGGCTATATTCTACGCGATGGAACGGAAAGACTGTGCAAGTCTACTCGATCTAGACGTGAATTCGCAGAACTGCCGTCGCTAGTCAAAAAAAAACGAATCAGAGTTTGAGATTTAATGATAATATTGATTTTAACGATCCCAATTACATAATATAAAGAGATGAATATACAAATTTTTGAACAAGAAAAAACAAAAAAACAGCAACAACAACAACATATCTCGAATTTTTCACTTTTTACCAAATTTGCTAGTTTGACGCATTTAAACCCCTCACCCCAAAGGACTTAATTAACCTTGAATGTGTTTTAATGTAACCCAAAAATCACCGAAATCAACAAGTCGGTGCTGAATTTTAGTATGGCACAACTAGCATAGAGAACACAGTAGTAGACACAATCAATCAGCCTGACAAACACTCGATGGAAAAATGTCTTTCTATTAAACTGTAATTGAAAAAAATATATATATTGAGTAATTATCAGTTAGTTATGTATCTGTATGGTGATTCAGCTACTCACTACTTACTACCCGGTACAACTGCATTACACTGTTCCCTGTACACATGATATTCGAACCTCCTGCATTTAAATGAGAAGAACAGAAAACTCCTGATTCCTGAGACTTTGAACATCATGTACACAATATCAACAACAACCCCAGCAACAACAATACAAGCAAAGATAACTTGAAAACGGAAAGAATTTCAAAGTTTTTGTATGTATGACAATACAAAAAGGTCTTTTCTGCCTAGTCCATTTCCATATATATATATACTGATAAAATTCCTTCAGTGTATGTATTTACTTTTGTTCCTTTTTACTAGCTTGCTTGTTATTGCTTGCTGAATAATTTGATGCTTATATATATTGTACAGTTTCTCTTTTTGGTTTTGTTTTGTTTTGTTTAAACCAACCCAGAAGAATCCACAGTGGATCAATCATTTGTGAATAAACAAACAAGAATTCAAGTTTTGCTTTTGCTTTTTGTCTTCTCCTCTTGTTTAATCAGAAGGCGTGTGCGTGTGCGTGTGTGTCCTTTTGATTTTGTAAAAATTAAAATCCTAAACTTCTTATCCCAGAAAGCCTTATTTGTATATTTCGTAATTGAAGAAGACGTTAAAGGTGTGTTTGTGTGTGTGTGTGTAGGGGTGGGGGGGGGACGGAGGGGAATATCACATCATTTTGGCTACTATTCAGTGTAGGAACAATGGTAAAGAGTAATCAGCTGCTTTAAAGTTAGTTATACTGTCTTATTGTTATTTTTCGTGTCTTCTTAATGTAGACTGGTTTCAGGACAATGGGATGATATGAGCCTTAGGTATTTACTATTATTATTATTGTTTACTTTAAATCCTAGAGGAACATAGGGCTTCAGCTGCACGTCTCCATTGCGTTTGGTTCTCTGCCAACGTTTTCACCTGGCTCCACATCTGCCCACATGCCTTCATCTCCTCTTCACATCACCTCCTCCATGTCACCCTCGCACTGACGACCAACTCGTCGCTTCCCATTCGGGTTCCACTCGAGCGATGGCCTGGCGTGTGACGTCACTCACTTGATGGTTTCCACAGAGTATTGTCAGTTCACCTCCATTTCTTCTTGCATATTTGCTGCACAGTTGGTTTCTGGCCGGCCATCTGATCTTGAGTAGTAGTGAGCGAAGATGGCTGTTGATGGTCTGTAGTTTGTTTGAAGTGCCCTTCGTGACGCGGCCAAGTCTCTGATCCGTATAGTAAGTAGCACTGACTTCACATTGGAGTTGAAAATCCGGATCTTATTTTTCATGCTGAGTAGTGCTGTTGACCTCCACACAGTCTTGGGAGTAATGAAAGCTTGCCTTGCTTTCCCGATCCTCGCCTTGATATTCTTATCAGTTCCGTCCGCCTGTAGTTGAAACGAGGCTTCTCAAGGCGGTAGGTAAAGGAGGTTGCTTCTTTCACATTCCTCCCATTTATGATGATTGTTGTCTGTTGTTGCTGTTAGCCAGGAGCCATAGGTATGATAGTAGTTATTGAAATCATCAAATAGCCTGCACCCAGGAGATATTAAGCGTCGATCGGTTTAGCCTCTAGCCATCAAGTAAATATGCGCTGGTTTCAGAATAACCTCGAAACAAAAATCAGTGGTATAAAATTAGTTTTTATTCAGATACTAAACTAGGGGAAGTCGTTGTGTTACACGGGTATCATGATGAAGTTTCGATGACTTTTTTTTCTTGACATTTCCAAGTTCCATAACTATCTCGGCTTCTAGAAAGTTGAAATATGATTTTAAAAAAGCCCTCTCCTTTAATTGAATGTGTGAAACTCGGAACTGAGAAGTACATTTTTGTCTCATTCCATAAACACTTCAAAGTAAAAAAAATAATGCGCTATTATTAGTATGGTTAATATTGTTCCCTTCTCCCCTCCCTCCCATATTTTTATATTACCGCTGTTTACTGGACAACGTGAGAGTTATTTTCAAACTTGAAAACGCTAACATGTGTGAAAATGTCGTCAAGCCGATTTTAGTTTCATTTTTGTTACCTAGTATTCGTAAGTCATTAGGAGACTTATGGCCTTTAAATAAAGGACCTTTTCCTAGGACGTTTAAAGTACTTAGAATATTTAGGTTTACAAATAAGTGAACAAAACTAGTGCAAGATCAATTGCTATAACAGCGAAAACCGTCTGGTTGTAGTCTGAACACAGGATTTGCGTCCTACTGGATAGCTGACAAAACCTCCTTGAGAGATGCACGGTCACAAAATGCTCCGAAGACAACAAAAAGACGGTTATTCGTCGATATTTTTCATTCAACAATAATAACACCGAAAACTCAAAGTTACCTCGACAGTGGCGTTAGGCAGCTATACAGTGAAGAGAACGTTCTAGGACGAAAAACAAGTAATGTAGAACATAATTAGCTAACCGGAATTCAACTGTGAGAAGTACCTTAGAACCGTGTGGGATATTTCCAACAAGGTGGGATCAAAACTCTGTCCATGCGAATCACACATCAACACTTTTGGTACACAGTCCGGGGATAGAATGACCTTCCTTCACTTAGAGGAAATCACATCCTAGAACAACACATTATCACTATATCGCACGACTATAAACAGAAACATTAAAATATGGGAATAAAAGGGGACAAAGACAAATAATAAGGAACAATTCAACATGAGATATGCAGACGTTAGAAGAATGATATACAGTCTAGGATATAAAAGGATAGTAATTAAACAGTTAGTTGAAAACTCCAAATAATTAGATCTTTGAGGAGGGATTTTCCAAACAGTTATTCCGTTTACAATGGCCACTACTCAGATATCTTGTGAATACTGGACCTTTTAGCCAAGTGAATACCACCTTTGTTTTGATAAAATTAATAAATTGTGTTATAAAAACCCATTTTTTTCATTATAGCTTGACTTCACACCGTATTTTTAGTACAAGTATAGAATTTTCAGCATGTGATATCGGTAGACAGAAGACCAGTAGTTCAGAGAAGAGTCTCTTTTCGGCGGCGAATTCATTTTCATAGCTGTACAATCGCAAATATATATGGTTGTTTTGTATGTGTGTGTACATTAAATTTGTCAAACGAAAATACAATTAGTAAGTTCAGATGAATTGGATGTTGATATAAGAGAGTAGTAACAAAAGTGATGAGTTGTCACAAACGATTGTTAAAGAAGAGTTACGTAATAACATGAATAGTTTGATGAAAGAGTTGTACTCAGGGTGAACATGGAAACAAAATAACATACGGAATTACACAAGGGTTTTAAGTAGTTAGAAAAATAAGCATACAAGCAAAAGTTAATTCAAATCAACAGAGTTGTTACCATGATAGTAGAAGTGGTTGAATAATTTTCTTTTGTATGCATAGTTCTGGTTCTTCTAACTGAATGGCTAGGGCTTCTGCAATGCAAAGAAGACGGAAACGTATTGTCTTTGGAAGGTTGTTCTTCACTTTGTAGATTACTTTGAAGGAGGCGTTTGTTGAGATGGAATAACTAGTGGTGTCGAAATGTTCGATTATTGCACTCCTTATACGACCCAATTTTGCAGACTGACCATTGATATCAGGTGTGCGTTGGCCGGGGATCGAACCCCGGACCATGTGCATGGTCGACGGGCGTCCTAGCCGCTGTACCACCGACGCACACATCTGATTCAATTGTTCCTGCCAAACACGTATTTTGTTTTGAAGTTATATAGCTATCTCCCGTATGACTTCAATTACAATTTGTTATTATCTCGCCGGAGCGTCGGTGGTTCTGTGATAGAATGCCTGCCGAAAACTTGTGAGAGCCGGGTCCTGATCCAATTCCCAGACGACTCACTCCTCTGACTTACTTGGTCTACTAACTGCTAATAAGCCTGGCAAAGATAGGAGGTTAGGCATGAAGCTGGTAACCTCACGTCGTAAAAGAAATTACACCAACTCTACTGGAAGTATAAAGCTTGAAGTCCTGTGTTCCACTCAGAACACTAAGAAATGAAAGCGCAAGCATATCATTTTGCCAGCAAGACATTTTTGTCAAGGAAAAGGAACTAAAAGCTGTGACCCTTGATGCAAAAGTGCTTTCAGTTGGGTGTTTCAAACAACATCACTCACTGGAGGCTTAGGTATACTCAGCTTCCTACTCGCAAACAGTATGAGACGAGCATTATGGATCCCATTACTAGTCATCGTAAGGCAAAATAGCATAGTCTGAAGTTTCTTTTTTCAGTAATGGAAAACAACAATTCTTTTAAAAGCATACAATGCAGTGTGTCGAAAGGAATCGACAAGTGATCCATAAAATCGCTAGTATATCATATAGCTTAATAATAATAATGATAATAATAATAATTTGCTTTATTCCAGAAACAGTACTAGTGGTACAGTGTGGAATTTTCAGCACATATCTACAATATTTGCATCTAATTTTATCAAACATTTAAAAGGAGTATTAAACAAAAAAATCTAAAGACACCAACAGCAAAAAAAGAGTAAACACAAAATAATTATAAATGCGAAAAAGTACCAAGAAGTAGAAAGGAAAATAAACATCATATAATAATAACTCAGTATTGGGTAGTAGAAGCTATGATATGATTATGCATGGTGACAGTAAAGCTATAGTCATACAAGAAGTTATGAAATGATATTTAAGAATGTTTATCGCCAAGATAATCAGTTAATTTAGGCTGAAACAACACTAAACAATCATAAAACAACATTTCGGGGTTGTTGTTTTGTTTTTTATTGTCATGTCTAATGCAGTGTTTGTAGTGATAGTGTGAGTAATCCTGAATAATACAAAATTTTAAGGTGGTGATAATGGCGTTCACAACCAATGATTGTCAGTTTGATATTGCCGAAAAGTATAGAAAATAAGAAAAACTACCACAAAACTAATAATTACATGATGGTTAATGACAGGACAATTTTGTACTACTCATAGTGCTAATAGAGTCGGAACCAGTGGATACACAATAGAAGGAATATAGTAAAGTACAAAAAAGGAAGCCAATGTTAATAATTTAGGTAGCTAAGTATGTTTGAGAAGGAGTTCACTATAGAATACAAAATAAAAGAGAAATAAAAGAGCCTAAAATTATGTTGTTAACAAAAAAGTAAGTCATAGGTTTCACGCTTAACATTGTCTCTGTCGCTTAGAACACGGGCCAAGTATGGTATCGTTGAGTTCCTGTACTTGGTTGTACGAGCATAGATTATTTTATACTGATTTCTGGTTTTACTTGATGAGATACAAAGCGAGCGTTGGGAATAGAGGGGGTGTTGGGGGTCGGAGAGTATGGTTTTAGACCATTTTTCGCATGTATTCAGATGCCTTTCAACTAATGTAGTGACGAGTTGACTGAATTTTACACCACTAGTCCTACTGACTACCTTCAACATCCTTCTCAGGATGGTATAGTCCTTTTTCAGTAGATCAGGAAAGACTTACGGGGAGCAGGAAAGTAGAATAGGTAAGGTAAAAGAGTTGACAAATTGTAAAATTAGAGGTTGGGTGATTCCAGGTTGTCCAAGTTTCTTAATGTAGTAGGTAAGACAGAACACTTTCTTAGAAATGGTTAGGATATGAGATGTCCAAGTAAGATTGGAAGATAGAACTAGACCGAGGTATTTTGCATTAGACTTAGTTTCAATTTTAGTCTCCTCAATGCAGCAGGCTTCATGAGAACTTACTAGTGTTTGTAGATCTCGTTTATGCCTAAGGGAGAAGTCAATAGTCTGGCATTTTGAGGGATTCAGCATGAGACCATTTAGTTTGGACCACTCACTGATGTCCGACAGGAAGCTATTTAATTTGAGACAGTCTGGCTGAAACTTATTGGGAAACGATAGAGACAGGTCATCTGCATATTTGACGAAGTTGATGTCATCTGAGAGAGGTAAATCATGTAAGAAGAAGGAAAGGAAAAACGGAGAGAGAACAGCACCCTGAGGAACTCCAGCTTCAGTAAGCAAAGGAGAGGAAGATACACCATTATATACCGTGTACTGCATCCTATTAGAGAAGTAAGAGTGTAGCCAGTTGATAGCCCAGGGCTCAGTTTGTGTAAGGCTAAGCTTGTTTAACAATAGGCCTCTAGGTACAGAGTCGAAAGCAGATGTATAGTCGAGGAACGTACAACGGACATACTTGGCCCCTTTGTCTAAGGAGGATACAATGTTGTGATGAAACACAGCAGCAGCGTCCAAAGTACTTCTACCCTGTTTGTAAGTAAACTGCTTTGGATCGTTTGAGACACTTAGGGAGGGAACAAGTTTTAGTAACAATAATTTCTCCATTAGTTTCAAAAAAGGAGAGTTAATAGCGATAGGTCTAAACTTAACATTATTACCAGAGCCTGACTTGGGTACAGGGATGATTTTAATATCTTTCCACAGAGAAGGTACAACATTATTAGAAAAAGAAGTATTGAAAATGTTTGTAAGTGGGTTGCTTAAAATATCAGCACATTTCCTTAGGACAATGGCAGGTATACCATCAGGACCTAGACTCTGGGAAGGTTTAAGAGATTTTAAACATTTAAGAACATCAGAAGTTTTAAAACTATTAAAGTCACTGGTCATGTTATTTGTTACATTGAAGCTAAAAGGTACATTAGGAAGGCGGATAAAAGATCTATTAAGAGTATTTACATCAATAGACGGAGCACAAGAACTATGCTTACCACAACCTGTAATTTCTTTGAAAAGAATAGACCGTTTCTCTTCCCCTCATCTCAAAAAGCTTCGAAGAGAAAAAGAGAGACTGTACAAAGCTTCGACTCGGGAGAGTACTTTTCCTAATGTGTTCAATTTGCTGAAGTGGGGACTCATATAATTAAGCATACAGCTGAACATATCATCAGAATATGCATTACTTAAACTGTTCAGTAAATTTGAGCATATCATTTATTGGGTAGGTTTGTGTCATAGATGTTCCAATGCATTTGTATACTATCGAAATCTGATGGTTTTACAGTTCATAATTAAAAGATGGAGTTCGACTAATATAAGTGGTTAATTTTGTTTAGAACGAAATTGATGCTTGTACAGCTGTTAATGTGACAAAAAGTTCCATTGTGTTTGCTTTTCCACACACAAAAAAGCGGCTGACTCATCAATACACCCCAGCTGGTTATTTATACTTACCAGAGGCAGTAAGTAAAAGCATAAGAGTAATACCTTAAACTTAAGTATAGTATTTATCTGTAGTTATCAAAATCAGAAGTCTTGGACACAAAGGTGTCACGCTTTATTTGCTTCATTTCCTGTGAGTTTAAGTCAATTTATCTGTGTGTGTGTGTACGCAAATAGTTCTAAACTCACTGCATCACGGGTAAGGTGTGGGTGAATTCAGTCAAAATGTTTATTCACCGTTACTGTCATAATGCATGAAAATACACGGAAAGAGATTTGTACTAGATGTTGAAAAAAAAACCACACACAATTATAGCACAGCCAAGTTGTTATTTACTGGGTGGTATCTGACAGTGGAATCTAAGATGCGCATTTCGTCCTATTTGGGACTTATCAATTGGATGTACTTTCAATCCCCTAGTAAGTAATGATGTTCCCATTGGAACTCTAACCAGTCATTTCAAACGCCGAACGCTAGTCACCATCGTCGAATTAACAATGTTTTAATCCTTAGACATCGTCGGGTCGTTTGTACTAGGAGACGACATATCAGCAGAGACGAGAAATTTCCATCCAGGATAATCAATCAACTATATTCAAAAACAGCAACCTAATCACTAGGGTTGCAACAACAAAAGCCAAGACATGGAAGCCAAGGTAAATTTTTCATTAATCAAAACACTGTTTATATATATCAGCTTATATTCTTCAAGCAATCACTGAGCGTGTGATTTTGGCTTACATTAAACGACATGAAATAGAATGTTCAAATATACATAGTATTCTGTTGTTAATACCGAATCGAACTGTGGGAACATGTGAGAATAACATTCCGTTGGCACACATTGTCTGTATCACACCACCACACTCATACCTCCGTCAAAAACTGTCGACTGAAGTCAGTTGGATCTTCTTGTGCTGGGGCTTTGTTAGCTTGCCTTGCTGTTGAGTTCCGGAGCTCGCTGACGTTCACCCGCTGCTGTTTGTTTGCATTTCTGATCGTATATTCGTGACCCTGTCTCACGTTGACCACGTCTGGTCCTTCCCACTTTGGGAGCAGTTTGCATGACCCTGGCTTGTGTTCGCCGGTGTTTCACCTCACGCTATCATATGCTGCCGTCGTCCGACCTCCCAGAGGCGATCCAAGTAACAGCCTCATCGCTGACGGATCTTAAATGCCAATCAGCTGCGTAACAGCCTCAAAGTCCTGCCCAAAGATCCATATGTCTTCACCGAAAACTGCAGGACATAGGCTTTCCATTTGTCGGTAGGCTGCGACACCAAATGCAACAACAGAAGGCAAGACATGGGAACCAAGGTATATTTCTCAATAATCAAACTACTGTTTATATATATGTATATAGTTTATATTCTTCAACCAATCACTGAGCGTGTGATTTTGGTTTACATCAAATGACAAAAAATAGAATGTTTGAAAGCATGGATAGTACTCTGTTGCGAATGCAGTATTGAACTGTGGGAACGTATTCTGGCTCTAACATTAAATAGAATGTTCCAATAGATATATCGTATTCTGTTGTTAATGCCGAATTGAACTGTGGGAACATGTGAGAATAACATTCCGTTGGTCTGTCTGTCTATTTTCGACATAGAACTTTGCACATATGTGCGGCAGTTCAAGTCGCCACACTCCATGTAGCACACAAAGCAAGAGAAGAAAGTAGGAGAAATGCATAATATAGACAGTAAACAGAGGTGTGAGACACACATTGTCTGTATCACACTACTACTACAGGGTAATATGTAAAATTCTAGGTTGTGCTTATCACAGGGCTTAACAAATAAGTAAGCATTTAAACAACGATTGAAACTAACCGACTATTGAAGAGAGAAAGAACGAACATGTTTGCAGGATAATACAAGCTCGTTTTATTTCGTGAATACTCATCAACCGCATACATCCTAAACAAAATCAAATTATAAGTTTCAAAAGAGTTTTGGAACATACTTTTTCATAATTACTTGGAGTTATAGATAGAAGGTATAAGGAACATAATTCCAGAATTTGATGTAGGTAGACAGATTATTCAGTGTCAAAAAAAACAACTAATTATATATAGTGGAATGAGATAAGAGGGGTTAGAGTTCAGATTTCTATTGGAAAACAACAGATTGGTTAGAGGCATATTACAGGGTCAGGGTCAGAGAACAGAGTGAATTCACGCATCTTGTGGTGGAGAGTTTAAGAGGGTGGGAGTGAATAGTGAAGTAACATTTAAAAAAAAACTTAAACAGACAATTAAGTAGATTTAGAAACTTGAAAGTCAAAATTGAAGACAAACACACAGGCATACTGACAAAAAAGCAAACAAAAATAACCGACTATTATTTTATCTTGTACTTATACCGTTATACAGTCTCTGACATACATAGTTTTAATTTGCCTATATTAGCTACTGTATGCTGACATTAGTGGATTTATAACTGTAGAGCCTGAAGAACAAGGGGAAGTTGTTGAAAGCGACTTTTCGGCCAAATTACTCTCATTTTAAATAAGTGAAACTTGTCCGGAGAAACGCTCTGAGGTGCTCAGCTTATAATGGTCACTTTATCAAGCTACCGGGGATTATTGACCAAGTCTGACAGTATGTCACTTATACGGATTATACGGAACATACAGTGACGGTATATGTCACTTCTTTCTACCAATCATGAAATAATGAATTCAGTCTTCTCTCTGAAAATCAGTGGACTACTAAACTGCTGACTAAAGATATTTCTGTTGTCAGTGTTTTGAAATATACAGTTTGGTATTTGAGGAAAAAACACTGAAGTTTGAAGACACAATGGTCAAAAATGAAATTATGATTTCTGAGCTGTCCTTTATATATGGTAGGGCGATTTTCTTTATGCTTTCCTTGAGGGCCTTTGGTTTGATAAGTTGGCTTGGAGGTATATGTCTTTTGATGAAATTCTGTGGATATCCATTCTTTTGCAAGACGTCCATGGGATATCTTTCATCAATTTTTTTTAAGGTGGAAGTGCTGCAGTGAGTCCTGCCTGCCCCTCTTGAATAGTGTTTGTATACAATTCCTTTTGTGTGTTATTGGATTGTTGCTGTTGTATATTATTATTATTATTGTTCCCTTGGGTTCCTAGTGGAACATAGGGCTTCAACTGCACGTCTCCACTTGCTTCTGTCTTCTGCTGTACTTTTCACTTGCGTCCATGTTATTCCATACTGTTTCATCTCGTCCTCACACGATCTCCTCCATGTCACCCACACTTGGACGTCCCACTCGCTGCTTCCCTTTCGGGTTCCACTCGAGGACCTGACGCGCGATGTCACTCAACGGCCTCCTCAGCGATTGTCCAATCCATCTCCACTTCCTCCTGCATATTTGTTGGGCGATTGGTTCCTGTTTCGTTTGTTCCCATAGCTTCTTGTTTGTGATTCTTTCCGGCCATCTAATCTTCAGTATGGAGCGAAGACAGTTGTTGATAAAGGTCTGCAACAGACTGTTGGAAATATTCTTTGTCACCCACCAAGTTTCTGATCCGTATAGAAGAACTGACTGACTTGACGTTTGTATTGAAAATCCGAATTTTGTTGTTGATGCTGAGTGACGACGATTTCCAGATTGGTTTCAGGTTGATGAATGTGTTTCTCGCCTTCCCGATTCTCGATTTGACATCCTCGTCCGTTCCTCCTGTGGTTGAGACAATGCTCCCTAGATAAATGAAAGAAGTAACCTCTTTCAAATCCCTGCCATTGATGGTGATTGGCGTTGGATGTTACTGCTGTTGTTGTTGTTGGTTGGTTATTTTCATGACCTCCGTCTTGTTTATGTTCACCTGGAGTCCTGTCTTCTCCGGCTGCTTCTTCCACCAATTTGTCGGTTTTCGCTTGTAAGTCTTCGATTTTGTGTGACATCAAACACAAATCATCCACGCGCGAAATCCAGTTCTTCTAGGTTCTTCACGTCAGTCCAGGATATCCCTGTCTTCTCGTTTCCCACTGTCTGACGCATAATCCTGTCCACCACAATTAGGAATATCATTGGTGATAATAAGCACCCTTGTCGGACTCCTGTGTTTACTCCAAACGCTTCGCTGAGTTTTCCGTTGTGGATCACTTGACATGTGGCGTTGTCGTACAGTTGTTGAATAAGGTTGATGAATATTTGAGGTTCGCCGTAGTACTCGAGTAGTTTCCAAATTACTTCGCGGTCAACGCTGTCGAAGGCCTCCTCAAAGTCTATAAAGTTGAGGTAGAGGTTTGATTGCCATTCCATGCTTTGTTCGATGATAATGCGTAGAGTTGCAATTTGGTCAGAACATGATTTTCCTTTCCTGAATCCAGCTTGTTCTGGTCGGAGTTATGTATCCAGTGCGTCCTTAATTCTCTCCAGGATAATGTGACTCAGGATTTTACTTGGCGTCGACTGGAGCATGATTCCTCGTCAGTTCTTGCAGAGTCCTAAGTCGCCCTTCTTTGGCAGTTTCACGAGGTAACCTTTCCCCAAGTCAGTAGGCACCTTTCCCTGTTTCCAGATATTGGTTTGAACCCACATCTGCTCCTCTCCTCAACCTTGTGTCCAGTAGGCTCCGTCTCCACTTCCTTGAGATTGAAATGAAGTCTATCTGGTTTTTGATGTGTCCATCTGGTGAAATCCATGTTGCCTTGTGTATATCCCTGTGTTTGAACACACTGCCACCAATCACCAAATCATTGAAGGCGCAGAAGTCTGAGAAGAGTTCGCCATTTTCGTTCATTTCACCAAGGGCCTCACGACCCATGGTGAGTTCTCTTCCTGTATTGTCTCCTCTTAGCTTCACATTCATATCACCCATCAGGATTTCTATATCGCTCTTTGGGACGTTGTCCATTACTGTTTGTAGTTGACTGTAGAAATCCTCCTTCTTCTCATGTTCTGAGGCGTTTGTAGGCGCGTAGTACTGAATGATTGTAACCTTCTTTCCTTTTGAGTTGAACTTGGCTGTCATTATCCTGGAGGAGATTGGTTCCCACTGCATGAGAGCTTTGGCTGCTGTTGGTGACATTATGATGGCTACTCCCTCGGTGTGCTCGTGACTGTCCTCTGGGTGACTGGAGTAGATTATTGTCTCTCCAGTTGATAGTTGGCACCTTCCACATCCATTCCATCTGCTCTCGCAGATTCCCAATACTTCTTTTTTATATCTTCTCATTTCTGCGGCTACCTGGGCAACCTTTCCAGTTTCATACATTGTACGAATATTCCACGTCCTCATCCTTATTTTTGCTTTCATCGAAAGAAGGCACATCGGCTGACTGGCTTCCTTAAGGGTTTTTACCAGCCTGCGTCATTTCACTTCCCCGATTCCAGCGAAAAATAAGGTTATTGTTTGTATTTTTAGAATTTTGAATATATTTGTGCGTTGAAGTTTCTGTAGCGATTTGGTTAAGTTTCGGGGGTGGAGTTGCTAGCACCACGCCCCAACCCTCCCTCTTTATCCGGGCTTGGGACCGGCTAGAATACTAGTGACCTAGTAATTTAGGAGAGGTTTGTTGCTGTTGTAATTCAGTAATTCAATTCACACAGACCAGAGTGTGAAGACACACAAAAACAACCAATCACGTTCAAGGTCACCTACCAGGAGAGATGACTAATAAACTCGTGGAGAAATCTAAAAGCTCACTTCAAATTGAAGTATGCGCTGAAGATGTTGCCTAGTAGGGCAATGAAAGCTTCGCAAATTAATTATCCAGCTCAGAGAATGCAACTACATAAAAAGAATCCCCGTCGGAAATACATTTCGTGATGCACATGTGTACGAAGGGTATAGAAGAACTCACTTGAGAGTAGTGGTGAGAATCTCAATCTTGTCTTGTACTCTGATTACAGCAGATTTCCGCACTGGTTTAACAATAATGAATGCGTGATTATTTAAATTAAAGTGGTTCCTACCTAATGTACAGGATTTTAGCCTTTCTATAGGTTTCCATAGGTTCCTATAGGAACTAGAAACTAGTTCACTAGTTTTCTAGCCGGTCCCAAGCCCGGATAAAGAGGGAGGGTTGGGGCGTGGTGCTAGCAACTCCACCCCCAAAACTTAACCAAATTGCTACTAAAACTTCAACGCACAAATATATTCAAAATTCTAAAAATACAAACAATAACCTTATTTTTCGCTGGAATCGGGGAAGTGAAATGACGCGGGCTGGTAAAAACCCTTAAGGAAGCCAGTCAGCCGATGTGCCTTCTTTCGATGAAAGCAAAAATAAGGATGAGGACGTGGAATATTCGTACAATGTATGAAACTGGAAAGGTTGCCCAGGTAGCCGCAGAAATGAGAAGATATAAAAAAGAAGTATTGGGAATCTGCGAGAGCAGATGGAATGGATGTGGAAGGTGCCAACTATCAACTGGAGAGACAATAATCTACTCCAGTCACCCAGAGGACAGTCACGAGCACACCGAGGGAGTAGCCATCATAATGTCACCAACAGCAGCCAAAGCTCTCATGCAGTGGGAACCAATCTCCTCCAGGATAATGACAGCCAAGTTCAACTCAAAAGGAAAGAAGGTTACAATCATTCAGTACTACGCGCCTACAAACGCCTCAGAACATGAGAAGAAGGAGGATTTCTACAGTCAACTACAAACAGTAATGGACAACGTCCCAAAGAGCGATATAGAAATCCTGATGGGTGATATGAATGTGAAGCTAAGAGGAGACAATACAGGAAGAGAACTCACCATGGGTCGTGAGGCCCTTGGTGAAATGAACGAAAATGGCGAACTCTTCTCAGACTTCTGCGCCTTCAATGATTTGGTGATTGGTGGCAGTGTGTTCAAACACAGGGATATACACAAGGCAACATGGATTTCACCAGATGGACACATCAAAAACCAGATAGACTTCATTTCAATCTCAAGGAAGTGGAGACGGAGCCTACTGGACACAAGGTTGAGGAGAGGAGCAGATGTGGGTTCAAACCAATATCTGGAAACAGGGAAAGGTGCCTACTGACTGGAGGAAAGGTTATCTCGTGAAACTGCCAAAGAAGGGCGACTTAGGACTCTGCAAGAACTGACGAGGAATCATGCTCCAGTCGACGCCAAGTAAAATCCTGAGTCACATTATCCTGGAGAGAATTAAGGACGCACTGGATACAGAATTCCAACCAGAACAAGCTGGATTCAGGAAAGGAAAATCATGTTCTGACCAAATTGCAACTCTACGTATCATCATCGAACAAAGCATGGAATGGCAATCAAACCTCTACCTCAACTTTATAGACTTTGAGGAGGCCTTCGACAGCGTTGACCGCGAAGTAATTTGGAAACTATAGGTTTCTATAGGAATTGAAACAGTATGGATTAACATGGATGCAGGTGAAAAGTACAGCAGAAGACAGAACTAAGTGGAGACGTGTAGTTGAAGCCCTTTGTTCCACTAGGAACCCAAGGGAACGACAGATAGATAGATAGGTACAGAAACCTGTGAGATGGATATAACATATACACAAAATACTTTGTAGCGATGGCGTCTGAAGGGTCTTTTATTTGTATAAGAATCATTTATGAAAATTTCTTGAAACTGATTATGAAAATGTGCCTTATAGAGTAGGCTAGTTTATATTTCTTTCACTTGGTTCCAAAACACTGAAGTGTTGTTAACTAGATTGATGATGTTACGATCAATAAGTATGTTACACCTCTTGTTAAAAAAACAAAAAAATAGCCCAACTGCATAAACTGTTTATATTTAAGCATCGTTTATTTATTTGCTTGACGATACTAATTCCCTTCGAAGTGGAAAGACTGCCCATTTTAAAACTTTAATTACCTTGAACACTTACTCTCTGATTGCTTTAAAAATGCACATATATACACACTTGATATATTATTAGCTTAAAATCAATATTTAGTGGACGGACGCACTTTCATTAAATACACTATTTCAAATTACTAAGAATAGAAACAATGAATTACTATTAGTAGATTGACCAGAAATCATAAATAAGAAGTTGATACTCGGGTATTTTACTTTAATTTCTGTCAAAGTGCTACAGAACCAGGCTAAATATCCATTAATCTCTGATTTTTACACACTGGAACTTTTACTATTCGACAAACATTCATTCAGAACTAGGTGGGTTCATGAAAAGCAAATCATATGCAAACCCAATTTAAAATCTTACGCTACATCATTGAACAGAGCATTGAATGGAAGTTGTGCAAATACCTTCGACAGCGTGGACCGTGAAGTAAAGTGGAAACTGCCTCAACACTATGCAGTGTAGAAACACAAACCTCTATTAACCTTATTCAACAGCTATATGGTGATGCCATATGTCAAGTGTTTTGAAATGGAAAGAACAGCGATGCTTTTGAAGTGAACACTGGAGTAATATAAGGGTGCAGGCTATCATCAATGACATTTCGCCTAGAAGACGGTAGTCTTCAAAAGTCAATTTATCGAAATCCCGCACGGAAAGGACAGTACTTACATTTTAATAGCTTTTGTCCAAATAGCTTTAAACGTGGTCTAGTCGAGACTCTGTACTATAGAGTGAGGAGAATATGCTCTATAGGGAAATTAGAGGAAGAATGTGAGTTTCTTGAAAAGAAATAGAAGAGCAATGGGTACCCTCAAAGGTTCATCAACAAGTATGCAAGATTTGAAGTCACAAATGTAAAACAAATCACAGTAAGAAAAAAGCCAATCTACATTCAGCTTGACTATAAAAGTAAAAACATTACAGCGATGATCAACAGAAGGCTGAGTACATCACGAGCCATAGCCTATCCTGCAGCTGGCTAAGTTAGTTCCCGTCTATCGAACAACTTGCTCTTTGGTGCAATCAGAAATCGATAGATATCCTTCTCATGTTAACTCCAACTGTGTATACAAATTTACATGTATCTGTGGGAGCAGTTACATTGGAAGAACAGAAAGTAGGGCATATCTACGATTTTCCGAACATGTAACAAAAAGCTTACGTCTAAAGGGAGAAAATGCCTTAAACGGTGCCATCGCCAGGCATCTCCTCGACACGGGTCATGGGGTGGACGTCGAGAAGTCGTTCAAAATTATCAATAGACAAAAGAGCTCAATTCTCCTGAAGTTTGCCGAAGCAATCTCCATCAAGCGACTGAAACCTGATTTATGCGTTCAGAAAGAAGTGGTTATCCGTCTTTCTTTGCCCTGGTAACTAGATATTTTTCATCCGAATGCGAGATACTGAAAAGTTTTCATTGTGTATGATTATTTTTGTTCGGAATAGTGTTTATTAATGCATATATATGTATGTATGTATTATTAGTGTATGTGTATACTGATCGATTGGTTTTTGTTTAAAATGAACTCTGTGCAAGTATGTTAAAATTGTTTTTGTGGATAAATTGAATGATGTCTTTGCCTTGTAAGCAGCTGATGAGAAGACAAGGAGATAAAAGATGGTACCACTTTATTCTGCTAAAACTGTAGTTCTCGCTTTGTTCAAATTCATTAATGGGAATAAATGTATGAAATGACATTTCTGATTGTGGTAGACTAGATCATGCAACAGACTGTGCGTGTGGATGGCGAGAGGACAGACGTTCGCTGGACCGACAAAAATACTATGGGAGATTTTCAATTCTCAGATGATTTATATCTGATGTCATACAAACACGAGGATCTACAGAGGAAAACGAAATGGTAGGCAGAAGAGGCAGGCAGCAAAGACGGGATTTCAGCTGAACAAAGGGAAGACAGAGTTGACACAGAAAGATACTCAACAACCGACAACGACAAGCATCAATCACTATTATGCAAGAAATCTGAAGAAAATTACATCATTCAGTTATCCAGAGAGGATCGTTTCAACTAAAGGCGGCGGTATGGATGACAATGTCAGAAGCAGGCAGGATGGGAGAAGCGAAACAGATATTCATTACTCTGAAATCAGCGTGGAAGTCTCCTGCATTCAGCCTAAGGAATAAGATTCGAATTTTCCACACCAAACGTCGCATACCAGACCATCGCTTGCATGAGTAGATGACAGCTTATGTGCAATGATGGAGGTGACTAAAAAAAGACTGAGGAGAACAGGGTGTACTACTGAAGGCCATATTCCACTCGGGAACCTAGGGAAGAATAATAACAATATCAGAAAGCACAAATTTTCAGCACCGATATTTTTGTTTCACTGCGTAACGGTATTTAACTGAAGACATATGAGAATTCAAATTATGCGCTAATATCTTCATGGTTTGTTTTGCTTCGCAGTTCCTGAGATAAGGACATTATCTTCCTATGTAATTATATACAAAAGCATTCGGGTTTTAATTATTCATATGATAAGAAAAAGAACTTGTTTAGCTTGGACAATAAATTCTGAACTAGAATTTCGTGATCACTGACTGAATAATCTATAACACGGTTGTCGTTTTACGGTACTTATCAGTTCCATACATTAATATTTATTAGTAAAAAGAAGTTAGTTTTACGTTTCTTGCTTATTGCACTATATATCAGACAGATTCTGTTTCATTCAGCAGACGTTTTCATTGTGCTATTTGGATAGTGATTTGGCCAAAGCAGAACTCACTGGTCATTAGGGTGTAACTGACGTGAAAATTCTTATGTATTGGTTTTGTAGGGATTTTGTTTGATTGCATGGAGGATTTCATCATGAGCTGATATCAGTTAGAGAACCACTGGAAAACCTGGGAGTACTGAACAACTGTTTCGTCCTAGTTTAGGACTCTTCATCAGTACTCACCCAGTGGGATTCGAACCCAGGACCTTCTGGTTACAAGGCGAGCTCGTAGACCATTGAGCCACTGCGACCCGATCCAGTGGTCCTTGAATTCTAACTTCTACTAATTCACGACATAGCGCGACCATTACGCAATGTTGTCTTCGATGAGTCACTGCCTGATCTTCAACCTGCTGTACCCTACTGGTCACGGCTTCCCACTAGAACCCCAGGTTAACTGCCTGAATAGGGCCAGTCACTAGTGAGCATCAGATTAATTGTATCTGCCTCATATACCTTCAGGTTTGTAAGCACTAGTTTTTCGGAGGCCATATTAATAATCCTAGAAGCACTCACTTTATTTATCACTACCTTCCAGATACTAGCTGATATACCCAGGTATTAGCTGCATTTCAATGCATTAAAATTTGATTAATAAACAGAAAATATGTAAATTGAAATCTAGTTCATCTAGTTCGAGGAACCTTCATAGCGGAGCTGAAATCCTTCGGAACAAGTGGAGATAGGCCACTGTAATTCAAATTCAACATTCAGAAACCGAAAGACAAAACTACAAGGGAAACGTACCTTCACTACAGATCAGATCAGAGCAAAGTCGGAGACACTACGTGGCATCACTGAGGACGCCTGCATGGAAGAACATTGGAACTAACTCTCTGAAGGTGATGTTCAAGGAACCGTATACAACTGTTCTAGAAGGAAAGAAAAGATTAGACAAGGAACGGCCCTCGACAGACACTGACCTGGAAGCTAATCAAGGAGAGTAGAATGGTGAAAGAGAAGATGACTCAGTGCAAAGATGGACAACAGAAAGAGAAGCTGAGTCCACAGGAATGTTTACTGCACTGAATAAAGAAGTGAAGAAGAGTGCTAGGAAAGACAAAAGATAATTCTGCGACACACTATGAATGACAGTAAAGCAGAACAGGCAGGCAGGCATGCAGGCAGGTCGCAGGTGAAAGAGACCTCAGAATACGTTAGCAGATAACCAGTTCTCTAACCGAGAATAGATCAACGCAGATGATGAAACCAATAGGAGATGTTCAAGGGAACCTAATTACCAAGGAGGAGGAGGAGTGACAAATTAAATGGTCTGATCACTTCAAAGGAATCTTGAAACAACAATCACATGACCAGAAGTACCAGCACCACCACCAGCATGCACAGAATTGCCTGCTAGTGGACACCGATCCACTAACAAAGTGGAAATCTGGAATGCAACCATGCTACTTATGGCCAACTGGGAAGGCAGTAGGACCAGATGGAATTCCTGCCTCCACAAGGTACTGAAAACAGACTCAGGGACTGCGGTAGATGAGATCACGCCATTACTGCAAATTGTTTGGAAAGAAGGAAAGACACCTACCGATTGGAAGAAAGGCTGGCTATCTCGTCAGACTGACAAAGAAGGGCGACTTAGGCCTATGCAAGAACTGGCCTGGAATAATGCTCCTGTCCATGTCAAGTAAAATACTAAGTCACAAAATCATGGAGAGAATAAAGGATGAACTGGATACAGAACTCCGCTAGCCCAGAACAAGTTGGATTCAGGAAAGGCAAATCAGGTGCTGATCAAATTGCAACTCTACTCATCATCATCGAACAAAGCGTAGAATGGCAATCAAACATCTCTCTACCTCAACTTCATCGACTTCGAGAAGGCCTTCAACAGACAGCGCTGAACAAGAAGTAATTTGGAAAGTACTTTAACACTATCGCGTGCAATGTCCAAATCTTTATCAACCTCATTCAGCAGCTGGCTACATGGCAGGTGATCCAAAATGGAAAACTCAGTGAAGCCTTTACGGTGAATACAAGAGTAAGACAAGGTTGACTGCCTATTATCATCGATTATATTCTTAATTAGGGTGGACTGGATTATGTGTCAGACTAGGGGGAGCTAGGCGATATAAATACGATGGACCATCGATAAGAAGACTCTAAAAGATCTGGATTTCACAGATGATTTATGTCTAATGTACAGCCTGCAGAAGCAGAGAAGACAGGACTCCAGGTGAACATAAAGAAGATGGAGGTGATGAAAATAACCAATGAACCGAAACACCAATCCCCATCAACGGGAGCATCGTTTCAACCACGGTCACTCGGAACGGATGAAGATGCCAATACTGGTCAGAATCGGAAAGGTAAGATATACCCTCAACAATCTGAAAGCAGTTTGGAAATCTTCTGCACTCATCCAACATCATGAACAAGATTCGGATTTTCAGTAACAATGTGAAGTCAGTCAGTTGTTCTATATGGGTCAGAAACATGGCCGGCGTGTCACGAGAAGGATTTCCAACAAGTTACAGACTTTTATCAACAGCTGCCTTCGCTGGCTACATACTGAGGATCAGATGGCTGGCTGGCTGTCCAGAAAGAATTAGTAGCAAGAAACTCTGGCTGGGAATAAACCAACCAATAGCTGATTGCTCAACAAATATGTAGAAGAAAATGCAGACGGATCAATCAAGTATTCGTTAAGGAGGCAGTCGAATGACTTAGCGCGCCAGGCCATAGCTCCAGTAGAACCCAACTGGGAAGCGTCCAGTCGGTCGTCACTTTGAGAGTGACATGAAGAGGATCGTGTGGCGAAGAGGAGATGAGAGATGATGGGCAGTCGTGGACCTAGCTGAAGAGCATGGTACCGAATAGAACAAAGTGTAGATGTGTAGTTGAAGCCTTGTGTTCCACTCAGAACCCAAGGGAACAATAATAATAATGAAAAAAGTAAATTAATCATCAAAAAAGGCGATGACCAGTAGCTAATATGATTACAAAAGTAGTATACTATCCGTTTAGTGACATTATTTCATAATGCAGATTTTAATTAGAGATACGGATAGATATCATTTGTTAAGACTTGAGCTAATTTGCTTTCTTTCCAATATTCTTTAAGACACGTATTAGTGAACATTTAATTTAGATTAGTCCATGCTACAAAATGGGACAGATAGTAAGCTTTCAGAAGCTAGAAAACCTTCGGTAAAAACAATGGCCGGTCTGTACTTTCATGCCAATTGTTGCACCTCTAATAAGGTCTTCAAAAAGTATACAATTCTGAAGGTGTGTCTTAGAATTACTCCTTTCTGTCCAATGAAATGATGAGAATATTTTTTTAAAACTTTTGTCATTAGACCATAATAGATACATAAGTGAATCAGACTACGTTTGTTTGTGTTGTTGTCACTGTTTAGAGGTTAGGGATTTCACTAAGAAGTGCTTAAACTCATAAGGAGATAAACCTGGCATAGTGTCAGCACTGTCTGATTGAGAAATGTCCGTCTCTATTAAGATCAAAATACATCAAACCATGTTTTTGAAAGGAAGCTGTCAAAGTGATTACAAAAAATAAATAAAGGTGTCTACAATGTAGGCAATCTAGTAGGTCTTGTTCATCACATTTGCTAATCTACTTGAATTTTTAAAAAATATATATGTTCATTGAGAATGCATAGGTAACTTTTTTGTTCCCCGAATTTGCTGAGAGACTTGATTGTAATATAAGTGTTTACAGAACTATTGGAAATCTGTCACATACTACCCTGAAAAACACTGGACAACAAAACTCTGGCATTCTGCTGGTAAGCTAAGCTAAAATATCATTGTCCAGTCCCATTGGTCTTGCATTTTAATATTCAAGTGCTGGTTTCCAGTGATTTGACTGGTTACAGGATTTCATCATGAGCTGACGTCGGTTATAGAACTACTGGAAAACCACCTGGGAGTATTGGACAGTCAGCAGTTTCATTCTAGTGCTCGGGAAACACGCTTCATCAATACGCACCCACCTACACTGTTCGAACTCGAAAACTTCTCATTACTAGGCGAGCTCGTAAACCACTAAGTCACTCGAACCTAACCCAATCCAGTGGCCAGCCAATGAATTCCAACTCCGGCAATTCACAATTCAGCGCCACCACTAATCTATTTCATCGGTGGCGAGTATTTATCCTCATATCCGACCTGCTGTATAGATTTTCTATAGATTTCTATAGATTTTCGAATAGGGCTGGAAGACAAATTAGTCGATAGTGTTTATTTTCTCTGCCACAGTTACATGATATACAAAAATAGCTCAATGTATGAACAATTCAAAGTTTTAAAAGAAACAAATTATGAGAAGGACATCATTATAGGCACACGATACAGTCAATGATAAATAAGACCGAATTTCAGAAGAAATCCATAAGATACTGATCTTGAGAAGAGGGGCAGACCTAAAAAATAGACAGTCTGCATGATTACTGAAGTAAAGGAAAACTCGTTTCACTGAAGACAACAAAATGAGGATTACTATACGTTTATGACTTTTCAAATCACTCTAAGGTCAATTCCGACGTATGCTACCTCACCTCAGTTTATCTCTGGGCTAGAAAATGTAGTGGCAAAAAATGATGAATCAATTGCAGTTGGAATTCTTAGTCGGTGAGCTTAATTATCAGAATTCTTTTGAGTTTTGGGTGGAACAAAAGGCTTCAATAGTATATCTTTATTTGACTCTGTTCTCTGTAGTCATCTTTATCTGACTCCACAAATATCTATTGGCTTTCATTTATCTTTCATCAGATCTCGTCAATGTCATCCTCTGACTCACGCCCACCCAACTCATGGTTTCCAATTCGCGTTCCACTCGAACGCTGGCCTGCCGTGTGATTTAACTTAAGGGTCTCCTAACCCTGTGTGAATTCCATAGATATTTTTTCGGGTAACAGGTTCTTGGTGGTTGCAATACCAGATTTCCGTGTCGCCAATCCTTTTCGATTGGCCATATGGTCTTCAGTATGTAACCAGCAAAGGCGGCTGTCTAGGAAAATCTATAGCCTGTTGGAAATGATTAAGATGACGCACATGCCAGGTCACTTAACTATGCCGATACACTCACTGATTTGACATTGTCTTTGAAAATCCCGAATATCATGGGTGATGGTAAACAGCCATTTTTACTCTTGTTTTCAATTCAAAGGCTTCTGAGAGCCTTCCGTTTTGAATCACCTGACAATTAGGGTCGTCGTCTGGCTGTTGAATGAGGTCTACAAAGGTTCAAGGTACTCTATAGTGTTGAAGCGGTTTCCAAATAACTTCTCACTTGATTTTGTCAAAAACATTTTCATAGTTGATGCTACATTGTGCTCTTTTTGGTGGTGTTGCGTAGCGTAGCAATTCAGTGAATTTTACCTTTGCAGTAGTGCTACTATCGAAGTGTATCAACTGCTTATACTAAGGAAGTGATTATCTTTTTCATTATATATTACTATTTACTAGTATTAGTAATATATTAATAAATTATTCACACATATTTCACTTTTAAAAAAAAATACTTATCAGGTAACTCGCCTTAATTGTAATGTCGATAACATTATGGATATTGTTAGGTAGCAAGGAAATACTGTGTAAGCCACAGAGTAACACGAAATATTAATACGTAATTGTCCCATAGAATGACGATATGCAGAAACAATACAATTATATTCCCGCAGCAATAATGCATCTGGGATATAAATTTCTAGGTTTATGCGTGATTCGCAGACAATTCATCATATAATTATTTTATTCCCATCCGTCTTACGATAAGGTAGTAAAAAACATAGAAAACACAAACAAACAAACAAACTCTATAATGCAAATGAATCACGATACAATTATGTTACAGGGCGAAATAATAATTTTTTTCGGGTGGGTGGGTGGTTGGTTGTAGGAATGGGGAGGATTATAAGAGAAAACATGCAGAAGATTTCTTCCCCTTAAGCTTGTTATTTTTCCCATATTCTTCCTGATGAAATCGATAACCGATTGCACAGCGGTGAACAGATTATACTGCCTACTCGATAAATCTTTTTTCCTACTTACAAACATCATAGTAAATTTGTGTCTTGCGTTCAGGCCAGTTTCACTTTTTTATTTCATTCTTTGTCGCATATATGTGAAGGAAAAACTGAATATACTAGACGAATACAACAAAAACTCCTGTAATTCAAATTAAAGGATGTGGGAACAAGTTAGGAAGGCTATACTATACTAAAAAAGTAATGGAATATATATATATATATTTATATAGATATATGTATAATGTTTTACAAAGAATATTGATCATCATATGAAAAGTTTCGACATTTAAATATTTGTGGCAGTCAGTAGGTGTGAAGACTCTGGACACAGGCCTCAAGCTTCTCAGAATTCACTGGTAAAACGCGTAGGAAATAGTGAGGATAAGTTAGACAACTGATCGACTGATTCTGACTAAAATTCATATTGGTTATGAATCATTGACCGATTAGTATATGGTTACTTATTCATTTATGCATATAATGCAAGGAAATGTAAATACTGGACAGCTGTTTCGTCCACCTAGTTTGGGACTCACCGGGATTCGAACCCAGGACCTTCTGGTTACAAGGCGAGCTCGTACACCTTCCATATTAGTTTGTTTATTTGATATATCACACAGTGAAACAGTATTATTTACTGGATGACGTTTCGAACAAAATTTATTGTTTTTTTTTAATAAAAAACTCAAGAGTCAAAGTCGTGTGATTATAATTGATATGATTATGAACAATAAATTTTGTTCGAAACGTCATCCAGTAAATAATACTGTTTCACTGTGTGATACATCTAATAAACAAACTAATATGGAATTACTTACTACCACAGTGCCCAAGTTTTACACATATATTAATATGAGCTCGTACACCATTGAGCCACTGGGACCCGATCCATTGGTCCTTGAATTCTAACTTCTGCCAATTCACGACATAGCGCGACCATTTCGCAATGTCTTCTTCGATGAGTTACTGCCTCATCTTCAACCTGCTGTACTC
Source organism: Trichobilharzia szidati (assembly GCA_944472155.2). Classification (NCBI taxonomy): domain Eukaryota; kingdom Metazoa; phylum Platyhelminthes; class Trematoda; order Strigeidida; family Schistosomatidae; genus Trichobilharzia; species Trichobilharzia szidati. Next base: position 164,029,175 of record OX235279.1, read on the forward strand.
TACTGGTCACGGCTTTCCACTAGAACCCCAGGTTAACTGCCTTAATAGGGCCAGTGACTAGTGAGCATCAGATTAATTTTCAAGTATTGGTTTGGTAGGGATTTTGTTTGATTGCATAGAGGATTTCATCATGAGCTCGCCTTGTAACCAGAAGGTCCTGGGTTCGAATCCCGGTGGGTGCGTACTGATGAAGAGTCCCAAACTAGGACAACAGAAACAGCTGTCCAGTACTCCCAGGTTTTCCAGTGGTTCTCTAACTGACGTCAGCTCATGATGAAATCCTCCATGCAATCAAACAAAATCCCTACAAAACCAGTACTTGAAATGTAAATACTTTGTCATGACTATTCATAAGAGATCAGTGCATATGACCACCTCTACAGTCCATTCCAGTTTTGGTGGTGAGTGATTCAGGGTCTGTGAAAGTAATGGGTCCGTTTCTGCAGACGTCCAGTTCCAATCAGTTTCTCCTGGTGATGACGGAACTCGCTACACGATAGGGAGATGCCGTCACGATCCCGGATTAATAAGTGAGAACTTTGATGCGTAGTTCGACACATCGTTGTAAACCAACCTGTAGCAAAGACGGTACTGATATATCAGGGTCATTGTTTTGAAAGTGAAGAATTCACTTCCCCTTTGAAACAGCTGGGTATCAATAAGATCAGAACAACGCCATATCATCCACAAACGAATGGTTTAACAGAGAAAAATAACCGTACACTGAAGAAGTGTCCGACGTTGAAGGGAGGTAAATGGGAGACAGAGCTTCTCCTAGTGCGTCATGCTTCCACCAAAGAAACAACAAACAAGTCACCATTTCATTTGATGTATGGGAGGAAACCACGACTATCAATACAAATCACAACCTGGCCCCTTCACCAAGAGGGGAGTATGACGAGGCTACGAATGAAATGTCAGGAATGTGTAACATAGACAGAAGATAGACGCCGCGAAATATGAACACAGAGAAAAGATGGGATGTATAACCATTGCAGTTGGCTGGCAAGTAAAGTGTAGAGAAAGAAGATACACAGTTAGACGCGGGGCCAATTCACGGAAACTCCTTCCAAAGTGGGAAGGGCTACACACTATCACTGAGAGAATTGGTTCCGTTTATATCATCAAAAGAGGAAATAAGCAGAAACGAGTTAACATCAGCCAATTGCAGAAATGGATGCAGTTGGATAAGGAAGCCTGGACCAAGACACAACAAAAAAGGGTAGAACCAAGAAGGTCAGAGAGGCTCCGCACGAAACCATTCGATGGTGTGACGAGTGTAGTGTGTATTACTGAAGGGATTCATGAGTAGTATATAAAGAGACGTTCACTGGCAAATATACCGAACAGCGGAGAAGTAGGTGACTTGTGATCCGTAGATGTAATAGGTCCGTTTCCGCAGACGTACACTCGCAATCAATACCTTCTGGTGATGACGGAACAAACTACACGATGGGTAGACGCCGTCATAACTCCGGATCAACGTGCGAGAACTGTGTCTCACGTTGTACTTCAACACGTCGTTGCAAACCACCATGTACCAAAGACGATACTGATAAGTCAGAGTTCCTGTTTTGAAAGTGAAGAATTCACTTCCCGTTTGAAACAGCTGGGTGTCAAAAAGATCAGAACACCACCGTGTCATCCACAAACAAATGGTTCGACGGAGAGAAATAACCGTACACTAAAGGTGTAGCTGGCCTCGATGGGAGGTAACTGGGAGACAGAGCTTCCATTGATTCTACTGGCACATCGTGCGTCCACTCAGACAACATTAAACAAGTCACCATTTCAGTCGATGTATGGGAGGAAACCACAACTACCAATAAAAAGCGCAGCCTGGTCTCTCCACCAGGAGTGGGATATGAATACGCTGCGAACGGGAAGCCATCAGGAACATAAAGCGTAAACGGTAGAAAGATGCCGTGAAATCATAACAGGGAAAAAAGATGCAATGCAGAACCTTTGAGGTCAGCAATCAAGTAAAGTGTAGAGTAAGAAAGGAAGCGATTAAATATGGACCAAGTTCACGGAAAATCCTCCCGAAGTGGGAAGAACTATACACTGTCACCGAGAGATGTGGTCTCATTTATACCATCGAAAGAGTGAATAGGCAGAAATGGGTTAACATCAACCAACTTCAGATTTGAATTCACTGGGATAACGAAGTGGGGATCAAGGCACAACAAGGACAGGGAGGACGAAGAAGGTCGAAACGGCTCCGTTCGAAAGTATTTGACGGGCGACGAGTGTAGTGTGTATTACTGAAGCTATTTATGAGTAGTATATAATGAGACGTTCACTGGCAAACGTATCGAACAGCGGAGAAGTAGATTTAACGTCAAAGATGGAAAATCAACCAGTGTTGCTGCAAAACATGGGAGACATAAAAAGAAGACAAAGGAACACACTACGAAGGACAGAAATGGCACAAAACGGAAGATCTGTGCATATGACGATTTTCATTCAAGGTGTATATAATTCCCTTGAACAGATATTCCGTTACCAAATCTCCTATCTTCTACCATTACATTTATGCCCCCACTACCCATCAGCAGTTCTCTCTCTGAATATGCAATTCATAGAAGACTCATCGGCAGAAACACTAAGAAATAGTTTGTCCCATTCATTGAAGGAAGCCTTGGCAGCTGAATGTTGAATTACTTTCTCTACAAAACCAATGATTCGTGTGAACCTGAAGGATAAACTACCATTGTTAGCCTCATCATTGTTTATCTGTTGATTCTCCTGCCTCTGTGGAGCTAGGTTCGCTATCCAAATGTACTTACTACCAAACATTTATCCTAACGATTATAGAAAGGAAAACAAAGATTCCTCCGTAGCTCTATTCTAGAACACCAGATCGACTCTAGACACTGAGTGAACCTGCAAACCGACTTCAGAGTTAACTATAGAGTACAGGTGATTTTCACCAAAGGAGTACGAATCAAACTTCTTCAAATTGCAGAAGCTGCATCAATTCACATGTTCAGTTACTGAACCTAAAAAAAGGCATAATTTGTCTTTAAACTTTATACGTAATTTTTGTTATTCAAAATTGTTTAACCACATTTGTTATTTTTTTTATCCTTCGCGTTCCCCACTGGAACATAGGGCTTCAAGATGACTTTTTTTTACAGGATGAGGTTGCTAGCCTCATGCCCAACCTTACCTCTTCACCAGCATTATTTCTGGCTTAGTGAGGTAAGGTAGTGCTTCGGCCGGGGATCGAACCCCGGACCATGTATATGGTTGGCGAGCGTCCTAACCGCTATGCCACTGACGCACACATTTGTTATAGTTTTATTATTTCTCTCATTTCCTGCTACTACATCCCTATTCCTGATAACACTGATTTCAAATTGACCCTCTTTCAATTCTAGTTCACCTCTACTCGATTTCAATTGTTATTCATTATATAATGACACATCTTTGGAAATATCTTCCACCACGATTTCATCGTGAAATGATATCGATTAGAGTACCATTGGAAAACCTTCAGGGAGTACTGGACAGATGTTTAAGTTGTCCTAGTTCGGGACTGACTATTCAGCAGTACGCACCCACCACCAGGGTTCAAACCCAGGGCCTTCTGGTTACAGCGCGAGCTCGTAGACCACTGAGCCTCTGAAACCCCATCCAATGACCCATGAATTCTAAATTCTACCAGTCTAATGGTCACTAGCGACTGGCGATATTCAAGTAGGTAGTTACCTGGGTTCTAGTGTGAAGTCGTGACTAGTAGGATACAGCAGGTAGGATGTGAAGATAAATACTCACCACCGATGACATTCGCCAGCTGTCGTGCCATATCATGAATTGAGAGAAGTTAGAATTCATAGGGTGGCCACTGGATTGAGTCCGAGTGGCTTGACGGTCTACGAGCTCAACTAATAGAGAGAAGTTTCTGAGTTTGAACCGTGTAGTTGGGTGCGTATTGCTGAAGAGTCCCGAGCAGTAGGATGAAACATCTGTCCATTATTCACAGGTTTTCCACTGGTCCTGTAACCGATGTGGGATCATGACGACATCCTGACGCAAGTCGGTGTAGCTTCACAGCCTCGTCGATTGATTACCCCTCCTTACCTAGCACTCGACCGATGCTTAAACTCAATATTGCTCACCTTATTATACCACTTCACGCGGGAGATAGAACGCAGACACCTATGATAAAAGACAGCTAGCCAACCCTTTCATGTCTTCCACTCTCAATGGCCATGTCTCACACACAACCATAAAGGAGGACGGAGTGGACTGGTGAGCAGTGCACACCTCCTTTGGTCGATAGCCGGATATCACGTCTACGCCAGAGACGGCGTAAACTGGCATATGCGAAACTAGCCCTCTGTATTCGTGCTGAGATTTCATCAGGGATCAACCCGTTGGGGATAATGGTACTTCGCAAATAAGTGAGGTGGTCAATACGCTATACCACTTCACTCCCTAATTCTAAACTAGGAGTCAGTGTAGTCCGATCCTGTAACATCATCTTACATTTGGCGGGAGCGAATCGCATGTCAAACATTAGAAGATTGCAACTCAAGGTGTTCAGAAGACTCTGCATTTTGTCAGCGTCTTCCTCACCTAGGTGGGAGGACTATATAATCTGCATATTCTAAGTCAACGAGATTATTCTTTGGTAACAAGTCAATCCCTGAGTCTCCGAAGTGTGTAAGGGTTAATTCCATTAGTACATCCACGATGAAATTGAATAGAAATGGGGATAACGCGCATCCCTGACGGATACCACTACTCTTCACCCCTTCAGATGAAAACTCGCCGTAAGCCCTCACCTGACTTTATGAGTTCGAATAGAGTGCCTTGATCAGTGCGATATATTTTTTCGGCATTCCTTTCACAGCCAAGCATCTCGGTCGACAGAATCGAATGCCGCCTTAGTTCAAGAAATATAACAATTGCTGGACGCCGGTAAGAATGCACATGTTCCAGAATCTGTCGAAGGGTGAAGATATGATCAATGCGCCCTCTTTCTGGTCTAAAGCCTGCCTGGTTCTCTCGTGTTTGTGCCTCCCGAGCACCACTTAGTCTACGCATGATTATTGAGCCCAGGACTTTTTAGATACTATATTAGTCAAGCTAATCCCTCTGTGATTATTACAAGAAGACTTGTCTCCCTTCTTGTATGTCGGGATGATCAGTGACTTACACCAACCCGATGGGACTTCCTCTGATTCCCAGACGCTGCCTAGAACCTCAGTTAATGCAGACAGTAAACTGTCTCCACCGTATTTAAATACCTCTGGATTCATTCCATCAGGTCCTGCTGCTTTGCCTAACCAGGGTTTTGTTCATCATAGGGATGTAGATCAGTCTATGTTGGTATCCTCTAAAAAGTTATCTGTACCAAATTACAGTATATGCAGACAATGTCTGCTAGATATCAATCTGTGAATAAAATACTCCAGCTATGATAAAATAAATTAGAAAATTAAAATAAATGTACTTCGCTGGAATTTTCGTCTAAATAAAAGAATTATACAGTTTTGTACATTGATTCGTCATGTTGATTTCCACTCATTCCTTTATGTCTAATAAATAGTATAACAAAGAGTTACGGGCGATTAATATTATTATTCCTTTGAGTTCCTAGTGAAACGAAGGGTTTCTCTGAATTCCTATTCAGGTGGTTTCACGGTCGCCCATAGGCTTTCATCTGCTCCTCACATGATCTTCTCCATGTCACCCTCAGACACATGCCCAACTCGTCGTTTTCTATTCGGGTTTTATTTAGGAGTTTGTCTGGAGCACGATGTCTTCACTTCTTTCGGCATATTCATTAGGCAATAGGGTGTTGACCATTTCGCCCCCAGAGCTTTCTACTGTTAATTCTTTCTCGCCAACCAGTTCTTCGATATCGAGTGAAGGCAACTGACGATAAAATTGTGCAGTTGACTTCTGGAAATGTTTTTCGTGACGCACTCACCAAGTTTCAGACTCATATAGAACAACTGACTGACTAGATATTGGTGTTGAAAATTCGAATTTCGTTCTTAATGCTGCTGAGGGTAGCAGATTTCCAACTTGATTTCAGATCACTGGAGGTCTATCTTGGCTTTCCGATTCTTATTTTGATATCATCGTCCATGGGACGTGTTTGAAGTTGAAGGAAGTAATCTCGTTTAAGTTTATCCCGGTGATAGTGACTGGTGCTTGTTATTGTTGTTGCTGTTGGTTGGCCATCTCCAACACCTCTGTCCGTCTTCCCTATGTTTGCATGGAGTCTTGTTTTCACTGCTTCTTCAGCTAGTTTGTCGGTTTTCACATATCTGTCTTCGAGTTTGTGTAACATTATACATAATCATCAGCGAAGTCCAGATATTCTAGAGTCTTCTTCTTAGTGCAGACTATTACTGTCTTCTTGCCTCCCCTCCACAGTCAGGCTCATTACCCAGTCCACCACAAGTAGGAATATCATGGGTGATCGTAGTCAGTCTCGCCTAACTCCGGTATTCACTACAAAGGCTTGCTGGTTTTTCCTGTGTGGATCACTTAACATGTAACATTTCATATAGCTGTTGAATGAAGTTGACACAGATTTTGGATACGTCATAGTGTTGAAGTAGCCTCCAGATTACTTTACCGTTGGCTCTGTCAAAGGCCTTTTCAAAGTCGATGAAGCTAAGGTAGAAATTTGACTAGCTTTCTATGCTCTGTTCAATGATAATGAGTAATGTTTCAATATGTGCATTATTCACATTACTATGTATCCAAAAAACCAATATAATGTTAATTCTAATTTCAACTTTCTCACGCAATTACGATTAGACAGTGACATTAGTTGCTGAAATTTTAGAAAATATATATATGTAATTATCTACACGCCTTTTATCGAGTTTCAGTGTTGCGTAACACGCCACGAAATATGTATCAAATAAACTTTGTGCATTTTTTTTATTGTAGCTTTTTAAGTCTTAGGGTACATTCTTTTTATATAAACGATTATATTACAAAATAAGATACTGTACTGTGTTAACCCAGAGGTGTGGAACTTAATAATAATAATAATAGCTTTATTCCAAGTAGTATTTGTGGTACAGGGATGGAATTTTCAGCGTGCATTACAATATTGCATCTAATTACCTCATTAATTTTATAAGATTTTAAAATAAAAAACAACAAAAAGAAAAATAAAAATAAAATAAAAAAGAACAGCATTGAATTCACATATTTAAACAATGCACCACAGGATATGAAATTTAAAATTAGTGTGTAATAGAATATGTGAGCAACAATATAATAGTAACAAAGAAAGGAGAACAAAAGCTAATGGGAACTATTTGTTAGAGTGCCGCAGTAAGTTGATCGTGTCATACCTAACGGATCTCTCATCACATAACAGCTGTGCCAGATAAGGTATTCTAGAGTTTTTGTACTTGGTAGTCCTGGCATATAGCCTCCCATAGTTGCTTCTGGTTCTACCAGATGAAATGCAAGGAGAGAGCTGAGTACAGAGAAGATGTTCGGGGTCTGACAATATAGAATTCGCTAGTTTCTTACATGACATTATATGTCTATCCACAATGGTGTTAACCGGTTGGTTTAACGAAATCCCACTTCCCCTACTAACAGCTTTTAGTGCCTTACGCAGCAAAGCAACGTCTTTCTTAAGTAGTCCAGGAAAGATTAATGGGGAGCAGTAAAGAGGGATGGTTAGAATACAAGAATTGACAAACTGAGAAAGCAAAGACTGCTGTATACCAGACTGCCTTAACTTCCTAACGTAGAACGTTAAGCGAAACATCTTTCTAGTCACTAGCAAGATGTGAGAGGATCAGGAAAGATCGGAGGAAATACTCAGTCCAAGGTACTTGACATTAGAACTTCGGAAATGTCGTTAATAGTTACAATTCTTTGCAAATAACTAGTTAGTCAACACAAAAAATAAAACAGATCATTCTTTTGACAAAAATAAATAATAAATCTATTATTGGAACTGTTTAGTATATATTTTTCCGCCTGCATTCAATACTACTACTTAAATTGTGCACACAATCCAATTTCCAGTGAAAAAGCACGCCCCGACTTTTCTTAGTATCAGTTATGTTTTAAAAATAAAGCAGCCATCAAACATAACATATTACAATAGTCACAGATGGGTGGATAGATAATCCGGCTCACGTCTTGTAAGACACACACAAAGTCTAACAAACTGGACTTTATCATGTAGTCGTACATCGTTTTCTGTTTTCGTTGCTGTTGTTGCTGTTATTGTTAGTTTCTTTGTGATGAAAAGATATACACAGGCATTATACTACAGCCCACTTTCGTCTGTTACACTAATATTTGTCTGTCAGCGATTAACAAATCTAATTATTATTATTAATATTATCACGCTTATTGTTGCCCTTTGAATTATGCTTTCAGAATCAAATAAACGGTGTAACGTAATTTTCAAAAGAAAAGAAATTTATGTTCGTCTGTAACTCGCATCAATTTTTGTTTTACTGCATACCAAGTGTACGCTGAACATTGAACGAACAGAAGCAACAAGTTAATTCAGTTTATGTGTAAATTTTAAAATAATCTTGTTCAGAAAAAAAACAACAACATGAGCTGTAATTTAATTTGTAAGAAAAACACCCCGTATATTATTATTTGTTAAGGATATTAGATTTTAAATTTTAAATAAAAAAAGTAAAACTTTGTTATTTATTTGTTTTTTTTTTTGGAGCCAGGCTTAATTGTGACAATAATTTTAGATGAATAATAGACGCTTGGCAGGATTCAGTTAGTGTATTGTCTGGCACGCAGATTCACACTTGGTGTTGTAAGGCATTATGGAAGGAATTTTTAGAGGATAATTTATCTTTAAGAAGACAAAATTCAGTGAAGAGACTCTTTCCTGCAGATTTATTATCAGGCTGTACAGTCATATGGTTTTTTCTAATGAAATTACATTGGTTGAGTGAATTGAAACAAAGGTGTGAATACATCAAGTAATAATAGCAGAAATATGAAATGCAATTAAAATATTTGTGATTATAATCATAGTTCAATAGCAAGTGCTTAAAAACAAATAATGTCGCATATAAACTAGTTCAAAGAACCTATGGATGTTTGAGAGGGGTGTAAACTTATAGGATTAGTAGGCTAATATAAAACGTTACACAACATGATGTGAAAAATAATAAGATATATTGGTTACAGGATTTCATCATGAACTGACATCGGTTAGAGAACCATTGGAAAACCACCTGGGAGTACCCAACAGCCAGCAGTTTCATCCTAATGATCGGGAACCACCCTTCATCAGTACGCATCCACCTTCACGGTTCGAACTCAGGACATTCTCGTTACTAGGCGTGATCGTAGATCATTAAGCCACTCGGACCCAACCTGATCCAATGGCCGGCCTATGAAACCCAGCCAATTCACGACATAGTGTGACCACTAGCCTATTTCATCGATGGCGAGTATTTGTCCTCACTCTTGACCTGATGTACCCTACTGGTCACGACTTCGTACTAGAACCTACCTGAATAGGGCCAGTTGGTTGTGAGTACCTCATCGATATTCAAGTAATTTTAATTAAATTTTTGATTTTGATTTAGATTATAGCTTGATTCCACACCGCATTTTCGGGGCAAGTATAGAGTTTTCAGCATGTGATATCGGTAGCCCAAATTTTGCAGACCGATCATTGATATCAGGTGTGCGTCATCAGGGGATCGAACCCCTGACCATGTGCATTGTCGGCGAGAGTCCTATGCCATCGACGCAGTTGATATGGTTATGAATCATAAACTGTGTTCGAAACCCTACCCAGTGAATAACACTATCCTACTGTGTAATATATCCAGTAAACGAAATGATATGGAATTACACAAAAGTGTCTAGTGATTGATTGGTTACAGGATTTCACCATCTCACAAACCATCCCTACAAACAAACACTTGAATAATAAGATAGAATTTAACATAACCGCAATATTTTTGATTTAGAATAACTGTTGGGACAAGTGGAATAATTCTGGGAACAGTTCAAAGCCAAAATAATCATAATGATAATAGTATCAATAATAATGAGGAGAAGGTATACAAATTAACAAAATACACAAAACGAAAATTAAAAATAACTCAATAAATGTTTATCCCTTTAAGGCCGAGGTAGAGATAGGAACTGCGCATACTTCTTTTGTACACAAAGGTCTGGCTTGAGTTCATGAATCGCCAAGGCCTCAGCTGTCTTTAGAAGTTAAGAACGAAGAAAACACGGAAAATTAGCATGAATTCGATAGATGATCTCAAGATTATGGTCAGGGTTGGTAGAATGATAGTACACGATCCAATGTTGTAGAATACAGCTTCGTGCAGCATTTCTTTCCCCCTTGTAAAACCATACTGGAATATGTTTGTGTATCCGTGTGAAAAGCGTTCTCTGACTATGGTCAATGTACCTTGCCCCATTAGGACAGGTGAGCTGATAAAGACACATGGAGGTGGTCAGACAAGGAAGCTTATTTTTTACAGAGGCAGAGAACAACTTCTGGCTGGTGAAGGTCGTTTGCAGTTTTGCAGGGAAGAATGTCGTACTGACTGATTTAGAGAGACAATTTTCGAGCACATCTGAGTGAGGTTTGATCATCTTTGAATTCCAAATTCATGAAGACGGCTTTCTTTAGAACTGACTTAGTGACCAGTCTGGATAGCTTATCTCCCGTCAATATATAGGTTTAGGTAACTGTTTTCTGCGAGAATGGCTTCTAGGAAGGAAAGTTCTGAGTCAGCGCAGTCATAACCACAGATACTTCTTATCTTAAAGCAGAGAGAATGAATCAAGTTTCTTTTCTCGAAGGTAGGTATCCATTCCAAATACATTCCTGTTGGATTGATCTTTTGAAAGACCCATCATTACGTCTAGTTCAGATTCCTTTTCTATGGTACATTACAATTAAGGATGGCAGCTGTTGAATGCAAGTAAGATGCCACCGCGCATTATGTCCTCATCACAGACAACGAAAGTATCTTCCACGTATCTTCTATGAATATCAGTGTGACCTACGGTTTGACTAATTTAAGAGTTTAAAAGCTCTAGTTACTATGCTGAATTGTGTTCTTAATGTTACGATGGTAGTTATTAAATTATTTAAGAGATTATTTACCTTTCCCACTAACTTTAAACAAGCCATTCTGGATTTAAATTAACTGTAGTACCCAAATTAAGCATTCGCTAATTACTGGTTGTAGCTTTCTGGTAAACTTCACTTGTTATTTCAAACATAGGCTTCTACATATTAGAACTAGTTTTTCAATTTTTTATAGTATTTAAAGGTTTTAACTCCGTAGCTTTCGGTAGTAATATTGTACATACGGCTATGAAAATAGTCTACAAATATGGCATAATAAACGAACTTTATTTCTAGTGTAGATACTTACGACTAATGACTGAACAATCCGTATTGGTCTCAAACACTTCATTTGGTTGGTTACAGGATTTCATCGTGAGCTGATATCATTTAGAGAACCATTGGGAAACCACCTGGGAGTATCGGACAGCCAGCTGTTTCATCCTAGTGCTTGCGATTCCTCATCAGTACTCAATAACCACCGGGGTTCGAACTCAGGACCTTCGGGTTACAAGGCGAGCTCGCTTGTCGACCATTAAGCCACTGGGCCCCAACCCGATTCAATGGCCTGCCCATGAATTCCAACTTCTGACAGTTTACCAGCATATAGCGCAACCACTAGCCTGCATCATCAGTGGCGAGTATCTGTCCTCACACCTAACCTGCTGTACCCCGACCCTCCCTAGTCATCACTTCTCTAACCAATGTCAGCTCATGGTGAAATCCTGCAACCAACCAAAGCGAATTCCTGCGAATCAACACATGAATGATTTCATTTGAAATTGCCTAAATAATTGATACTGAAAAGCATTCATGAAACAAAACTAAAACAACAAATCTTTTTTTCTTTCTTTGGACTGAAGGATCAGCATTGATCAGCAACCCAGCGCTCGGTTAGTGCAAACATACTGACAGTAAGACACGATTTAAACAACCAGTTAACAATTCACACTATTTATTTGCTCTTCAAAAATGAACTACGTCCGCTTATCTACTAATGAACTTATTGAAAGCATCTCAGAATTCATTTCAAGTGTTTCACAAAGAAATTTGCAATTTAGATTAGATTTAACAGTTTAAATACTTTATATCACACATCTCTTGGGAGTGTTACAAACAAGTTTCATTTACCCGACAAATTTAAAAATGGGTAAAGTCCAAAAGCATTTTCATATGATTATTTTCGCTGATTAATACTTCGACCTATAAATTTACACAATTTTTCTGCTTCTCTATGTCAGGTTTCCTAACCACAAAAGTGTTTAACGCAGCAAATTTAAAATTAGGAGTTACTGAATAAATTAAAGGAAACAATTCAAACACTATTCGAATATGAACAAAGCAATAACTACAGTTTTAGCAGAATAAAATGGTATCATCTTTTATTTCGTTGCCTTCTCGTCAGCTGCTTAAGGGATAAAGACATTATTTAATGTATCTACAAAAACAATTTTAACATACTTCCATAGAGTTCATTTTAAACAAAAATCAATCGATCAGTATACGCATACACTTATAATATATATATATGCAATATTAAACACTTTTCCGAACAATAATAATCATACACAATAAAATCTTTTCATCATCTCGCATTCGGATGAAAAATATCCAGTTACCAGGGCAAAGAAAGACTGATAACTGCTTCTTTCTGAGCTCATAAATCAGGTTTCAGTCGCTTGATGTAAATGGCTTCAGCAAACTTCAGGAGAATTGAGCTGTTTTGCCTATTGCTAATTTTGAACGACTTTTCGATGTCCACCTCATGACCCGCGTCGAGGAGATACCTGGCGATGGCACTGCTTAAAGCATTTGTTCCCTTTAGAGGTAAGCTTTTTGGTACATGTTCAGAAAATTGTAGATATGCCCTTCTTTCTGTTCTTCCAATGTAACTGCTCCCTCAGATACATGTAAATTTGTATATACAGTTGGAGTTAACATGAGAAGGATATCTATCGATTTTTGATTGCACCAGAGAGCGAGTTGTTCGAAAGACGGGAACGAGCTTAGCTTCAGGATAGGCTATAGCTAGTGATGTGCTCAGCCTTCTTTTGACCATCGCTGCAATGTTTTCACCTTTATAATCAAGCTGAAAGTAGATTGGCATTTTTCCTACTGTGATTTGTTTTCATTTGTGACTTCATATCTTCCATACTTGTTGATGAACCTTTCAGGGTACCCATTGCTCTTCAATATCTTTTCAAGAAACTCATATTCTTCCTCTAATTTCTCTATGGAGCATATTCTCCTCGCTCTATAGTACAGAGTCTTGACTAGACCACGTTTAAAGCTATTTGGACAAAAGCTATTAAAATGTAAGTATTGTCCTTTCCATGTAGGCTTTCGATAAATTGACTTTTGAAGACTACCGTCTTCTAGGCGTTCCATGGCGATGTCGAGGAAGTGAAACTTTTCGTCACTTTGATGTTCCATAGTGAACTCAATATTGCCGTGCGCATCATTGAATAATCTTAGTAAGTGTGAAGCATGACTATTCGAATATTTTGCTTACATCAGTGTGATACAGTTCAGATGTAGAGATAATTTTTAGTAATAAATAATCCCTCTTCTTTCTAACCAAAAGAGAAACTTTACATAAATCTGGATTTCAAGGATGATCTAACCTGTGATGTCATTAAGAAAAGAGTTTCAACACCTTTGAGAAGAACATTCCTCACAGTAAGGCTAAGAGTCGCGTACACCAGTAGTACACTGGTCAGCGGAAGCCTGTAAGACAAGATCACGCATCTGACCATTTCTATGTGTATATATCAGCTCACCTGTTCCTGTAGTACCAGGTATATTGGGCACTTTACGCGTATCCTATCTACAGGGGTCGAAAAAAATTATCCCGAATGGCTTCAGAGAAGTACTATAGTTGGCAGTAGCCACTCTATCTCCACTAATTCCTACATTAGCGTAATCGACAAGATGAAAAACAACTTCCTGCCATACCGTTTACACTGCTGAAGCTCTAGTCGTACAGAGAGAGGAACTTCATTGATATAAGAATAAAACTTGTGCACTGTGGTGGAGTATAAATCTACTATAAGTACAATTTATTTTGATAAAGTCTCGTGGTGTTATACAGTAGTATTTACTGATGACCACGTTTCGAGCACAATCTATTACTGCTCATAATCATCTCACATCAAGGCACTACTCACACAACTGTCTAACTTCGTTTATATAATTCCATTATTTTTCATCGCTTGATTTGATTGGTAGTAGTATTTTCCATATTTCCGGTATGAGTAATGAGTCATTCCTATTGCATGTGTTGGGTGTAGACTCGATGAACCAGGCAGGATTCAGTAATCAACCTCTCTCTGTCTCCACCTACCTATATTATATTATTATTATTTCCTTTAGTTCCTAGAGGAACATAGGGCCTCAGCCGTGCGTCTCCATTGCGTTCGGTTCTCTGCTAGAGTTTCCACCGGGCTCCAAGTCTGCCCATACGCTTTCAATTCTTCTTCACATGATCTCCTCCAGGTCACCCTTGCACTGAAGACCAACTCGCCGCTTCCCTTTCGGGTTCCACTCGAGCAATGGCTTGTCTAGTGATGTCACTCACTTGATGGTTTCTTTGCTCAGAGTATGGCCAATCCATCTACACTTCTTCCTGCCTATTTGTTTCACAATCGGTTCCTGCTGGGTTGGTTCGCTCATTGCCAGAGATCTCTGTTGCTGATCTTTTCTGGCCATCTGATCTTGAGTATTGAGAGAAGGTCTGTAGTTTGTTTGAGATGCTCTTTATGACGCGCTGACCAAGTCTCTGATCCGTATAGTGAGTAGCACTGACTTCATATTGGAGTTGAAAATCCGGATCTTATTTTTGATGCTGAGCAGTGCTGTTGACCTCCACACAGACTTGAGAGTAGTGAAAGCTTGTCTTGCTTTTCCGATCCTTGCTTTGATATCCTCGTCAGTTCCGCCCGTAGTTGAAACAATGCCTCCCAAGTAGGTAAAGGAGGTAGTTTCTTTCACATTCCTCCTATTTATGCTGATTGTTGTCTGTTGTTGTTGCTGTGGCTGTTGGTGTTGGCCAGGAATCTTCATCACCTCCGTTTTCTCTATGTTCACCTGGAGTCCTATCTTTGGTGCTTTTTCTGCCAACTTGTTGCTTTTCACTTGCATATCTTCCAGTTTGTGGGAAATCAGACATATATCATCGGCGAAGTCCAGATCCTCCAAGTCTTTTGTGGGAGTCCATTTTATGCCTGTTTCCTCATTGCCCGCTCTGTCGCATTATCCAATCTACTGGAATCAGGAAAATCATTGGCGATAGTAGGCAGCCTTGTCTTACTCCTGTCTTCACTTCGAAGGATTCCGTGAGCTACCCGTTGTGGATTACTTGGCATGCAGCGATGTCATACAACTGTTGGATGAGATGTATAATTGTCGGCGGCACCCCATAGTAGCGAAGTAGTTGCCAAATCACCTCTCGGTCGACGCTGTCAAAGGCCTTTTCAAAGTCGATGAAGTTGAGATAGAGAGGTGACTGCCATTCCAAGCTTTGTTCAATGATGATCCGTAATGTGGCGATCTGATCAATGCATGACTTGTTTCTCCTGAATCCAGCCTTTCCTGGTCGAAGTTTTTCATCCAGGGCATGTTTGATTCTCTCCAGGATGATGCGGCATAGTATTTTGCTTGGGATGGACAGGAGCATAATTCCGCGCCAGTTCTTAAATTGACTTAGGTCTCCTTTCTTTGGTAGTTTGAATAAGTATCCTTTCTTCCAATCCTCGTGTATTTTGCCTTCTTTCCACACCTTCTCCAGTAGTGGCGTCATCAAGTCCGCTGTTGTCTCTGGGTCCACTTTCAATGCCTCTGCTGGGATTCCATCTGGTCCTGCTGCTTTTCCAGCTTTCAGCATCTTGTTTGCCTTCAGGACTTCTGTTCTCCTCGGGGGGTTGATGTTCACTGGTAATTCTGCTTCCGTTGTTGGTATTGTTGGGCGCGTTGTAGGTGGCGGTCGGTTTAGTAGTCTTTTGAAGTGTTCAGCCCAGTGTTTCCTTTGCTCCACTTCTTTGGTGATTGACTTTCCATTTTCATCCTTCACTGGCTTAATTTGTGACGAATTTTTGCCTGAGAGGTACCTAGTTGTTTGGTAGAGTGTTGCGAGTTCTCCTTTGCCTGCAGCTTGTTCTGCTTCATTGGCCATGGCTTCATAATACTTTCTTTTGTCTTCTCTGGCACTCTTCTTTACTCTTTTGTTCAGTCTCTTGTAGCTTGCATTCAAATCCTGTTTCTGTTGCTCGTCGGTGCACTGGATAATCTTTTGTTTCACCATCCTTCTCTCTTCTATTAGCCTCCAAGTGTCCGTCGTGAGCCACGGTTTGTCCTGTCTCTTCTTTCTGCCCAGAACTTCCATGCAGGTTTCGCTCCATACTGTTTTCAGGTTGTCCCAGTGTTTTTCGACGCTGACCTCTTCGCTAATGTTGATTTGTGTCTCAGCTTTGTCCTTTATGCTTGCAGTAAAGATATCCTTTGTATCCTGGTCCTTCAGTTTTTGAGTGTTGAACTTGGCTTGTGGTCTATCTGCAGCTCCTGATTCTCTGAAAGCTTTTAATTTGAGTTGGATTGTTCCTTGTACGAGGTAGTGGTCTGAGCCAACGTCTGCTCCTCTTCTTGCTTTTGTGTCCAGTAGGCTGCGCCGCCACTTCCTCGAGATTGTGATGAAGTCAATTTGGTTTTTGGTTCGCCCATCTGGTGACACCCATGTAGCCTTGTGAATATCCTTGTGTATGTATACGCTGCCACCAATCACTAGTTCACTAAAGGCGCAGAAGTCGGCGAAGAGTTCTCCATTTTCATTCATCTCTCCCAGAGCTTCTTTACCCATGATGAGTTCCCTTCCTGTGTTGTCTGGTTCAAGTTTGGCGTTCATGTCTCCCATTAGCATTTTAATGTCACCAGCTAGAGTATTGTCTATTGCTGCCTGTAGTTGTCTGTAGAATTCTTCTTTCTTTTCAAGGTCTGCGTTGTTTGTGGGTGCATAGCATTGTATAATTGACACTTTTCTTCCTTTGGAGTTGAATCTGGCGGTCATTATTCTGGGTGAGATCGCCTCCCATTGTATCAGAGCCTTGGTTGCCGTTGGTGACATCATGATAGCCACGCCCTCGGTGTGTGTGTGTGTGGTTGTCTTCTGGGTGACCGGAGTAAACCACTGACTCACCTGTTGACAATTTGGTGAGTCCGTTTCCGTTCCATCTGCTTTCGCAGATCCCCAATACTTGTATTCCGTATCTCCTCATTTCGCTTGCGATCTGGGCAGCTTTGCCAGTCTCGTACATGGTGAGGACATTCCATGTCCCCACACAGACTTTTTCTTTTGACGCAAGGAGACTGTTCACGCTGAAGTTTCTGTAGCATCTTTGTTTACAGGGTGGGGTTGCTGGCCTCACGCCTGAGTTTAGTCTTCGGGTACCTGAAATAGAAAAAAGGTTAGTGTTGCGTGACCGCAGAGCCCAGGGGACATCAGCTTGAGGCCGGTCACACGCGGCCTGGTGTGTCTCAGTAGTATACTTATCACTTCTGCCCTGTGACACGGCAGCAGAGAGCGCGGTCGTTGTTAATCCGGGCCACGGCCGATCCGGCATGATATTTTTCGAACTCGTTTGGTTCATATTATTATATTACTTCTTAGAATTTTAATCTTCTTCCACCCTTTTTGTGTGATTGTATGTTAATGCATGCATGCAGTGCAATTGCTGAGTGCTTTCTTTCTAAATTACTTATCTTAGCAGGTGGGATCAATCATTCTAATATTAGCTAAATTCTTATGTTCTGACAGTCTGACCACCCCTGAACTGCTAGTTTGGCTGACCTATGTAGTTGGCTTAACTCACAGTCATTGCAAAGTATTTTGTAAATTATATTATTTTTTCTAGTCGGGCCAACTGGATCAACAGGTGAGGCTTAGTTAAGCACCAAACAAGCCAAACAGGAGCAGTAAGTAGTACAAAAAAGACCTAAACGATAAAAATGAAACAGATGGAAGAAGAAGCTTTGGTGTTAAATAACTATCCTATAAAATTTATCAGGAAGATCAGAAAATGTCAAAGGCAAAACAAAAATAATGATAACATAAATAAGAGAGAATATAAGGTATCTAAAATTTTGTACATGTAAGGG